>CM061029.1:56668912-56856412 GCA_030763125.1 Hippophae gyantsensis
CATTTTTTTTAAAAATAAATTATACTGCCTAGAACCTGATTGAAGCTGGTCAGACTCATGTCTCATGAAAAAAAAATACAAACTCGGTTAAACTTATTCAGTGAGAATGAACTGGTCTCAATCAGGTATAAATGAAAGCTTAATCCATGAAAAGATCATAACAGTGATTAATAAGATAAATAAAGAACCCACAATTAAGATTCAGATATAATTTCCAATAATATTGTTATTATGCTTATATAATACAGACGAGCTATCTTAGACTATTAGATTACTAAAACTCCGAAAAGGGGAAATTAAGAACACAAGACTGGGGATTCAATACTAACATGTGTTATAAAAAAAGTGAGTTTTATAGTTTTGAAAAATCAAAAGGAAACAAAGAAGTGATAAGGACCAAGAAGTACATACCTGGAGCGGGAATGACCGAAATTACGAATCTAACAAATTTGAAGGCAATCCCGGTCGGATGGTGAAATCTGGAAAAGCAGAGGACTATTAGATCGTCAAAATAAGCATAGACAAATGTGGTTGAGATGAAACCCAATAGAAAAATAGATTGAAAATGAGAACACAAACACGAATAAGCTATCAGCAATCAGTGTTGCAGATGAATTAGCAAATCTTAGCCACTATCTCTCAACAAAGAGGAAAGGCCAATATCAGCCACTATTTTTCCCAGTCTAAGAGAGGTTGTGCTTTTGAGTTAGGAATAAAACATACATACAGAGAATTTCTGAATACAGTTGGTACTTGGTAGAGGAGAAAGGTGGGACAAATGACTGATAGCGATGGTCCATCAACTCAACTGGGTTTGGACAAGTACGTTTGCTCGTTTCGTGTTTTTCTTTGGGCTATTTTTTTTTGGGGTCAAGTTCTTTGGGCTGTTATTGACTTATAAAAAGCCGAGCCTCTTAATGAGCACACCGTCCCTTGAAGTGAGTACACTAATAGTTAATTTTTTTTAAGGTGTGTTATAGAACAAATTTTGTAGTTATGTTGGTAGTGGTTTAATTTATTTTTTAATAATTTAATATTTTTGTTTTTAAAAATGATGATGTAATAATAAATAATAAATGATAAATTTTTATTTTTATTTATTTACTTTATAATTGTTATTGAGATATTAGTTTCAAACTCAACCTTAAATAATTTTTATTTATCGTGTCTTATCTTTTTATATTTCGTGATATTTTATAGAGATCGTACATAGAGAGTGCACTTTGGACTTGTCTTTTTGAGAGAGCCTACAATATCCCACTTTCTCATGGCAAGCAGAAAGTGATGTCCCGTGATCAACCAATGAGACAAGCATTTCGAGTGAAGGGGAGCTATCTGAGCCTCGCCTTTCCACTTTTACGTCTTGCCTACAAGCTGTACTTACAATTAGGTTGAATGTGTCCTATACCCAAACATACGTCCTGAGGTCATAAAGTAAGAAGATGAGGAAGAAAGAAATATTCGAACTTACAGGTCGTACCAAAGGTTAGGTGGCTAAAGTTAAAACTAGTGGGTTATCTCCTCAAAACGAGGAGAGGCTAAGAATAATGTACAAAATTCTCTCCTTAGCTCAGATAATGATCCTTGGGTTGGGTGTTCTTGATAGCAATCAACCTCTAATTAGGTAGACAACCGTCAACGAGAAGGCCTTATGACTAGGAGTCATATTTCCTCTGTACCCCTTTATAAGGAAATTTTTGGCCATAACTCAACTTATACCAAGTCAAATGACATTGAATGGGTAGAGGTATTTGCTTTACCTCATACTAATATATAGAGAGCTTGAGGTCGAGCTTAAGATGCCCAAGTTTAATGAGGTATATGTACTGAAGTAGAATCCCATAGACACGAAGAGGGTCTACATGTTTGTGAAAAAAGATTGGGGCATAAATATGATCCTCTCCGAGAATGAGAAGAATTTGAAGGAGTATTTGTTCTTTGTATTTGATAGGTGGAAGACCCGAGACAGTGATACCAAGCTAATAAGAAGCACCTGGGATGACACCAAGGTTATGAAAAGGAATATAAGCTCTTTTATCACGACCTTGAACCACAAGGCTAAGAAAAAATTATATTCTATCCAGAATTATCTATTCGAGAAGACATAATAGAGGCAACTGCTAAACACCCCATGTTTTGTTGCGTATATATTGATGAAATGGGGCTCAATGAAGCCCTTTCACAGGATAATCCATAAACCCTGGGCACCCTCCAAGCATTGAAACCCCCCACAGATTATAAGGGAGGTTCAAGGTGTTCCATCACGATGGTGAAATAGCATTGAGACTTCACAAATATCTTATTTTTTATTTAGATTGACCTTTTTAAAACTAACACCTTTTTCCTTGTCTTTGTAGATAACATTGAGTTATTGGCACAATTTCAAAGTAGGGTCACTATATAGGGAACGGACTTTAAGAAAGTTACAACTCCTTTACAAAGGATGAGCTCCTCCAAAGGGAAAAAGAGGAGCAAGTCTTCTAAGTAGAAAGCCACCCAACCCTGTTAAAAAAGAAGAAAAAGATGACCATTGATAAGCCCGTGCTTAGGCCTACATCTTTGAATATTATTGAGCCCTCACCAGTGTCCCTAGGTCAACACACCGTCACACTCATCACCTCAAGTCAACAAACACCTACTCCCATATAAGGGACGCAAGGAGGATAAAAGGTGTCCCTGTACAAGGATATAACACTGGAGAGATTAGAACATTACGTGGACCAGTTGCCCTACATGCAAGTGTTAGTCTAACCTTATTTCTAATTAAGCCCTAAGGTTTTATATTTTAATAACCTAGCGTTGTTTTTTCTTATTTTTAGGCCCATCTCCTTAACAGACTTAGAAAAGTTCAAGGTGTGGAGAGGTTAAAGCATGAGCTCACGATGGAAAAAGAGAGTCATGCTTAAACTCAGGCCAAGAACGTTGTGATGTTAGCCAAGGCCAACAAGTGAAAGGGCGAGGCTATCAACAAGGAAGAGAAGATGTCCAATTCCATACATAAAATAAATGATAACTTGAGACACATTAAGGAGCTTAGAGCTCAAGGATGAGGTAAAAGCCTATAGGTACGAGCTAGTCGATGCCAAAGAGAAATATGCTCGTGATCAAGAAATGGTGAAGTGCAAGATTGACAAGATGATTGAACAACTCTCCTTAAGGGTCAAGATAGGGTATAGCCTGGCTATGGAATCCTTCACAGAAAAGGCCAAGAAAAGGATCCTTTGGGAATATTACTACCAGATCTTGATTATCTCGACCATCTCCCAATACTCACTGACTTAAACCCATGACGAGGGTGAGGAATAAGGCTCAAACTCTAGTGTAAGTAGTGATAGACCCAGGATAAGAGATGAGGAAGGTGGAACTGGGGACATTTGATTTTGGTAATGGCTTAAGCTTTCTAATTAAGTATTTTTTTAAACTCGATGCCTCCTCCAAATTGTATGGTCGTGATCTCGTCCTTGTAACCTATTATTATTAATGAGAAACACTAATTTTGAGAATAACGTGTACTATATTTGTAATTCTACATTTATAGTATTTATTTATAATGTTGCCCACCTCCTTACTTTCAAAGACATGTGTCATTAAATCTGTTTC
The DNA here is from genome assembly GCA_030763125.1 of Hippophae gyantsensis. Classification (NCBI taxonomy): domain Eukaryota; kingdom Viridiplantae; phylum Streptophyta; class Magnoliopsida; order Rosales; family Elaeagnaceae; genus Hippophae; species Hippophae gyantsensis. The sequence continues at coordinate 56,672,513 of CM061029.1, forward strand.
ATTATCATTCCTTATAAAAGAGGGTTAGGGATACTAAAAAATTTTGACATTCTCTTTTTTTAAAGTAGTTGACAATTTTTCCTCCATATTTCTTATGGATTTTGACTAGGAAAATAGACACTCAGCTCGAGTCTTTAGAACTAAAGAATGGTAGGTTAAAAACTGAAGTAAAGAAATTAAAAACCGAGCTTACCAACCAGAAGAATAAGCTTTCTCTTTATGAAGAGACCAAGTGTGATCTCACTTCCTGTAAGGAGCAATTATCTCAAACTGGAGCTCGAGAGAGAAAGACCATGACTCAAATGGCTGCTTTGGTTGACAAGGATTCCTATTGGGAAAACTTCCATATGAGTCAATCTAAGAGGGTGTTCCTCAAGGTGATGAGTGTTGTTGAGAAATTGGAACATTTCATACTTTACTCAGGCTTAGTCACTACCAAAATAAGGGTCAATATATGCAAGAAAGTGATAAAGATTACATGTAGAATGTGTGGATTTCTTATGAGGTCTATGTATATATAGAGCATTACACGTACACATGTCGATTATATTGGGGGTACATGTCACAGTGTGACAAATAGATATAAGAGTAAAATAAACCACATTTAAAGCTTGAGGTTGACTACAATATGACTCGGTTTAGAGGTCGGCCTTACAACACTAAAGCTCTTATGTGTAACCAGGCCCATTTACGAGTGTCGTTGAAGGTGCGGGCATAAGCCTTCTAAGGTGACTCGTCTGATGGCTTGGGCTGTTAGTTGGATCGAGCTCAGAGTCGATCCATATGTTTAAACCTCCAGTCCCTCTACTCTTCCAACTCAAGTCATCAACAGGGGTGGAAGAGTGGTAATCGGGTAGCAAATTTGAAACGCTTGACTCCCCCTAATAAATATAAAAATTAATAAAAAAAGAAAAAAAAATTTAGATCACTGTTCTTCATTTAGGCTTCTCTATTTTCCATCGAAGATCTCAGATATATCCCTTCAAAAATTTAAATAGAGATGGTTTCTAAATTTTAAATTATGGACGAATAACGAAAATGGATTCACTAATCTCATTCTGTTCCTTTGATAACCCTAACCTATATTTGATCTTGGATTTAATATATAATTTTCGACATTAAAAAAATCTTTCAAAATTATTTTTGATATTGTTTGTGTAAAATCAAATTCATATTTTTTTATTAACAATAATAATAAATAAAGGAAACAAGATATCATTGATCTTTAAATATGAATGTGGATTGAGCTCCAGTATTTATACTAGCGATGGCAGCGACCACTGTTAAGATTTAATTCTTGTCAAATCTTGCTAATTGATAATCTGATTCTCTTTAGGATTGATAATCCTTGATTGTAGGGATTTAGTTAATTTGTTTCCTTCTTTATTTGAGGTCATTTAAAGCAAATGATTCTTTACTTGTACATATATTGTATTTGCCTCTCAAGATAAACATATGAGAAACATAAAGAATTTTCTTAACACTTTTTTACATGGTATCAGAGCGTTGATCCTAATGTCTCTGTGAAAATTTGTTTCATTATTTTTTTTGAAAGATCCCAATTCTCCTATTAGTTACAATCCAATACACACCAAGAGTTTTTTTAATATGTCTACCACAATAATTGATCCTTCTAATCCCCTATTTCTCAATGCCTCTGATCATCCCAGGATGGTACTTGTTTCCAAGGTTCTTGATGGCACCAACTACACCATGTGGAGACGTTCGATACTGGTGAGTTTTAGTGCTAAAAACATGCTCAAATTCATCAAGGGCATTATTTCCATTCCAAACGAAACAGATCCCAAATATCAAGGTTGGTAGCGATGTAATGACATTGTTTTGTCATGGATTTTCAACTCTTTAAGTGAGGATCTTGCCAACAGTGTTCTCTATATTGAGACGGCTTCCGAAATTTGGATCGATCTGTAGGAACGTTTTTCACAAGGTTACTTCTCCCATCACTATCAAATACAAAGGTCTATCGTTGAATTAAAACAAAACCAAGAGTCCATTTTTACATATTACACTAAGATAAAAACATTGGGGGATGAACAAAAAATTTGTAGTTTGTCTATAACCTGTACATGTGGTGGTTTAAAAGAATTAAATGTTAAAGAAGAAAGAGATAGGTTAGGACAATTTCTTATGGGATTCAATGAGTCTTATTATGCTATGAGAGGTCAAATAATGTTAATGCAACCTCTACCAATTGTCAAGAAAACATATGCAATCTTATATGAGGAGGAGAAATAAAGAAGATTAATAAAGAGAATTGATGGAAAATAAGGGAAATAATCAAGTTTATGCCATGAATGTCAATACTCAACGTTCATCTAGACAGTGAGAATCTTCTCATTCAAAACCACAAGGTCCTAAAAGGATGTTGATATGTACCTACTGTAATGGCAATACACATATAGTGGAAAGATGTTTTTACTTGATAGGGTTCCTAGTTGGCCACAAATTGCATGGTAAAGATGTCTAGCCCCCAAACTAAACCAAAAACTCGTTGCAAATCACACCAATATAGAGATATCACAAGATGCACAGACAAAAAATCCAGAGTAGTCGCTTCAGTTCACTCTTGAAGGACTATCTCAAATCAAAGCCTTTTTTAAGCATGGTAACAACCATATTCATGCAAATTACACATGTATATCAAAACCTTTTTACTCATCTCTTATTTCAACTCAGTTCATTTTAAAAAATTGGATTATCAATAGCGATGCTACAAATCATATTGCTCACTCAATAACCTATGATAATCTCTTGGCTTTTGAAGTGTCTTTACCAAATGGCTCATACTTAAAAATCATTGGAATTACTTCAGCACATCTCTCAAATAATCTGCATGTAAAAAATATATTACGTGCTCCATCATTTCATGCAATTTACATTCCGTAATCCAACTTACCTCTACATTAAATTGCTCCATTCACTTATACCTTAACTTTTGTATATTGGATGACCTACCTTTGAAGAAGATGATTGGCATGGGGAAGAAGTTTAAGGCTCTGTACTATCTCATACCATACTCACAATTTCCAGCACCAGTTCAGCCTTCCATTCATCAGGTCACCTCTTCCACTGTTGTCGCTTGGCATAAGATACTCGGACACCCATCCAAAGTTCTCTCCAAATTTTTAAGCATAATAATTCCATCTTTTATATTTGATTCTCAACATTCATGTGAAATTTGTTCTTTGGAAAAACAAACTCGATTACCATTTTCTTCAAATTCAATTCAAACATTACAAACTTTTAATCTTATTCATTGTGATATTTGGAGGCCTCAGAAAGCAGTAACACATTATGGTGCACATTATTTTTTGACTATTGTAGATGATTACACACGTTTCATATGGATATTTTTAATGAATTTTAAATCTAAAACACAAAGTCTACTAAAAACATTCATTGCATTTGTTAACACCTAATTTAATTGCCAAATAAAATGTATCAGAAGTGACAATGGATCAGAATTTGTCTCCATGAAATCTTATTTCAAGAGCCTTGGCATCCTTTTTCAAAGTTCATGCCCCTCAACACCTCAACAAAACGGTGTAGTTAAGCAAAAACATAGACATCTTTTAATTATTGGTAGAGCTTTATGATTTGATGCAAACCTTCCTTTAACATTTTGGGGAGAAAGTTTGCTCACTACAACTTACCTTATTAACTGGCTTCCTACCCTACTACTAAAAAAAAGTCCCCATATGAACTACTTCATAACAAACCACCAAATTACTCACATTTACGAGTATTTGGTTGCCTTTGTTATGCAACCAATCTCCAACCAATGGCCAAATTTGCACCACGTGCTCACAAATGCATTTTTTTAGGATATCCGTCCGGCCAAAAAGCTTATCGAGTTTATGATCTACACACTTGTCAATTTTTTTCAAGTCGTGGCCTACTTTTCCATGAAACAACCTTTCCTTTCCACACTTTTGAAACATGTCCAAAACATCCCTCACCATCCACTATCTCCAAATATGAAAATGACACCATCTTACCATTACCTCAACAACCTAATCCTTTTCCCATACCAAATGAATCAAATTCACCATTCAACACTACCATGTCACCAAACTCACATGTTCTTCATCGTAGTACTCGTGCTCGACAACCCTCAATTATTTTGTGTGATCTTCATTGTGGCAAAGTTAGTACAATGTCATCAGCTGCAACTCCAAGTTCATCATCTTCCTTAAAGTTAGGTACTCGATATACATTAGCTAATTTCTTTTCTTATGATTCTTTTTCACCTTCTCACACCCAATTTTTTAACAATATTCCAAGTGTCTTTGAACCCCAATCTTATGCTCAGGTTGTTTTAGATCCAAAATGACTTGCAGCTATGCAACTTGAACTTACAGCTCTCTCTAATCAACAAACATGGTCCCTAGTTTCCCTACCTATTGGGAGCAAATGGGTTTTTCGTATCAAATACAAATAGGATGGCACAGTGGATCAATACAAGGCTTGCTTTGTCTCCAAAGGTTTATCTCAACAAGAAGGACTCGATTACAATGGTACATTTTCCCTTGTTGCCAAGTTGACAATTGTTCGATGCATTCTTGCCATTATCGTTGCTCAAAACTAGCCTTTATTTCAAATGGATATCACGAATGCCTTTCTTCATAGAGATTTAGCTAAAGAGGTTTACATGACTCCACCACCAGGCCTTTGTCGAGAAAGGGAGAAATTTGTATGTTAACTGCACAAGTTTCTTTATGGACTGAAGCAAATACCTCGAAATTGATTCTCAAAGTTTTCCGAAGCCATAAAAAGGGCTGGATTCATTCAATCTCAATTTGATTATTCATTATTTATCAATAGAAAAGGAACATCCATAACAGTAGTTCGTATCTATGTAGATGATATGGTGATTACTGGAAATGATGCAAAGGCCATTCACAATTTGAAACAGTTCCTTCATTAGCAATTTCAAATCAAAGACCTTGGTCAACTCAAACACTTTCTTGGTTTAGAAGTTGCAGGATCAAAAAGTGGCATTTTCATATCTCAATGAAAGTACAACTTAAAAATTCTTGATGATGTTGGCCTTCTAGGTGCTCTGCCAATTGACTTCCCTATGGAGTCTAATTTGAAGCTCACAAACTCAGATGGCGATCTCTTACTAAACCCATCTCATTATAAAAGACTAGTAGGACGACTGATCTATCTCACTATTACAAGACTCGACATTACTTACTCAGTGAATATTCTAAGCCAGTTTATGCATGCTCCAAGAAATCCTTATTAGAATGTTGCTCTTCCTGTTATTAAGTACATAATAGGAAATCCAAGTCTTGGATTAATTTTCTCTTCTAACAATTTTCTTACTTTAAAATCTTATTGCGATGCTAATTGGGGAAACCATCCTATGACAAAAAATCAACTGTGGGTTATTGTGTATTTTTGAGAGACTATTTAATCTTATGGAAGGCAAAGAAATAGAAAAATGTTTCTCGATCATCTTCTGAAGCGGAATACAGGTCAATAGTAACTACAACTTGTGAACTTATGTGGCTTAGGTTCTTGCTCAATGACTTGCAAGTCTCTATAGGGCCAACATAATTCTTCTATGACCGCCAGGCTACTCTCCATATCACTACAAATCCAGTGTATCATGAGCGCACAAAATATATTGAGTTTGATTGTCATGTTATAAGAGAAAAGATTCAAGATGGTTAAATTATCACTAAGTATCTCCCATCTTATATGCAGATTGTTGATGTGTTTACCTAGGCCTTAGGAGCAAATGTGTTTAAAAAGTTAACAGACATGTTGAACATGCTTGATATAGATGCTCTAACTTGAGGGGGAGTATTAAGATTTAATTCTTATCAAATCTTACTAATTGATAATCTGATTCTCTTTAGGATTGACAATCATTAATTGTAAAATTTTAGTTAATTTATTTATTTATTTATTTGAGATCATTTAAAATAAATGATTTTTTACTTGAATATATATTGTATTTATCTATCAAGATAAACATACGAGAAACATTGAGAATTTTCTACACTTTTTTAAAACCACAAAGTTGGTATAATTAGGGGATATTGTCTTCATCAGGTTGTTAAAATTAGGATTTCTTTTCGACATCAAAATTAAGGTTTCTTTTACTTTTTTTTAAAACTATGACTTTGATTATTACGTAATGAAAAAAGAGAGTAGCAACTGCAGCTATTATAAATATTTTTTTGTTCTTACAATTAAAGCTTATTTTTAGTATTACAATTGTAGTTTTCTTTGGGTATTCTTTTAGTATTATAAAATAATATCAGCAACTATAATTACATATAGGATTTTATTTGTTATTCATACATAATATTATGCATCAGAATGAAATCCAGAAATAATTAATTTGTTTTAAAGCTAATAAATATTTTATGGATTTGATGAAAATATTATGGACTTAAAGATAAGTATTTAAATTAATATGTAAAAATATAGATACGAGTCTTATGATTAGTATTGATTGGTATTGATCGTCGTTGACATGCATTGCTTTTTGACTTTGATAAAAAAAAAATTGATACAACTTAAAATTCAAATATTGACATCCTTTATATATATGTTGAAATAACATGTCATCAAAGTGACCTCTATTATGAAAATTAATTTATTTTAAAATATAAATAGTTGTGTGTATGTAAATTATGTGAATATTAATTGATCTAAAGTAAGGTTAATATTTCATATAATTACATGTACACCAGTAGTAATAAACACGTGATGATTATTCGGTTCTTTACATGTGAACAATAATTCAGCTTAAATGAAGGTTTATTGTTCAAAATGATCTTATTTTCAGTTTTTGATTACTATACTAAAATATCACTTACAAGTTACTATTGTTGTCCAAAGACAATATATTAATTGAGTGTTTGGTATATTGAGATGGGTTTTATCTTTGTTTAAATTTATTATTTTAGTTTTGAAACTATGTGAACTTGTTTTATATGTTTGTTGTTTTATGGAATAAACTATAAATAATACTACTAATATTACTATCAATATCAGTTTTATTCCAATGCTAAATGGTACTAATTTCATGTCATGCCAAAAGAATCTCTTTTTAGTTCTCGAAATCATGGATTTGAACCTTGTGATAAGGGTTGATTTTCTTGCATCCGTTATTATTAAAAATACTTCTAATGAAAAAAAGAAAAAGGAAAAAGGAGAGATCAAATTGCATGTGTATGATGATTATGAAGAAGGTTTTTCGGAAGCATTTAGAGGCACGATGTCTAAAAAAATAACTATTGCTAAGGATTTTCTTGTGGTTATTGAAAATAGGATTTTCAAGAACAAAAAAGGTTAAAATAGGTACACTTTTGACAAGTATAATTTTAATGAGATAAAGGGGAAAAAGCAATATCAAGGAGTACAACATAAAGATATCTCGTCTTGCTAAGAGCACTTAAGTTATAACTCTCTGAAGACTTTATAGTGCATCTGGTTTTGATATCCTTTCTTACACAATTTAGCTAGTTTAAGGTGAGCTATAATTTTTAGAAAGATATGTGGTCTATAAATGAGCTCATCTTACACTGTGTTTAGAAAGAAAAAAAAGCTAAAACAAGATAAGATTGAGAGTACTTATCTGCCTCAACTTCTAAGTACAAGGATAAAGGAAAGTAAAAAAAGAAGGATAAAGAAGTTATAATTAAGTATATAATATATAAAAGAAAAGTTGACAAGTGAAAATTTGGCTATGTTATGGCACAAGATATTAGGTTATATATCTAGATAAAGAATAGAACGACTTCTGTCTGAAGAAATTTTAAATCCCTCAGATTTCACAAATTTTGATATTTATGTTAATCGTATAAAAGAAAAATAAACAAAGAAAAGGAGATTTGAAACCAACAAGACTTTAGAAATCTTAGAGCTTATACATAAATACATATGTAGGCCATTCCTTATAGTCACTTGAGATGATCAACAATAATTTATAACATTCATAAGCGATATTTTTTAGGTATAGATATTATTTTCTCATTCATAAAAAGACATAGTCATTAGATGTATTCAAAAATTATAAAGTTGAAGTTGAGAACCAACTCAACAAAATGATCAAAAGCATCAATTCTGATCGTGGTGGATAGTATTATGATAGATATGACGATTCAGGTGAAAAACATCTAGGACCATTTGCTAAGTTCCTAGAGGAACATGATATTATTTCATAGTATATTATGTCGAGTTTACCCACTATGAATGGTGTTGTTGAAAGATGAAACATGATACTTAAGGATATGGTGATAAGTATAATTTATCATTCTATCTTACCAAAATTATTCTAGGGAGAAGCACTTAAAACTATAGCATATATCCTTAATAAGATTCCAACTAAAGTAACAACCAAAACCCTTTTATGAACTTTGAATAGGCAAGAAGTCTAGTTTAAAGCACTTGCATATTTAGGGATGTCCAACTGAGCCAAAGCCTTATAGGCCTAATCAAAAGAAATTGAACTAAAGGACTGTGAGTTACTATTTGATTGGATATTTTGAAAAATTCAGAGGGGTACAAATATTATGATCTCACAACTAAGTCGATTTTTGAGTTAAGAAATGCTTGATTCTTTGAAGATGTCGAGTTTGTAGGGGGAGATACAATTAGATTTTTTGTCTTTGAAGATGAATATATTGATATTCTTATAGGTGCTATTGGAATTGATCAAGATCACATTCTTGACTTTGCTTAATACACAACAAATCAAGGTAATCTCAAAGAATCTCATATTCAAGAAATTATTCCAAAAAAACAAGTTCTACCATTTCAAGAACTTATGTCATTGAAGAGATCCACTAGGGAAAGTAGAAGTGCAGTATTAGATGACTACATTGTGTTTATCCAAGAATATGAGTTTGATATTGGAGTGATATAAGAAGATCTAATCAACTTCCATCAAGCCATGGAAAGTCTTAACTCTCAAAAGTGGATTAATACAATGAATAAGGAGATTAAGTCCATGAAAGACAATGACATATGGAATCTTGTCCCATTGCCAAAAGGTGCGAAAGTCATTAGTTATAGATGGATATTCAACACCAAGAGGGATTTGAAAGGCAATATTGAGAGATATAAGACTCATCTTGTCGCACATGGCTTTACACGGAAATAAGGCATCAACTATAAAAAGACTTTTTATTTGGTTTCTTTGAAATACTATTTCAAGATTATAATGACATTAGTAGCACATTTCAATCTTGAGTTACATATGATGGATGTAAAGACTCTTTCTCAATGGGGACATTGATGAGACAATCTATATGATGCAACCAGAAAATTGTGTGTTGGAAGACTTAAAGAATATGGATTACAAACTTAAAATATCCATCTATAGGCTCAAGCAAGCATCTCAACATTGGTATTTTATGTTTCATAAGGGATCATCTTGTTTGATTTTGAGATGAATTTTTTCGATGATTTCATATACCGTAAGTTATGTGAGAGCAAATATATTTTTCTGATTAAATATGTCGATGACATTTTAGTTAAGAATTCTAAGATAAAAGATCTGGTAACACTACTTTTATATTAGGCATACAGATATTTCAAGATCACCCTAAGAGTGTTTTAAGATTATCACAAAAAAACTATATCGAAAAAGTTCTCAAGAGATATGGTATGTAGAATCACAAAAAAAATGATACCTCTGATGCTAAAGGAGATAAATTTAGTCTAAATAAGTGCCCTAAGAGTAATTTTAAGGAAAAATAAATGCACAATATTCCTTATACATCAACAGTATGGAGTCTGATGTATGCTCAAGTATGCATGCATCCAGATATTGTGTACATTATTGGGATGTTAAGTAAATATTTAAGAAACCCAGGATAAGACCATTGGAAGGCAGCAAATATGTCGCAATACTTACAAAAAACAAAAGACTACATGCTCACGTATCAAAGATCGGATCAGTTTGAGATCGTTGGGTATATTGACTCTGATTTTATTGAATGTTAAGACAGTATGAAATCTACTTCGAGTTATGTCTACTTGCTAGTTGGAGGTGCTATCTCCTGAAAGAGTGCTAAACAATCTCATATTATAACCTCTTCTACCATAGCAGTAGAGCTCATAGCATGTTATGAGGCATCCAATCACATAATATAGCTACAAAATTTTGTCACAGGGTTGCGTATAGTGAATGATATTGGAATACCACTTAAATTATTTTATAACAATAAGTCAACAGTGCTATATTCCACTAATAATAGAATCTCGACAAAGTTAAAGCATATAGAGATCAAGTTTTTAGTTGTTAAGAAAATAGTTCAAAGTGTACATATGTCTACAGTAAAAATTTCATGATTGTAGATCTGTTTACTAAGGAATTGCCGCCAAAAATATTTCATGAGCATACTACTTGTATGGGTGTCATGTCATTTGAGGATATTTAGTTTTAGCAGACATTTCTATTTTTAAATGTTTCTTTAACCGATACACTTTTAGTTATTTCAGTTATTTCAATTTATGGATATTTTAAGATTATTTTCTACAGAAATAAAGTTTTGGTTTATTTACACTTTGATTTTTGTATGATTGATCTCATTAAAATTTAAGGCTGAATTAGTTGAAAATAGGTATATTAAGATCACATTGCACGAAATTTTCATACTACACATTCACATCATGATTTATGTCATTCAATTATATCAATATACATGATCATTAATAGGCCGAGTTATGAAAAATGTAATGAAGGTCGCTTTGATCCTCTGTTGATATAATTGATGAAAAGTTTAACTCATACAGTTATTTTTACAATGCATGATTATAAGGTTACACATATAGTCTAAGTGGCAAATTGTTGGATTCTTAATTCAACGTTGAGATTATATGTGAATAATTTTATATTGTAGATTGTCATATTAAATTAAGCCTATTTAAAAGTGATATGCTAAGGTTTAAGTAATTTGATCTTTAATGTATTTAATAGGATGTGAGCCTTTAATATGTAGAGATGTAAGAATAATGTATATTTTAATTATGGATTAAAATGGATATGTATTTATTAACTATATATATATATATATAGTTATGGTTTCCAGATCACATATACTTTATTCTTCTTAAAATGTGTATATTTAGAAGACAAACTATTCTGTTATATAATTAATTAATAATTATGGATTCAGATACGATTACGTATATTTTATCTTTAGATTTTAGTGACACAACATAAATATTTTTCGATTATTTTTTAAGTGATAATTTTCATTAAAAAATATTTTTATTATAGCAAGGAATCCTGTAATCAAAAGCCTTAAACAAGTTATTTGTTTATTTACTTTTTATAACGAACAAAAGTATAAAAATATAATCTCATAAAAGCATATGGTATACAACTATTTAATTTATTTCTAAAACATATTTTTGTAAGAGTTTATGTTTATTTGTAAAGAACATGTATATATTAACTTATTATGTTAATATTTTAAGATTTGAATCTCATAATTTTTATAAACTTTAATAAAAAATATTAAGATTTGAATCTCATAATTATTTTAAACTTTGATAGAAAATATTATCCTTATGGTATATAAAGATCTAAAGTGAAATATCATGTTCCATTAATCTAATATATAATCTATTAATTTTAAGAATTTATTATTATTTTATTTTTTAACTAGTTAAAAAGATAATATAATGATATAAATTATAATATTTTATTAGAATGTTAACATAGTATAAATTATAATATTTTATAATAATGGTAACATAATGGTATAAATTATAATATTTTATAATAATGGTAAGATAATGGTATAAATTATAATATTTTATAATAATGGTAACATAATGGTATAAATTATAATATTTTATTTGTCATTATTAACGAATGTAAATGTGAAATAAAAAAAAATAAAACATGATTATATAATATAATAATTCAATTTAAAAAAATTAATGAAAATTATGTATAAAGTAAGATATTAAAATTATAATTTAAATGAGACGAAGATGTTACTAACTTAAAATTATAAATTTATTAAAGATATTAAATAAAATAAAAAATGAGATATATAATTTAATTTAAATTTTAACTTTCTTTAAGAGACAACGAGTATCACGTGAACGATTTGAAAAATATGGTGATAACTAGGAAATTGCTCGCAAAATTAAGATGAAAAAGATTGCTTGCCTTGTGAAAAATGCCCACATTTTATGTTTGTTATATATTTTAATCCACACCTACTTTGCTTGGTGATTGACAGTCGCCCCCTACAAATCAATTGTTGTTTTGTGATTTAAATCCAAAAATTCAAGAAATATATCATAATCATGGAAGTTGGCCAGAGAACATTATAAAAATTCTCTCTCTATTATTATTATTATTATTATTTATGTTTTCGCTAATCACCATTTTTACTTTACTTATTTATTGGCTTATTGATTTTATAATTATTTAAAAAAAATCAGTATATTTAATTAGAATGTTTAAAAACTATCTCTCTCTTGATATTTAATTATATTTAATTAAAATTTTATAAAAATCTTTAAAATTTTATAAATATTTAGGTGTATGAGTCGAAAATTTATCATTTTCTATTGGATCAAAAAAGAACAAGTCATTTTCCAAAAGATATAGTAATTTTTTTACATATTTTATCATGGTTAATGGTTAATGGTTATTCTCTACTAGAGATATGCAAATATTATTAAAAATATATTAATATAAAATAAAAATAACTGTTATTATTATAATATCATTTTTTTATTAAAAAATATTACTATAATATATTAACACAACTCAAATTATTATTATCATAAACATAATTTATTAATGATAATTATATTTAATAATAATTATATTCGATTATAATTAATTGTATGAACATAATAGATAATTTATATACTTTTATTATAAAAATAACAAATTATGATAAGATCATTATATATAAAAAAAATTATCAAACTATTAATTTATTCGATCATTTTTTTAATTAATCTTAATATTTTAATTTGATTAATTTAGTTTGTAATATTTTTACAAATTCACCAAATAAGTCCACAAAAGTCTAAAATTTGAAAGAAAAAAAATATTGAATAAGGTAAATTAAACTAAAAAATTGAATTATATAGATAAAATATATAACATATATAAAGATAAATGGTATAAACGAAACCAAATAAAAATTGAATTTATATGAAATATAAAGATAAAAATTTAAATCTAAATAAGTAACAATAAAAACAAAATATTAATTATAAAATTGAGTAACCAATAGTATAATTTACCTAAAAATATGTGCTAAAACTATTTCAAGGGCTCATGAAGTACATAATTTTGATCCCTAATAGTAGAACAAATAATGTGCTCCTTAAAGCCCTTTATTCTATAATCACTTTGGATAAAGATAACTTTTAACATAACATGGGCAAAATAGCATCATCGATATTTCATGCCTGCAAGTATCGTTTTGTGTTTGACACATGCAAGTTCGTTCAACAAACGTTAGAGAACCCATCATCGACTGAAGACAAAACCCTACAGGATTTTAACACCTTCCCTTTATGATGCATTTCTACATTTCAAAAGGTCCTGGACAGAACAACTGCCAGGATACAATACAACTTATCACAATCTTAGATACATGAGCTAGAATTCATAAGCCACAAAGTCATAATTTTGCAGAACTGACTGAAATTTGATCTATGACACACACAAACACACACATATATAAATGTAATGAAAACAGGCATATAATCGACATTTAAGGACAGGGGGCTACTTTCACAAATGGGAGATGGATGTAAACTGGAAATTGTTTTGCTTCTTCATCTCATCTAAGTCAAATACCCCGAAACTCAACATCAACTAAGATAGCAATATTACAGAAACAATTTTACACTATTTTACAGAGCAGCAATAAAGAGATTGTCGCTTTGCACTTGCGGGACATAAAATGTCCCTGAGCTTGGCACCTTAAGCCAAAGAAATTCTGCTCTACCGCAACTGACCATTTCTTTACTGTGAGTAATCACTTATCGATCATCACCAACTTTGGATGATAGGGCTAACTTGAGTTGCTCTTGTGTGTAAAACCGGCTCCCCATTTTTACCGTAGCTTGTTGGATCATCAAATCATTTACTACAGACACACTAGCATGGTTCAAATCCAAGCCTAACTCCTTTAGAGTTGCCATTAACCTCGCTGCAGGGTGGTTTTTCTTGCTACATTGAATCCTAATCATACAATCGCAACCTATGATTTTCACATCTACGTCCAAATCTATCATTTTAGCTCCATGATTGTCTGAAATTTTGTGCAGTTGATCCGGTCTCCCCGAATATGGAAAGTATGAGTCTTTACCAGCCAACTCCACCTTCATTGCATCCATTTGCATCTTCATATCCTCCTTCTCTGTTTCTGCTTCTTGAAGCTTAGATTTTAACATATTAATGTATGAAATAGCATCACCTAAAAGTGACGCTTTGTCCATTTTAGAAACATTTGGAACGATTGCACGGAGAGCATAGAATCTTTGATTAAGCTTCTCTCTACGTTGCCGCTCTGCTTCCACGTGATTCAGAGGCTCTTCTCTCCCATTTGCTGGTTTTCTACCTCTCCTTTTGGGCCGTTTCTCTGGTTCTACCACTCTGCTGCTAGTAATATCAGCCTCACGAACCACAGAGGTTTCAAGATCAGAGTGATCGGAATCGCCAGTACCAGCACTCGATTTCACAACACCTGTAGACGGCAAAATAACCCCCGAAGGGAAAGATAGAATACCTTCTTCATTGCTACCACGCGATGTAGGAGATCTGTTCTTGTTATTGTTGTTCTCCAACTGAACAAACTGAGACTGACCCGAAAACATATTTCCATTTGCACTATAATTAGAACTCCGTTTACTCCCCCCGAAGCTCAATATCTCGCTTGATTCGGGCTTTATCGAATTCAAAGCCCTGTTCTTTTCTTCATTCCCATCATACCCATATTCCGAAAAATTCAAATCCCTCGAAAACAAACTCTGGCTTTGTGCTTGTTGCCCCTTTTGCAGCCTCTGCTGACCGTTGTGTAAGTGAATTGAGCTCGGTGTGTTCTCCGTCAAACTACTCGAATTGGGATTCTCAAACTGAATCGTCGGCTTTGAAATTCGATGGTTGGTGGTGGTTGTGGTGTTGCTACTTAGAACCGGACCTGATGGAGCCGCCATAGTAATCACGGAGTCCTTAAGTTCAATTGTATCGTTGATCCAGAGGGACGACAGGTCGTTTTCACTCTGTTCGGCGTCACCATACATAGGCCGAGAAGCATTATCAATGTTGTTAAAATTGAACAAAACTCTGACCTTATTCATGAGATCTGAGCTCTGAAAGATCATTTCTGTCGAACCCAATTCAACAACCCCATCTGCAGAAGGTATACAAACCATAGTCTGCAACCCAAATACATGTGCCTGTCTTCCCCTTTCACTAGTCGACGCAGCGAGAGCATTAGACCCAGAAAGCCAAACCGGGTTCGAATTGAATAACGCCTCCCCAAGCAAATCACTACCATTGAGAAAAGACTGAGTCATAGAAATCAAAAAGAACCACTCCGTATCCGTGACTTCTTCATCAATAGCATCGTCACCCGGGCCAGAAGACCCAGCAATCAAAGAATTGAGTTCTCGAAGCACCTTTTTGCGGTGTTCTTGTTCGGCGGCTGAAGAAGCATACTTAGGTTTACCTCCACGGGTTTTATCCTCTTCACCTTTGTAGTACCCATCACCCCATCCAAGAATCGTAGCACCAGAATAGTCATAGGAATATTGCCAGAAGATTGCATAAGTCCAGCTCTCACGAGAGGTTTCGATAAGAGTTTGAAGTCTATGCTGGAGATTCTCTTGATTGAAAATCGTGGAAGTTGAAGCAGAGGATTGTTGGAGCTGAGGAGGTTGATACTGAGACTGAGGTTGAGATTGAGGACTATGTGGTGGAACCCAAAAAGCAGACAGATCAGAGGAGCTGCTCATGAAAGCTTCCATCATGGAAGAGTTATCATCCGTCCAGAGCTTCATCGTCGGTTGTATTCTGTACTCCGTCGTTCATACACTGAGTTGACGAATGATTGCTCAATCAGGTCAATGGGAATGAGAGGTAGTTTTTTTTTTCCTTTTCTTTTTTGTTCTTCTTTAGCTTAAGATGAGCAAGAGGTTAGGGATAGAGATTTTGGTTGGGGTGTTTGATGAAGAGCAATTTTAACTGTAGCCTATAGGGACGTTACTTTAATTCCGTGATGAAATTGTGTTTATTTGTATTTTTTTAATGATTTTTTTCTAATTAATTAAAGATAAGTTAAAAATAGTAAGAATATATTTAATAATTTAATTAAAATTTATTTATTTTTTATTTTATTTAAAAATATATAATAAATAATTAAAAGATAAAAATTAATTTTAATATTTTAAATAATATAAGATAAGTATTACTTTTTTTTGTTTAAATCTTTTTAAATTAAATATATTTTCATTGAATATTAAAAAATAAAAATTATAATTATAATTAAATAATGATAAAATTATTAAATATTTATAATTAAATTATTATTAAAATTTATTTAAAATTAATATAAAATAATTATGATTATATCGATGAATGTTCTTCGATCATCACAATTAGAATGAACATTTTTCATTTAAAAAATTATAATTAAATAAAATAATATTAATAAAATTTAAAATAATAAAATTAATCCCCTATAAAAAGTAAAAAGCAAAAACATATAACAATAAAAATATATTAATTAAATATAATTAATTTTTTTCATAGAGTTGTTATTTTTAGAACATAAAATCTTAATATTACAGTAATTTAAATTTTTATAACAATTTAAAATTCTACTGTTCTCAAAAGTATAAATAATATTTTGATATTAATAAAAATTACTCTTGAAATAAAATTATTTTTTTATAATTAAAAAACTTATTTAAATGAATTTTATAAATATTATTTTTAAAAAAATAAATAGCTTTATCAGGTAAAAAAAAAAGAGAGGAATAAAGACTGTTTGTGTACATTGCACTAGGATAAGTTAGATGGTCGTGACTCGGAAACGATTTAATCCGAAAAGCACGTGGTTGGGTTTTTGGTAATGCTTCTAGATGACTAATAGAAAGAGCATTCAGACACACAAGAGTTTTGTTATACGTTTGGTATTAAAGTAATGTTCA
Source organism: Hippophae gyantsensis (assembly GCA_030763125.1). Lineage (NCBI taxonomy): Eukaryota > Viridiplantae > Streptophyta > Magnoliopsida > Rosales > Elaeagnaceae > Hippophae > Hippophae gyantsensis. Next base: position 56,689,706 of record CM061029.1, read on the forward strand.
TTGACAGCACTGTTTTATTAGCTTTTGTAATGCAACACTTACTTTTATAAGTTAATTTTGTGAGCCGTTCGTCAACTTGTTCTAAACTAAGACTAGACAAACGTTAAATTGAGTATTAATATTATGTAATAATTTTTTAATGATTATTTTTATTATTAAAATATATTTAAATTAATTATTTTGATAAAAATTTATTAATTTAATTAAAATATTTAAATTATATACTTGGTATATAAAGTTATAAAAACATATCGTTAATAATATAATTAAATAAGTTTTAAGTCTATTTAATTTTATAATTTTATTTAATAGACACATAAGTCTGATATGTTAATTTAATTTTATAATTTTATTTTTAAATCAAGTTAGTCTAAAATTTTTTAACATTAAATTTATTTTTTAATTAAAATAAAAAAAAATCTATGTCTCCTTTGTAATCTCTTCTCTCTACTTCTATTAATTATAATAATTAAAAAAATTGGATTCATTTGAAAAAAAAAATTATATGATTAAATAAAATTATCTTAATAATTATAAAATTAATATGTTAATAGAATAAAGATATATGACTAAATAGATTCAAAACTTATAATTAAATTATAAATTTATATGTTGTGTAGGTGGCTTAAATTTTTTAATTAATTTTTTTTAATTTTTAGTTAAAATATTTTATTTAAAAACATTTTAATAAAATAAATAATCAATTAAACTAAAAAATATATCAAAAGTATTAAATTAAAATTTTTGACATAAAATTATAACATTAATACATAAAAACTATTATGACAAATAAATTTTTAAATGTAATATGAAATTGTAGATAAGTTAATGTATAAAATAAAACTGTATCTCATTTAAATTTTAAAGTTTAAACTTTTAAATCTTAATATATCAATAAAATTTAATATTTTAAACATATTTTTATTAAAATAAAATACATATAACATATTTTTTTAATTAAAAATAATTAGTATTATTTTTTAATGTATATATAATGTTTTTTTAAATGTAAATACTAAATTTGTCATAGATAACAAATTCAAATATTGCTAGTGAATGAAAAGTCTGTATTTAGTACACAAGTATTATATAAATCTAAATATTTGCCAAAAAACATACAATAATGCGCTTAGATCAATTACTTACTTTAAAAAAGATTGACTATCAAAATTTTACCATTAACAATCGGTGAAATATTATTTTTTTAATATATATATATATATATATAATGTGTTATTTTTTAAAATTATTAGATTAAATTATTAGTAAAAATTAGAAAAAAATATTATATAGATCTTTCATATTAAGTTAAAGAAGTTATTTAATCCCTTGAAAAAACAAAGTATTATTTAATCATTTATTTTATAAAAATATCAAAAATTTATAAATAATTTTTATAAAATATAAGAACCTAATTAATATAATTTCCTAATAAAGAAAGTTTTACATCTCATAAAAAATAATATTTAATAAATCAAATATTATGAATATAATAGGTAGTAAAATGTGGTATCATTGTACTTTAAATATAAATACTGAGATTATCTCCACAACTCTTCACATTATATTTAATGCTAATTATTTAATAATGATTTGATTATTTTCAAAAGATAAATCAAACCATACTAAAATATAAATGAATTAGAATAAAAAGGAATCAAAATATATAATATGACTATTTTTTACATGAAAAAAATTTATACTATTTGAAAAATAAAAATGCTAAATCCAAATAAGGGAAAATAAAATTAGTAATTTTACAAAAATATTTTTATAATAATATAACATATCTTTTTATTTTAAAATATTATTTTTATAAATATAAGTGATGGTACATAGTGAATAAATAAAATAAAATAAAAATATTTTGATAAATAATTAAATTATATATTATGTATAAATAATAAAATAATATATGTGAGTAATGTAATATATAAAATAATTTTTTAACAACTTATTTTTATAACTCTTACATTTGAATAAGAATAGTTTTATGGAACTTTCAAAGGTAAAAAAAAATTACAAGAAAATATAATTAATGATAAGATTAGAGTTAATAATGAATTTGAATGTAAGAGTCAAATGAGAATAGTAAATTACAAGCAACCACATTCTTATTACTATTGTAATTTAGAAAGTAACAACATTAATGAAAATCAATATCTTTTCTTGATTCCATTCTTTTTTAATAAGAATGTTCTAAATTTATAAATGTACTATTGTATCTTTAATACATTTATTCTTGTTCCATTAAAACTAAGTTAATCTATTGTTAGAATAATTTAAAATAATGTCGTATCAATGTTTTTATTTTAAAAAACCTAAATCATTAAATTATTTTGTAATTTTTTTATTATTCTCATATTAGTATTTTTTATCTAAAAATATCAATTATATTAAAATTATTCTTTATGATTTTTCTGCTAATTTTAAAATTGACGTTAAATATGTTGTCCAAGTAAAAAATAAATAAAATAAAAGTTATAAACAATAATCCATCCAAAGCGAAACAAATTTATTGCAATGTTTGTAGGATTGATATATATTTTCTGGCAAGCAAGTGTCCAATTTTTCAAATTAAATAAAAATTCGAAGTCTGAAATAAAAACAATTATGCTAGTGCCATTTTAACTTTTTCAAATTCTACATTTATTTAAGTTAGTGTGCAAGATAAAAAATAATATAATAAATTTGTATGAATTTATGGAATGTACATATAATTTTTTTAAAATTTATATTTTACTCGACCATAATCAAGTTAGGACCAAATATTTTTTAAATTTATAATAAAAATATTTGACTCTAAATCTCATCCCAAAGACCCGTAATTCAATATAAGAATTATTTATTTATAATAGATAAATTTTTTAATAAGACCGATTTCTTGATGCCTAATCCCAATGTGAACGAATTAATCCAAACAACATATAAAACTAAATTATTCGGATACAAGTAAATATTTTCTTAAAAAATTTACAAATTATTCATATTTTAAAAAAATTATTTGATATTTATAAAATAAAAAAGTTCTTATTTAATATAAGAAGTTAAAAAAACAAGACAAAAACTTCAAGTTTACTCACTTATAATATCTATTTATTATAAATTATAATATTAATATAATAACTAATTATATATTAAAAATAAATTTTATTATTTTAATTAATAATTATCTATTATATTTATTATAATTATATTAAAAATTAATTTTTTCGTGCGAAAAATGATACGTGCAAGAGATTGTTGCTCATCTTAATTATAGTGTCAAATATAGTATGATCTTAGATATAAAAAAATTAAATTAGTGTGATGCGTAAAATTTTTTTAAAATAATATATTTTTATTATTTAAAAAATATGATACATTAATTTATTTTAAATAATATTTAAATTGATTTAATATAAAATATTATTTAATTAACATGTTAAATAATTAAAGTATTATTTTTATATTTATAACTTTTATTTTTTTAATTTCTCTAAATTTTTATAATTAAAATTATTTCAAATATATTTACAAGTTTACTTGTAATTAGCCTTCTTATTTTCTGTCTGCTTTGACAATGCACTGGCCGATGGTATAAGACAGCGACAGAAGATAAAATTAAAGTATAAGAAGAGGGACGCGTCGTTGTCACGATATTGAACATTGACCCCTGATGGGGTCATCTTTCTTTGTCGGCGCACAAATTTTTTTTTCTTTTGTTTTAAATCGGAGAGATTGAAGCTTCGATCCTTTGTTAGAAAAAAAAAAAGAAATCAACTTAATTACCTCTGTTAAATACACAGCAGAACAATTTACTATTTTATTATAAAGATCATATTAATTGTTATAATTTATTATATGATAAAAATATTAGTTTATATTCCTTCCCCATATTCTCGAATAGACCAATATTATATTATATTATACTAATAATTTTGATATAATATTAATAAATTAAATAGTAATTTATATTATAATTATACTAACGCAATAATTTTTATTAAATTTTATTTTATTTTTAAGTGTTATTACGTCACAACCTTTTAAATTTATTATAAATACATAAAATTTTCATAATCCCGCTAGGATTTTGAGTCTACTTATACTATCTACTTATATTAATTAGTATTTATTTATTAATATATTATTTTTAATATAATAATTTAAATTATTTTTTTTAAGATATAATTGATAATTCACTACTATAAAAAAATGTATTTAAGTCGATATATAAAGTTAATTTTTGAAAAAAATTGACTTATAATGAATTTAAAGTCGATTCGGTGTAAAACCAATGCTATCTACGTAGGACGTAGAATCGACGCTACGTTCTACGTGTATTTTTTTTATTAAAAAATATAATTTACAATTGAATTTTTTTTAAGTACAATATTTTTTTTAAGTCAATTATTATTTTATTTGACTCTTTAAAATTTAAGTTGGATATATATAGTATAATTTTTTTTTGAGACAATTAGTTTTTAAAATTATATAATTTTGTGTATTTATTTGGATATTTAATTTTATGTACGTATATACAGTATATTTTAATTTTATGTGTTTATTTGGATATTATTTTAAATTTTTTTTCTTTTTTTATACTATATATATATATTCAAATTAAATTTTAAAGAGTTCAAATAAAATAATAATTAACCAATTTTTTTTTTCAATTTTAAATTGCGTGGATAGCGTTGGTTGATTTGGCAAACCGATGTTATCCATGTGTATATTACCGTTTCTCTTCTCTCTTCTTCACCATAATTTTTTTTTCAATTTGTGTAGTAACCCTTCGTCCAAAACCGAGCTCACCCTTCATTATTTCTCATTTTTTGACCACCTCCGACCACCATTTTCAACGTCGTTTTATGTGTTATATTCCTCTTCTCATTATCTTTCAAATCCCCTATTTTTTTGAACGAAATATTCAATTTTTTTATACTCATTTTCTCACTTATTCTCACTTACAAAACACCCGTTTTTTCTTCATTTTCTTCATTTAGTCACTTCATTTACTCTTGTAAGAATTTCTATTAATCATACGCACTTATTATTCAGTTTGTTTTATTTTTTATATAAATTTTTTATTTATGTATATTTTGTATTATGCTTGTTATTATATGTTTGACTTATTTTCTGTAAAAATAATATCTGCATGTTATGAGTTTGAGGGACTATGATATTTACCGTATGTGGATAAATTTATTTATATATAAATAATCTTATTTTATTAAGTAAAAGTAATACAATTGTAAAATGATTAAAATGATAAATGTTTGTATTATGTATGTTTTGGTATATATTCTAATAATTAGAGAATTTATATATAATAATACTTGAAATATATTGATTGGATACATAATTAATATGCTTAATTAATGTCATTAATAGAAAATAGACAAATTTTGGATGTCAAAGTGTAGAATTGAGCAAGATTATATTTCTGGAGTTGAAAATTTCATGGAATTTGCTTGTAGAAATAGTAATAATGAAATTAGTATGATTCGATCCCATATGTTAAATGTAAAAATGAGTGATTTCATGAATTTGATGAGATTAAGTATCACCTTATCCGTATTGGTATTCTTTTAAGCTATAAATGTTGGTATTATCATGGAAACAATATTGATAATACTCATGAGGAAGAGATAAATAAGAATTTGAGTGGATTACATACATCTTATCATAATGTACAAACAGAAAATATGTTTCATCGTGTTGAAGATGAACTACGTGAGGATGATCTCAAAACCTTTAACAAACTTCTAGAAGATGTTGAAAAACCATTGTATCCAAAATGCAAAAAATACACTAAAATGTCGGGATTGGTTCATTTGTACAATGTGAAGGCAAAACATGGTTTTCTGACAAGGGATTCACAGAATTACTAAATCTACTAGTCGATATGTTTCTTGAGGGTATTGAATTATCATCTTTAATGTATGAAGTGAAGAAATCTCTTAGTCAATTTGGCATGGAATATCATAAGATTCATGCTTGTCCAAATGATTGCATTATTTATAGAAAAGAATACGAGACATTAGATAATTGTCCAATGTGTAAAGAATCGAGATGGAAGCATGGTACAAATGATACAACACATAAGAAAGGCATGCCTGCAAAAGTTCTTTGGTACTTTCCTCTAATTCCTAGCTTTCAAAGGTTGTTCAAAAGTAAAGAGACATCAAAGATGTTGACTTGGCATTCAGATAATCGATCTGATGATAGGGTACTACATCATCCTTGTGATTCTTTAAATTGGAAAGTAGTAGATAATTTATCTCCTCAATTTGCATCTGATCGTGCAATCTTTGTTTTGCCATTGCTGCTGATGGAATTAATCCACATAGTTCTCTTAGTAGTAGATATAGTTATTGGTCAATAATTATGGTAACATACAACCTTCCTCCCTGCTGACTAAGAAAATCCTTGGCTTGAGTAATATAAAGACCATTTATGGAACGAGTGATTTCAAGACCCAAGAAATAGCTGAGATGTCCAAGATCTTTCATCTCAAATTGTCGACGAAGAAATAAGGCAGAATCATAAGGACTGTCAGTGTAACCTAAGCGAAGGATGGTGGAGCTAAACTTGGCAAACCACGCTCGTGGAGCTTGTTTAGGGCCATAAAGTGCACGTCAAAGGTGACAAACCTTGTTTGTTTCAACAAAAAGATCATAGGGAAGTTGCATATAGACTTCTTCATATAGATCCCCATTAAGGAATGCATTTTTAACATCCATTTGAAAAAGGTTCATTTTTTAACAGTGACACAGTGGTCAACACATGGTCAATGGCGATGTCAACAGAAGGTGATGATGACATCAGCCCTAGGGATGTGTCCCTGATGATGTCACCAGAATAGAGTGCGGCGTGTTAGGCGCGTGAATCTGACATGCGTTTTATGTTGGTGGCGCATATGCCTCCGATGATTGCGAGACTTTCACGGTTGTGTAGATTTGGTCGAGCCGATCACAGTTGTATCTGCATAAATGTTGTCGGAGCAGGATGCACGACGACATTTTGTTTCAGTTGGCGGCACGTGGGGAAGACGTGCAGTTCCTTTGAGTAGCGCGTGAGGGAGTGTGTGGACTCCTATGGTTGTGAGACTTGCACGGTTGTGTAGATCTGGTCGAGCAGATCACATTGGTATCTGTAGAAAGATTTTCAGAGCAGGATGCACGGCGATGACGGTGATTGTAATGGTCTGTGTGGTGTGGGACTTCTCAACAACGGCGACTATATGCCGAAACTTAAGGACAACAGTTAAAAGACGTCGAAGGTTTAATGATGAGTGGTTGCATCGGCAATTATGACATCAAAAGTTATAAGGGTGAAGTAACACCAAAAAAGACAAGACTGTTAATAGAAAGATAAGAACAGTGGCTCTGATACCATGTTAAAAATACTTAATAATTGTATTTTATTCTGTGTTTAAAAGAGTATATATGGTGTTTTTATATAAGTATTACAAATAAATTATATATGTTTAAAATAATTAGATATATATATTAATAGATGTATATATTAATAGATATATATTAATATAGATATATATTAATAAAAAAAATTACGATGATAACTAGCAAATTGCTCGCAAAATTAAGATGAAAATGATTGATTGCCTTGTGAAAAATGCCTACATTTTATGTTTGTTATATATTTTAATCCACGCCTGCTTTGCTTGGTGATAGACAGTCCCCCCTTCAAATCAATTGATGTTTTGGGATTTAAATCCAAAAATTCAAGAAATACATCATAATCATGGAAGTTGGCAGAGAACATTACAAAAATTCTCTCTCTTTCTCTCTCTATTATTATTATTATTATTATTTCAAATCAATTGTTGTTTTGGGATTTAAATCCAAAAATTCAAGAAATACATCATAATCATGGAAGTTGGCCAGAGAACATTATAAAAATTCTCTCCCTTTATCTCTCTATTATTATTATTATTATTTATGTTTTCGCTAATCACCATTTTTACTTTACTTATTTATTGACTTATTATGTCCATCCTAAACTCTTACATGGTCAGTTGAGACATTTATTGATTTTATAATTATTTTTTTAAAACAATCAGTATATTTAATTAGGATGTTTAAAAACTCTCTCTCTCTTGATATTTAATTGTATTTAATTAAAATTTTATAAAAACTTTTAAAATTTTATAAAATTTAGTTGTATGGGTCGGAAATTTATCATTTTCTATTGGATCAAAAAAGAATAAGTCATTTTCCTAAAAATGTGATAACCCAAAAGATATAGTATTTTTTTACATATTTTATCATTGTTAATGGTTATTCTCTATGAGACATATGTAAATACTATTAAAAATATTAATATAAAATAAAAATACTGTTATTATTGTAATATAATTTTTTATTAAAAATATTAACACAACTCAAATTATTATTATCATAAACATAATTTATTAATGATAATTATATTTAATAATAATGATATTTGATTATAATTAATTGTATGAATATTGATAATTGATATATTTTTATTATAAAAATAATTAATTATGTTAATACCATTATATATAAAAAAATTATCAAAATATTAATTTATTTGGTCATTTTTTATCTCTTCTAATTAATTCTAATATTTTAATTTGATTAATTTAATTTATAATATTTTTACAAATTCGACCTAATAAGTACACAAAAGTCTAAAATTATAAAGAAAAAAAACATTGAATAAATTGGATTAAACTAAAAAATTGAATTATATAGATAAAATGTATAAACATATATAAAATAAATGTTATAAAACAAACCAAATAAAAATTGAATTTATATGAAATAACAAGATAAAAAATTAAATCTGAATAAGTCAAAATAAAAACAAAACATTAAATTGTTACTTTACCCTAAATAAAAAATAAATGTCACAACTTTAAATTTGTTCTTTTACACTAGTACTACCAACTTCAATGAAGTTGTTCCATTTGGTTTACGAAAGCAAACCAACCATGTTTCTCATGGAATTAAATTCATTGCTGTCTTCATGTATATTATGTTAAATAATATTTTAAAATTTATAATTATAAAAAATAATATTAAATTAAATTTTAATATAATTAATTGATTAAAATGACATCAAATTCGATGATGTTAAATTTAAATATTTTTTTGGGTAAGAGATTGTTCTGTAGTAAAAATGACCAGAAGGTTCTATTACAACTTTGCTTAGCACCTCAATTTCCTTATTTGGTGAACCATTAAGTTATTAGTTGACACAAATATTTAATAATAAACAGCTGGATTTAAAAGCTTTCAATAAACAAAATAACTTGAGAATGCCTCTAAAGCTTCCAATCTATCCGTCTTTCAATTCTTTCTTCACCCTCTCCTATTTTTTTTTTCAGTTTTTATTTTATATTTTACAACTCCTTTTTAACCTTTTTTCGTTTTCCACTCCTTTTTATTTTATATTTTACAACTCCTTTTTAATCTTAGAGAAAAATATGCTTTTCATTTTGAAACATGTTCATTAAATTTATGATTCATTTGTTTTTTCGTATTTTATAATTACATTATTTATATATTTTAATCTTATAATTTTTTAAATAAATTTTATTAAAATTAAAATTTAAAAATATAATCAATTAATTTAAAATTTTCAAAAACTAAATATTTTTTAAAAATAAAAAATAAATTATATATTTTATTAATAACAAAATTAATCACTTCTCTCCCTTACTCTCCCTCTATTACTTCTCTCTCTACATCCCTTTACATCCCTTATATATTTTTTTTTGGCTCATTCTCTTTCTCTTTTAATTTTATTTTATTTAAAAATAAGGATAAAAAAAGAGAAAGAAAAAGACAAAAGAGAGTGTGAAAGAGAAAGATCGAAGAAAGAACTAAAGTGTTTTTTTAAAGTTTTTATTAGTAAAATATATAATTTTTATTTTATTTTTGAAAATTTTGACTTAATTTATTATATTTTTAAATTAAAAAACTAATGAAACTTACTTATAAATTATAAGGATAAAATGTATAAATCACTTAATTATGCACTAAAATTACTCGAAACTCAAATTTTTGAATTGTTTTACGATTATGAACGTCTTCCTCTCTCCATTTTTTCTCTCATCAGTACACCTGCAATATATTCTTATTAATATATTTTAACCAATATACTAAAATTATTAATACATGTTTAGTAAAAATATATTAATAAAGTGTTATATTTTAATATATATATATATATAAAACTTCAACTTTTTACACTAATTTATTTTAATAATTAAGATTTATAAAAAAGTTGGAAAAAAAACATTAATGTTTTAAATCTCAACCTTTTAAAATAATAAAGTATAAAAGATTATGCAATATTTTGTATCTAATGATATATTTAAAAAAAATTAAAAATTAATCTTGTTAATCAATTCAACTATCATCGCATATTCTTGTGTTGATTGGTTAAGTATAAGTTATGATAAATTAGTTTCAATACAATTTTTGAAACTAAAAATTTTAAAATGAAAGTTACAAATTACTCTTCCATAATGTAACAACATTACTTCATTTTAAAAAAAAATTCCTACTAATTATTAGCTAGTGAGCTGTTATTTAATTTTCAAAGAGAAAGTGTGAAAGAAAAAATGAGAACTTGAAGAGAAAGAAGTCAAGATCAAATGTTGATTTGAGCTCTATTATCTTTGGGAAGAAAATCTCTCTTAGTGAGCATACACAAAGATACATGAAGTAGAATTTGAAAAACAAAATGCAACAGGCCGCCGGTGAAGAAATGTTTTGTAACATGAAAGAGAAAAAGTTGAGTAGTTGCATAAGTGGGAGAAAATATGTAATTTGTGGACTAATTAATTATAACTGTATTAGTTATAAATCTGATAAGTAATGTTTTTAATACTCCTTAACAATTGAATGACAGTTTATTCAAACCAATCGAGCTAAAACAGTGAGACTGTTTGTAAAATAATAATAATATTAATCATCTTATTTTTATAATTATAAATTATAAATAATATTATAATAGATAAATTAATAATTATTATCATTAATTATGATAAAAATAAAGACATATTATCTTATTATATTGAGCGACAAAAACAACACTCAATTATTATTAGAAGTACAAATTCATCACTAAACTCATTATTATTAGTAAAAATCTACCACTAAATTTATTATTAGTGATATAAATTTACTAATAAACAGTTATAAAAATTTATCACCAAAAATATAATTTAAATAATAAAAATATAATATAATAATACAAATTATAATTATGTGTTATTTTTATAGTTACATAAAATTAGATGATATATATTTATAATTTTTAGATGAAAAATTTATTAATTTACTTTATTATAAATGTTGATTTTCTATATAAACAAACAGTCTTGTATATTTTTAAGAAGAAAATCTTGCACACTTTTAACGAATATACGTCTTTTTTTATCAAGAAGAGTTAAAAATAAAACTAATTAAATAAATGAATCATTTAATCATTAGAGAGAACAAAAAAATAAACTTGAAAATTTAAAGATTAATTTATATGATTTAAAAATGTAAAAATGTAAATATAAAGTTATAAAATCTTGAATATCAAATCATAATTTATAAACTTTTAAAAACCAATATATAAAATTAATTAAAATTGAGTAACCAATCATATAATTTACCCAAAAATATGTGCTAAAACTACTTCAAGGGTTTATAAAGTACATAATTTTGATCCCTAATAGTAGAACAAATAATGTGCTACTTAAAGCCCTTTATTCTATAATCACTTTCACAAAGATAACTTTTAATATAATGATGAAGTAGATCCGTGAAGTTTCGGAATCAAATTCCCGATTATGAAGAATCTGGTTGCTCGAATAAGATTGTAGAGAGAAAATAAGCAGAAAAGAAACTAAACTACCAGAGTCAATAGTTTGTCAGGGGAAAAATATATTCTACCATTCTCTTCTCATTCAACTATTCAAATAGCAAAATAAAACAATTTTGTTACAGATAAGACAACAAATAACAAATTGATTAAGAAAATTACAAATGGTAAATGTAAAATAAAATGATACATAAGAAAGAAAACAATAACACCAAAATCGTTCTGTACTACATCAATTCCCCCACTTGGAAAGAACTCTTCTCAGAATTTTCAACGATGGTAAGGGCATCATCAAGAGGGAAATACTCATAGAGATCAGAGACATTGAAAGTGGATGAAATCTGCAAATCTGGAGGAAGATCGATCACATAAGCATTGTCACTAATCTTGTGCTTGATGCAAAAATGACCCAATTTCTTAGCCTTTAACTTGTTGTATGTTCCAGTAGGAAACCTTTCTTTGCGAAGGTGAATCATAACCAGATCACCCTCATCAAAAGCCTTTGCACGTCGATGAACATCAGTAGTAGACTTATAGTTGGCGTTAGCTTCTTCTAGGCGTTGTTTAACCTCGCAATGCACATGAACTATTTGATTAGCAAGAGCAGTAGTTGTATGGCTTTGTGTCTTTGGAAGGGGGATGAGGTCGAGGGAGTGATTCGACGCCTTAGTATAAACTACAGCAAATGGAGCCTTTCTGATTGAACGATTGACCATGCTATTAAAAACAAATTTAGCCTGAGGAAGAGCTAAATCCCATTGCTTGGGTCGGTCTCCAACAATACAACGAATCATTGTACCCATGGTCCTGTTAACTACTTATGTCTGACCATCGGTCTGTGGATGATAGGTGCTACTAAACTGAAGAGAAGTGTCAAAACGCTTCCACAGAACTTTCCAAAAATGACTGACGAATTTGACATCCCGATCAGAGGTAATGGTGCGTGGGATACCATAAAGTTTAACTACCTCCCTAAAGAACATGTTGGTCACATTGCTTGCATCTGCTGTCCGTTTACAAGGAATGAAATGGGCCATCTTAGAGAACCTGTCGACAACTACAAACATAGAATCCACATGGCGTTGAGTTCTCGAGAGGCTGAGAACAAAATCCATCGACAAATCTTCCCATATGTTCGCAAGAACTGGCAAAGGAGTATACAAACCAGTATTCTGGGACTTTCCTTTGGTAGATTGACACACACCGCAACATTGCACACAATGCCCAACTTCCCTCTTAAGATGAGGCCAAAAGAATCGCTCTTCAATGACCAAAATTGTTTTCTCCCTGCTCATATGTGCTGCTAAACCACTAGCATGAGCTTCACAAACTATAAGTTCACGTAAGAAGGTGCGAGGTATGCATAGCCTATTTCCATGAAAGAGGAATCCTTGGTGAATATGGTAATCACCCATGGGTTCACGGTTCAAACACTTCTTCCACATCACCCTGAAATCGTCATCTTCCGCATACAATTCTTTTAGATTGTCAAACCCAATAACTTATGTCTGCAAGGTCGTTAGTAAGAACCCTCGTCTGCTAAGAGCATCAGCTACCTTGTTTTGAAACCCTGCTCGGTGCTTAAAAACAAAAGTGAATCGCTGTAAGAATAGTACCCATCGAGCATGCATCCTGCTAAGAGTTTTCTACGAGTTAACATACTTCAATGCTTGGGGATCACAATGGAGTACAAACTCGTTATGGATCAAATAGTGTTCCCAATGTTGAAATGCTCTTACGATAGCATACAACTCATGCTCATACGTTGTCCATTTCTACCGTGCATCATTGAGTTTCTCGTTGAAAAATTCCAGTGGTCGACCTTCTTGAATAAGCACAGCTCCAATACCTAGCATAGATGCATTTGTCTCTACTTTAAACACTTTATCGAAGTTCGGTAATGCCAAAACTGAAGCAGTAGTTAAACGCCCTTTGATGTCGTCAAAACTGTCTTGTTGCTCTTGATTCCAACGAAACTTTCCCCGTTTCATACACTTAGTAAGGGGTGCCACAATAGTACTGAAGTTCCAGATGAAACGTCGATAAAACGTAGCCAAACCATGGAAACTTCGCATATCATGGACTGATTTGGGAATGGGCCATTCACGAATGGCTTGAAATTTCCTTTCATCAACCTGAATACCATCAAATCCCACAACAAAACCAAGAAATAACAGCTGGCTACTCAGAAATTCACACTTCTTAAGATTAAGATGCAGTTGATTCTCCCGCAAGACCTACAAAATTGAACTCAAATGTTGTAAGTGAGATTTGATATCCTTGTTGTACACAAGGATATCATCAAAATAAGCAACAGCAAATTGCCCAATATACGGCTTGAGAACTTCATTCATGAGACGCATGAAAGTACTATATGTGTTGCTAAGTCCAAATGGCATCACCATCCATTTGTACAACCTCTCCCGTGTTTTAAAGGTCATCTTCCATTCGTTCCCAGGTTTGATTCTAATTTGATGGTAGCCACTTTGCAAATCCATGCGAGAAAATATCTTAACTCCCTCTAATTTATCTAGCATATCCTCCAAACGAGGAATGGGAAAGCGATACTTCACTGTGATTTTGTTTATCGTCCGACTATCCACACACATCCTCCACGAACCATCCTACTTTGGAACTAATAACGCGGGCACAACACACAGACTCAAACTAACACGAATGAGTTGTTTCTATAATAAGTCATCTACTTGGGCTTGCAAAATGGCTTGTTTTCTTGGACTCATTCGGTAGTGTGGCAAGTTGGGTAGGCTTGCACTAGGGATAAGGTCGATACAATGCTGTATATGCCGCATAGGAGGTAGGTGGTTGGGAAGCTCATCAGGGACAACATCTTTGAACTCAACTAGCAGTTTTTGAATTGATTATGGGATTGTTTTTCCTAGTTCAACTTGTTCTTGCAATACCACCATCAACAACGTCTTAGTTTTCTTGACCTCCTGCTCAAATTGGGACCCAATCACGGTGAAGAGTGTAGTGGCTGATCCCTGCTCAACATTATGCTTTTCAGATTTAGAGAGTGAAGGCATCAATACAATCTTTCTCCCTTGCCAGCGAAAAGAATGAGTGTTTGCCTCACCATCATGGGTTACTTTCCGATCAAACTACCATGGTTGTCCAAGTAGCACATGACACACATCCATGTCTACTACATCACATAGTAACTCATCCGTATAGTGCTTACCAATGGAAATGGACAACTTATAGACTTCAGTTACCTTTGACTCCAAACCCTTCTTATTCCATCCAATTCGGTAAGGATTAGAGTGAGGTTTAATGGGCAGAGTTAGAGCCTTTACGAGAGATTTGGATACAATGTTCTCCATGCTCCCACGGTTAATAATGATATCACACACCTTTTTGTTCACCGTACACCTTGAACGGAATAAGACATTTCTTTGAGTCAAAGAGGTTGCTCTAGGGGAGAGCAGTACCTGTTGAATGATACAAACTGCTAAGTCTCCTTCGTCTCCCGAAACCAACTCTGTTTCATTTTCCTCCTCTCCACATTCCTCTACCATATACCCAGCCCTTGCCTAAGTAAATTCCTCCACTAGATTGGTCTACTGAACACGTTGAGGACATTAATTAGAGCGATGTCCCGGTTGGTTGCATTGATAACAGCGTCCTAGCAAAGGTTTCGCATAAGGGTTGTTCTTGTGTTGGATTGAAGGGAGCTTTGATGTATTCCTCTACCCCACTTGTGTAACCTCTGGTTGTTGTCTAATCTGAGTGCTGGGACCAACACCTTTCCTGTTGAGACCTTCCTCAACATGACCCTCTTGCTAAAACCTTCCTGCTAGAAAATTCTTGGTACGTTTCATGAAGCTAGATTCACAGCTTGATTGAGACTCCAAATGGGTTGAAGATTGAGATGAGTTTGGTACCTTTCTTGTAAACCATCCAGGAACCGAGCTACTAGTACACTATCAGGCTCCTTTAAATCTACCCGAGAGTTTAATCAATAAAACTCTTCAACATATTCTCCGTCCATTCTGTCGACATTGTTAGTATTTGTGAAACAACATTTGTTCATAATCCTCAAGAAGAAATCTAGCCCTAAGCAACTGTTTCATCCTAACCCAAGTACGAATGGGTTATTTTCCTTCTCTGTGCCTATGATTTTGTAGTTGTTCCCACCAGGAAAAGGCACCTCTCCTCAGCTTGTAGGAAACTACCTGAACCTACTTCTCTTTAGGTACTTCCATACCATCAAAATAATTCTCCACAGAGCGAATCCAGTCAAGAAAATCTTCAATGTAAAGATGGCCATCAAAAGGGGAAAAATCAAGATTCAGCTTGAAATTATAATCTTTGTTTCTGAGTGCTGGGACCAACACCTTTCCTGTTGAGACCTTCCTCAACATGACCCTCTTGCTTAAACCTTCCTGCTGGAAAATTCCTAGTACGTTTCATGAAGCTAGTTTCCAATTTCAAAGCTAGATTCACAGCTTGATTGAGACTCCAAATGGGTTGAAGATTGAGATGAGTTTGATACCTTTCTTGTAAACCATCCAGGAATCGAGCTACTAGTACACTATCAGGCTCTTTTAAATCAACCTGAGAGTTTAATCGATAAAACTCTTCAACATATTCCAAAATGCTCCGTCCATTCTTTCGACATTCTTGGTACTACTGAAACAATATTTGTTCATAATCCTCAGGAAAAAATCTAGCCCTAAGCAACTGTTTCATGCTAACCCAAGTACGAATGGGTTGTTTTCCTTCTCTGCGCTTCTGATTTTGAAGTTGTTCCCACCAGGAAGAGGCACCTCCCCTCAGCTTATAAGAAACTACCTTAACCTACTTCTCTTCAGGTACTTCTATACCATCAAAATAATTCTCCATAGAACGAATCCAGTCAAGAAAATCTTCAATGTGAAGATGGTCATCAAAAGGGAAAAAATCAAGATTCAGCTTGAAATTATAACCTTCGTTTCTGAGTGCTAGGACCAACACCATTCCTGTAGGAAAATTCATGGTACGTTTCATAAAGCTAGTTTCCAATTTCAAAGCTAGATTCACAACTTGATTGAGACTCCAAATAGGTTGAAGATTGAGATGAGTTTGGTACCTTTCTTGTAAACCACCCAGGAACTGAGCTACTAGTACATTGTCAGGCTCCTTTAAATCTATCCGAGAGTTTAATAGATAAAACTCTTCAACATATTCCGAAATGCTCTGTCCATTCTGTTGACATTGTTGGTACTACTGAAACAACATTTGTTCATAATCTTCAGGAAGAAATCTAGCCCTAAGCAACTGTTTCATCCTAACCCAAGTACGAATGGGTTGTTTTCCTTCTCTGTGCCTATGATTTTGTAGTTGTTCCCACCAAGAAGAGGCACCTCCCCTCAGCTTGTAAGAAACTACCTTAACCCACTTCTCTTCAAGTACTTCCATACCATCAAAATAATTCTCCACAGAACGAATCCAATCAAGAAAATCTTCAATGTGAAGATGGCCATTAAAAGGGGAAAAATCAAGATTCAACTTGAAATTATAACCTTCGTTTCTGAGTGTTGGGACCAACACCCTTCCTGTTGAGACCTTCCTCAACATGACCCTCTTGTTGAAACCTTCCTGCTGGAAAATTCCTGGTACGTTTCATGAAGATAGCTTCCAATTTCAAAGCTAGATTCACAGCTTGATTGAGACTCCAAATGGGTTGAAGATTGAGATGAGTTTGATGCCTTTCTTGTAAACCACCCAGGAATCGAGCTACTAGTACACTGTCAGGCTCCTTTAAATCTACCCGAGAGTTTAATCAATAAAACTCTTCAACATATTCCGAAATGCTCCGTCCATTCTGTCAACATTGTTGGTACTGCTGAAACAACACTTGTTCATAATCCTCAAGAAGAAATCTAGCCCTAAGCAACTATTTCATCCTAACCCAAGTACGAATGGGTTGTTTTCCTTCTCTGCGCCTGTGATTTTGCAACTGTTCCCACCAGGAAGAGGCACCTCCCCTTAACTTGTAGGAAAATATCTTAACCCGCTTCTCTTTAGGTACTTGTGGACCACCAAATACCCAGTTCACAGCTTCCTCTTCGCTATCAGATTCCAGTTGGTGGCACCGATGATGTTCCCAACCAACTCCCAAACGATTGTGAGCTACATCTCGCCCATCGACTTGGTTGAGGTTAGGGCGTTCCACCTCAGGGACACCCCATAAAGCTTGGCGAATCTCCACCGTAAGAGCGTCGAAACGCACCTCCAAGTTACCAACCGTCGCCCGTAGAGCCTGCACACCACGATCATTATCGTCGATATTGTGACCTTCTCCATCTCTAACCATTCGAAACCAACGGAAAATCTGGGACCTATGACTTTGATACCAGTTGATGAAGCAGATCTGTGAAATTTTGGAATCAAATTCCTGATTGTGAAGAATCTGATTACTCGAATTTGATTGTTGAGAGAAAATCACCAGAAAAGAAACTCAGCTATTAGAGTCAATAGTTTGTTAGGGGAAAAATATATTAGACCCTTCTCTTCTCATTCAGCTATTTAAATAGCAAAATTAAAGCAATTCTATTACATATAAGATAACAAATAACAAACTGATAAATAAAATGACAAATGGTAAATGTAAAATAAAATGACACATAAGCAGGCAAACAATAACACCAAAACCGTTCTGTACTACATCACATAACATGGGCAAAATGGCATCATCAATATTTCATGCCTCCAAGTATCGTTTTTGTGTTTGACACATGCAAGTTCGTTCAACAAACGTTAGAGAACCCAGCATCGACTGAAGACAAAACCCTACGGGATTTTAACACCTTCCCTTTATGAAGCATTTCTACCTTTCAAAAAGTCCTGGACAGAACAACTGCCAGGATACAATACAACTTATCACAATCTTAGATACATGAGCTAGAATTCATAAGCCAACAAGTCATAATTTTGCAGAACTGACTGAAATTTGATCTATGACACACAAAAACACACACATATATAAATGTAATGAACAAGGGAAAATAATCGACATTTAAGGACAGGGGGACTACTTTCACATATGGGAGATGGATGTAAACTGGAAATTGTTTACCTTCTTCATCTCTTCTAAGTCAAATACCCCGAAACTCAACATCAACTAAGATAGCAATACTACAGAAACAATTTTACACTATTTTACAGAGCAGCAATTTTACCAGCCAACTCCACCGTCATTGCATCCAATTGCATCTTCATATCCTCCTTCTCTGTTTCTGCTTCTTGAAGCTTAGATTTTAACATATTAATGTATGAAATAGCATCACCTAAAAGTGACGCTTTGTCCATTTTAGAAACATTTGGAACGATTGCACGGAGAGCATAGAATCTTTGATTAAGCTTCTCTCTACGTTGCCGCTCTTCTTCCACGTGATTCAGAGGCTCTTCTCTCTCATTTGCTGGTTTTTTACCTCTCCTTTTGGGCCGTGTCTCTGGTTCTATCACTCTGCTGCTAGTAATATCAGCCTCACGAACCACAGAGGTTTCAAGATCAGAGTGATTGGAATCGCCAGTACCAGCACTCGATTTCACAACACCTGTAGACGGAAAAATAACCCCCGAAGTGAAAGATAGAATACCTTCTTCATTGCTACCACGCGATGTAGGAGATCTGTTCTTGTTATTGTTGTTCTCCAACTGAACAAACTGAGACTGACCCGAAAACATATTCCCATTTTCACTATAATTAGAACTCCATTTACTCTCCCCGAAGTTCAATATCTCGCTTGATTCGGGCTTTATCGAATTCAAAGCCCTGTTCTTTTCTTCATTCCCATCATACCCATATTCCGAAAAATTCAAATCCCTCGAAAACAAACTCTGGCTTTGTGCATGTTGCCCCTTTTGCAGCCTCTGCTGACCCTTGTGTAAGTGAATTGAGCTCGGTGTGTTCTCCGTCAAACTACTCGAATTGGGATTCTCAAACTGAATCGTCGGCTTTGAAATTCGATGGTTGGTGGTGGTTGTGGTGTTGCTACTTAGAACCGGACCTGATGGAGCCGCCATAGTAATCACGGAGTCCTTAAGTTCAATCGTATCGTTGATCCAGAGGGACGACAGGTCGTTTTCACTCTGTTCGGCGTCACCATACATAGGCCGAGAAGCATTATCAATGTTGTTAAAATTGAACAAAACTCTGACCTTATTCATGAGATCTGAGCTCTGAAAGATCATTTCTGTCGAACCCAATTCAACAACCCCATCTGCAGAAGGTATACAAACCATAGTCTGCAACCCAAATACATGTGCCTGTCTTCCCCTTTCACTAGTCGACGCAGCGAGAGCATTAGACCCAGAAAGCCAAACCGGGTTCGAATTGAATAACGCCTCCCCAAGCAAATCACTACCATTGAGAAAAGACTGAGTCATAGAAATCAAAAAGAACCACTCCGTATCCGCGACTTCTTCATCAACAGCATCGTCACCCGGGCCAGAAGACCCAGCAATCAAAGAATTGAGTTCTCGAAGCACCTTTTTGCGGTGTTCTTGTTCGGCGGCTGAAGAAGCATACTTAGGTTTACCTCCACGGGTTTTATCCTCTTCACCTTTGTAGTACCCATCACCCCATCCAAGAATCGTAGCACCAGAAGAGTCATAGGAATATTGCCAGAAGATTGCATAAGTCCAGCTCTCACGAGAGGTTTCGATAAGAGTTTGGAGTCTATGCTGGAGATTCTCTTGATTGAAAATCGTGGAAGTTGAAGCAGAGGAATGTTGGGGCTGAGGAGGTTGATACTGAGACTGAGGTTGAGATTGAGGACTATGTCGTGGAACCCAAAAAGCAGACAAATCAGAGGAGCTGATCATGAAAGCTTCCAACATGGAGGAGTTATCATCCGTCCAGAGCTTCATCGTCGGTTGTATTCTGTACTCCGTCGTTCATACACTGAGTTGACGAATGATTCGCTCAATCAGGTCAGTGGGAATGAGAGGTAGTTAATATTAAAGTAAAATGATATCAATAAAAATTACTCATGAAATAAAATTATTTTTTTATAATTAAAAAATTTATTTAAATGATTTTATAAATATTATTTTTTTAAAAATAAATAGCTTCTAGATGACTAATTTTTTTAAAAATTACTGTGTTTGAGTACATTGCACTAGGAGAAGACAGGGTAGAGAAGCGCAAGTGGTTCTTTTTTCTCTGTCTATATTTTTTTTTGGCGGGTTATAGCCTCTAGGCTTCTATATGACTATTAGAAAGAGCATTCAGACACACAAGAGTTTTGTTATACGTTTGGTATTAAAGTAAGCTTCGTTGGCAGCACTATTTTATTAGCTCACTTTGATATTTTCTCCGATTTTGAGTCCCTCTTTTCAGAACTCATTCGACTTCTTCGTCAAGCGTATACTACAGAAAATAATTTGTAAAGTTTTCTTTCATTTAATTCTGTTTTTAATCACCAACTTTTTTACTATTGGTGTTGCTTTTATTATTGGTTGTGGGGAAATATTTGGGGTGTAAGCTTTGGCTTGATTCGTAAGTCGTTTTGAATACATTGTTTTTATTTTTTAATTGAATTTGAGATAAATAGCTTGAGTCATAAGTCGTTTTGAACACATTGTTTATATTTTCAATTGTTAAATAGTTTATAATGCAATGAAAAATATCGTTATCATACACTAATTCTTAATGCAAAAGGACAAATGTTATGATAAAATTATATGTTTATTTTTATTATTAAAACTAATAAAAATAAATAATCTTTTAATGATTAGTAGGACAATAGTTATTATATTTACTTTTACTAGGGTCACTTGTAACACCTTATTCTTTTACAAATAAATTTTTAAATATAATATAAAATAGTAGATAAATTAATGTATAAAATAAAAATATATCTCATTTAAATTTTAAAATTTAAAATTTTAATTCTCAATATATCAATAAAATTTAATAATTTAAACATATTTTTATTAAAATAAAATATATATAACATATTTTTTAATTAAAAATAATAATAATTAAAAAATAATTGATATTATTTTTATTGTATATATGATACTCTTTTTAGATATAAATACTAAATTTGTCATAGATAACAAGTTCAAATATTAATGGTGGATGAAAAGTCTTTATTTAATACAAAAGTATTACATAAATCTAAATATTTGCCAACAAATGAGTAAAACACATACAATAGTGAGCTTAGATCAAGTTATCGCTTTAAAAATATTTACGATCAAAATTTTATCATTAACAATAAGTGAAACATTATTTTTTTAATATATCTATATATGATTTTATTTTTTTAAATTATTATATTAAATTACTCATAAAAATAAGAAAAAATATTACATAGATCTCTCATATTAAAGTTAAAGTGGGTCATTTAGTCCCTTAAAAGCAAAGTATAATTTAATCCTTTATTTTATAAAAATACCAAAAAAATGATAAATAACTTTTATAAAATATAAGATTCTAATTAATATAATTTCCTAATAAAGAAAGTTTTACATCTCAACCAAAAAAAAATTTAATAAATCAAATACTATGAATATAATAGATAGTAGAACGTGGTGTCATTGTACTTTAAATATAAATATCTCCACAATTCTCTTTATAGTCTTCATCAGGGGTGTCCAAAAATCAAGTCGAACAAAAAATCAGTCAAATCTGTATTAAGTAAAACTAATTTTAAAATAATACGGTTTGGTTTTAAAAATTATAAATCAATCGGATCGAACCATACCGATTTTATTAAATAATTAATTTTTTTATATAAACCGATAGCGTAACTCTTCCAGATCAAACATCACACCGTGCACATAAAAATAAAAATAGTATCGCTCATGAGAGAATCCGTTTAACATTTTCGTATTGATCTTTACACAAATCAAAAATTACTTAGATCCCTTCTGATCCAATAGCTCTTATCCGACACATACACTCTTATATCTGAGTCATAGATAAAAAGGTTTAGGCTTGAGAATTTGAAGCTTTGTTGGACATGGCGTGTTTAAAATGGGTAAATCGATTAGCCTCAGTGGAGGAACGAAACCAATTTTGATAAGGCGACATAGTCATTAATGGAAGAACAAAACCAATTTTGACTACATACAAATGCCTCTACTATTTTAGGATTCAAAAAACTCCTAAATGGATCAAGAATGTGCCCTCCTATGCTAAAAGCTGATTCTGATGCAATAGTTGAAACTTGAACTGCTAATACATCACATGCAATGAGAGAGATGATAGGAAACGTAAAAGAATTTGACTTCCATTATTTCAATACATCAAACTTATCCAACATGATATTTTCACATGGGGTGTTCAAATATTTCTCAACCTCAATTTTCAACTCCAAACTATTTTTCTCTTCTAAGCGTTTAAGAAATTTCAACTTTCTTACTTCATGAGATGAAAGAATCCTTCCTATTACATCTTGTGATTGAGTGACATTAGATTGAAAATCTTTTCCATGCACTAACATATAGTAAACTTTGAATATAGCCGTAAAAGTATTTTTGACATTATCTCTTAATTTTTGAACAATTTCTAAATTATAAATCTCTTCATATAGGAATTCCAAATACTCTAATTTGTACCTTGGATCAAGTATAAATGCAACATACAACATCTTATTAGTCTTATCTACATTTTCCCAATACTTCTCAAATTTTGTTTTTATGCTAGCAGCTATATTTTTCAACAACAAATCATCGGAATCATACCATGTAAGTATTTGAGATTGAGTGTTATGCAATTATGTAAAATATAAATTTGATGTGGTACACAAAGTTGTATTGAATGCTAATATAGAGTTATAAAAAGTCTTCAAAAACTTGACAAAAACACTAGCATTCTTCCTATCATCTAATGTTAGAGGCCCAACATTCGATTGCTCCTCAAGAAAATAAGAAATAAAGTTTGTTCCTATCATCTAATGTTAGAGGCCCAGCATTCGATTGCTCCTCATGAAAATAAGAAATAAAGTTTGTTCCTTCTTCTTCTTCGAGATGATCAAATGCTTTTTGAAAATCTAAAGAAGGTTTTAACATTAGATATGTGGAGTTTCATCTTGTAGGCACATCTAGCACGACACTTCCTTTGGACTCAATATTTTCCTTAACATAACATATTTCAAACTTTTGTAATCTCAAAGGAGAGGATCTAACATATCCCACTGTACAACGAATACTCATAATAGTATTATGAAGATCTTGAAGTCCTTCTCTTACAACCAAATTCAAAATGTGAGCACAACATCGCACATGAAAGAACTCCCCACTCATAACAAGTTCATCATTCCAATTTTTAGCTTCCTTTTCAAGTATGACACAACATTATCATTCGATGAAGAATTATCTAGTGTTATGGTAAATACCTTACATATACCCTAATCACACAAACTCTGTTTTATCACTCTCCCAATTGTATCACCTTTATGATTCTCAACTTGACAAAAAGTTTATAATTTTTTTTTGTAATTTCCAATCTTTGGCAATATAATGAGTGGTTAGACAAATATAATTAATATTTTGAATTGAAGTCCAACAATCACTATTAAGACAAACTCTTTTCTTTTCAATTGTGAAAAAGTTTCTCAAACTTTTTTTCTCATCTAAATAAAGTTGAAACACATCCCTAGAAATTGTTTGACGAGATGGCACATGAAACTTAGGACAAATTTCAGCTATAAAATCTTTAAATCTCTCACCCTCAACAAACCTAAAAGACAATTCATCAATAATAATCATTTTTACCAAAGCAACTCTAGCACGTTTTACATCAAATGATACATCAACTAATTTATGAGTTGTTGTATCACCCTCTCCTATTTGTATTTAAAAACTTAACATCTTTTGTCATTTATCTACTTCTTTAGAAATTTTCTTACATAAATTTTTGAAGTGATATATCATTGAAGTAGTTACATTCCTTGTGGGATGAACAACATAATATTTTTTTTACAATAATGACATGTGGCTCTAGGATTTTTCACATTATAGGATAAAATATATGAAAAATGATTCCATATTTTTTGACTTGAATTTTTTTGGTTTCTTCATATCAGATTTGTTATCCAGGTGAACATTACTTACTTCTATTCCTCTTTTTGAAGATGAGTCATTTAAATTCTGTTGTAGATTTTTCATTTCCTCTTGATGAATTTCAAGTTCAACGTCTTCGATCATAGACATAGTAAAGTTTGAAAATTGACTTGGTCCAATAAATTCATGTAAATCATCATCACCTATATATAGAATATAGATTAGTACATATTCCTAATATATTAAAATATTAACTTTTGTACTTAATCAAAAATCATTTCAAAACTAAAATAACTAAATGATCTTAGTTATAAATGATATGGTTGGAAGTAGTGGTGTCCATTTATACTAAAATTCAAATCCTAAATATTTTGCATGCTTGGATATAACAATTTGACATTGGATGTGGTCTTTTGAGTTCTCAAACCATACTAATTAGATCAGGCCAATTCATACTAATTAGATTAGGACAGACAAATTATAATATAAACAAGACAAAACATTATCCATTTTATTATAAACAGATCGGAAAAAACGTAATTATATGTAATTTTGTAGCTTAAATAACACATTATATTTTCTGTTAGTAAAGATCATGTATGTTAATACTAGTTGAAATTAGAAATCACGTGATATTTTTTGCTTGATTTTTTATTAAAAATTGGGGAAAAAAACATAAAAAGAACATTATATTTTCTCTTGAGCCTATATTAATACTTTGAAAATGAAAATGTTTTTTCAATATTGAAATAAAAAACATATTGAAATAGAAAACGTATTTGTTATTTTAATTACAATCACAATTAAGGCTTAAAGAATGAATAAAATAATAGTAATGTTGAGAATATGTAATTTACATTGAAACTAAAAATGATAGTTTTAATAAAATGATTGAAACTAATAATTCAAAGCAATATCAGAAACAGACAAACATGATATAATTATAATTTTGACACACACGGTTAGTGAAAGAAAGAAACAAAATTTTGGAGTTTCCAAAAACCCTACCATAAACTCATTTGAATAAACTCTATAAGAAACTCAAAAAACTCTATTATAAACTAAAAAAACAATCTTATGAGAAATTCATTTGAGTAAGCCTATCAGAAACTCAAAAAAATCTTATCATAGACTTAAAATAACCTTATTAGAAACTCAAAAAAATCTTATCATAAACTTAAAATAACCTTATCAGAAACTACAAAAAAGAGACTTGACAACCAATCCAAAATACAGATAATGTCTCATATACGAAATTATATTGAGAATGTTTGTAGAAGTCACACAAAACAGTTTGTCCATAAACTCAAACATATATTAGTTATTTCATCACATACCAATTTCGTCCATGGATGACAAGACGTGAAGAGAAGTGATTGGCTAATAATGGAGGCGATGTGAGGATGGTTGGATTATTGGGTGTTATTGAAGGCAACGATGACTGACTTAGGCTAGGATTTTTTTAAATCTTGTTGATGCAGACGGGCACTAAAAATGAAATAAGATTAAGATAACGCGATTTCATAATATATATACGGTACATAGTTTAATTAAAAAATAATTATTATTTATGAAAATTGGTCCAATCCGATCGATTTATAATTTTTATAATCGAAATAAATCGTTTGAAAATTAATTTTACTTAATATAAAATAAATTATTTTTTTATTTAAACAGATACGAGTCAATTTATGTACACCCGTACCAATAACAACTAATTCCTAAAAGTAATTTTCTGTTCGATGGAATACATCAAACGAGAAAAATAATGAAAGATGGTTAGAGTTTCTGGCGATAAAAAGAAGAGAACGACTTTCTAAAATTTTGAGCTACTGGACGAAATTTGAATTATGACATTTTTAACATTTTAAAATATATCATAAAATATAAAGTAAAAAAAAAAGAGAAAAAAAAAGTATGAGTGTGTAGGTTGGTTCAATTTCGCATTAAAATTGATTCTTAAAAATTACTACCGATTCGATTCAATAAAGTTATAAAACCGGTCCGAACCAAATATTTTAGATTAGTTTATATATTGTTTTAATGATTAATTTATTTTTAATTATAAAATAATTATTGTAATAAATTTTATGCTTTAAATATTAATTAAGTATACGATGTGATTTGTTTCAAAAAAATAAATCTAAAAAAAGCCTGTAATGTAGTCCAATACTAAACAAATTTTTTAATTAATTAATTTTCAATTTAACATATATTACATACATAAATAATATTTAATTTAAATAACAGTCACGTGATTATACCTATACTACAATGATTAACATATATTTATAGGTTTTCTTAATTTTAATAAAATTAATATTCTACTAATTCAAATAATTGCCAATACAATTGAATTTTTTAATTTTTATTTAATAAAATTATAATATAATAATTAAAAATAAAATAAAATATTATTAATTAATTGGATGGGTATCTATGAGATTTTTAATACCAAGAATTTATCTAAGTTAAAGATTTTCAATATCAAGAATCAATCTAAATTATTTAAAATTGATTTTAAATTTTTTGGAAATAACTTAACCTAATAAAAAAAAAAAACCAAACTATTTGGTTTGGGTTGATTTAGAATAAATATATTGGTTTAGTTCGAGTAAATTTTGAACACTCTAAAGCATGTGTAAGTTGGACCATGGGGACTAACGAAGATAATTATGTTATAATCATTACCGTTTAAACTAATTTTGAATTAATTTGAATAATAACGATTAATTATGAGGGATAATAGTTTTCACATTATTTAACCACATTTTTTTATTTTTTTATTTTTATTTAAAAACATTCATAGTTAAAAAATTAAAATATTAACATAATATTTACTTTATTATATTATTTAAAATATTATATTAATTTTCATCTTTTAGTTATTTACGAGTAAAATATAAAATATGAATATAAGAATAAATAAATTTTAATATAATTATTTAAAATATTATGTGTTTTAATATTAATTTTTTTATATAATTGTTTGTATATAAAAATAATATTAATATGTATTCGGTTTTATTTAATTATATTTTTTATATTATAATAATTATTTTATTGCATATTTAATCAATTATAATTATTTTTTTTTAAAATAATTATCAAATTTTTATAAATAAATATAATTTTAATTATTTACACTTAAAATATCTATTTCTATGACCTATCTGGCATCAAATCTATAGCTTACGTTTACACGTTTTACAAAATAATAATAATAATAATAATAATAATAATAAATAAATTTTGGTGTTACTCAACTACATCATTGGAACAACTAAAAATAACAAATTTATGTTCAAAAATTCATAGCGGTATAAATTAGACATTACACTAACTAATCAAGCTAATTGTAATGTATTAATTATTTAGAATAAAAATAATCAAATAAAATTATATTAGATATAATTATAATTGTATTATAGCTAATTTATATAATGTTAGGTGATAGTATGTAAAATTTAATTTGATAAATTTAATAATAAATATTTTTAATAATTAATTTAACTTAAAATTTTATTAAAATTAACATTTATTTTATTTTGTATATTTTTTTTACATTTTAAAAATAAAATATTGTTTTTAATTTAAACAAATTTAGACACATGAACACCAGTTAAAAATGATGAGTTTTGGTGGAAACAATTGTGCTCATGTATTGTGTGACATATCTCTTGTTTCCCACGCATACCACTTCCTTGAAATATTGGAGTAATCTAACATAGTCGGTCTACTGTGTATTGTGTGAATTACATGCCCATCACCTTAGGAAGGTTTATTAGACCTATTGTCTAGGAAAATAGGGTTTGGAGGAGCAAACTTTATTCGATTAGAGAGATTATTCACTTTTATGTTTCTTCCTTTTGGGCCCATTCTTGTAAACCAAATCTCCTAAATGTCTTTTCGATAAAAGATGTTCGATTTCCCACTTGAGATATCTATAATCCTTGGTCCAATGACCTATGTTTTTATGGAAAGTGCAATACTTATTGAGGTCCCTATTTAGATCTTTCATAGGTTGCAGCCAATTTATGTAATTGATACACTCCATACGTTATACCGCCTTAGCCAACAAGACATGTAATGAGGGGACATATGAAAGGAGATAACTCTCTCTCTATGTTCTAGGCCTTCCTTAGGTGTGACCTAGAACATGGAGATCTATCACCATAAAGCTTATTTTCTTTTTGTAAGGACTAAGAGTGTTGGTTATTTTCGAAGATAAAATATTTATCTGTAAACTTGTTTTTAGGTTTATTATGAAGTTTATCAAAAAAAAAACCAAACAAATGCTCGAGTTCCAAATAATTGTACTTCAGGTATATCCTTGATAACTATGACACATAAAATTGCATTTATGTATTTAATAACACATGTTTATAAATCTAAAATTATTTTTGGTGTTAAAATATTTATTTAAACTTAAATCAATTTATGAAATTATTTTTTAGATGTGTTTTAAAAAATAATTTTTTTATAATATTAAGTTTTTTTGATGGGCTTCGAAAAATTAAGCCCAAAATATATTTTAGCCATAATACTACTAGGTCATTATAATTATCTATATATATAGACATATTAGGGTTGAATCAAGATGTGTGCACATATAAAATTAAAGAAATAAGAAAAGAAAATCTGTAACTATCGAACTGAAGAAAAAAAAAACAAAGGAGCGTTGGAGCTGATGAATGACGAAATACTAATATATATATAAAGTTGTTAAACACATGTCAACTAGAATCAATGCCAACGGGAATCAATGCTAATATATATATACATAAATAAGAATGGTATGTTTTTGATATAAATAAAATTTTTTTTAATATATATATATATATATATATATATATATGTGTGACTATTTAAATAATATTATTTGGGAATCAAAGTAATTGAGTCGCAAAGAAAATCGATATCATATTGAAGGTATTATTAATAAATTTGATTGGTATTTTTATCTTTATATAGTTTCTTCTTAATTAGATTTTTACATGTTTAGATTAAATAATTTTATGTGTGATCATAATTATTTGATTTGACGATTAAATTTCAAAGAAGCTATTTTTTGTTGAATTTATGTCTAATCTTTTTGCTCTAGAATTTTCTAGTTGATTTTATTTAAATGACATATATTTTGAATCATCTAGTTAGGATTATTTATTGCTAAATCCGTTCTAGAACATACACGGGTACTTGTGTTTTTGTACTAACTATTTTGTAGTTGATTTATGAATAATCTGATTTACAGGGAGTTTATTGGAACATTGGTCTGAAAATCGTTCACGCTAATATTGGAAACTGTTAAAATAGAGCAAGAGCTCATCAGTAAAGTATATTTGGACAATATCCTAAGGAGGATAGCATAAGACCGAGTTTGTACTTGAACATTTGATTTTCATAGTGGAAAGTTAGGTGGTCCAGTGGACCAATGGTTTTCCTCTTAGGTCATGGTTGTGACCTAGGTTGTTTCAACCTAAAAATATCGTGTTATTCCTTTATTTTTGCACTTATTTTTACACACGATTGCATGTCTGACCGCTTTGTTTAGGTTATTAAATTATAAATTGGTAAAAATTAAAAATAACCTATTCACCCCCTCTAGGTTAATTAGGTCCATAATTTATAAATTTTCACTTCTTCCCTTTTAGTATGGATGATTTTGTCCATAGTTCGACTAAACAAAACTTTGGTTGACTTCAACTCTCTCTCTATATTGACAAAATGTTCGGCCTTTTTATTGACCATATTTGGGGATCGTGGAGTGGTCTTCGTCATGTCAATGAATAGACCCTTGTCCCATTTAATGCCCTTATGAAAAGCCTTAATAACAATAGAGTGTGAACATTGTGAAATTCTCATTTTCTTCATCTTAAACCTCTTCATGTAAGTTTCAATAGTCTCACTATCCTCATGGATAATCAAAAATAAACGGTGCAACTCTTTTCTAATTAGCTTGTTACATGCATATTTTGTGACTAATAATTTTATCAAAGCGTTAAAGCTTTCTATACTCTTAAGAGGTAATTCAATAAACCATTTTTGTGTCGTCCTCAAGAAGATGACAGTAAATAACTTATAATACATGACTTTCATCTTGTTTTTCGAGATGCTCACAGTGGTCATGGCCATTTTAAAGTGAATGAAATGTGCTACTAGGTCTTTTGTCCCATTGTAGGTAGGACACTTTGAGGCAAAAAAATTAAGAGGTGATGTTATTAACTCAATATCATCAGAAAAAGGCGACGCTAATAACTAGTCGTACACCATTTTGATTTTGCTTTAAGGCCGTAGTTTTCCTTAACCTCTAAGTCGATTATTCATCTTCTTTTATAAATTTATCATCAGGGTTACTATTGGGAGGTCCAAGTAGTATTTGACACCCCTTGGGTGTGGAATTCCTCAAATATGTATGTCCTAGTAATTGCTAGGATGTATTTTTGTGTAGGAAGTTAGTGAATAGGTTGATCATGTATATGGGTTCTGGAGTTGGATTGGGAATTGGAGTCATAGGTATACGTTTCTCATCAATTGTATTAGGTCGATACTAATTTTATGAGGTATGTTTTGATCTGGTTGGCCGACTTACCCTTATAGATGAGGTAGCAGTCTGAAATGAACTTTTAGCTTTATCTGAATAACCCTCGTATATCAACCTTGACCTGAATTTTTCATCATCATCTTGAAATCTAATAAAAACTTGTAATTCTGTCACTTGTTTTTGGAGACTCTCTAACTTGATATCTTTTTCACAAGATGTGCTTTCAAAATTGTAACTAGTAGATCTAGTTGTACGTGGAACCATTCTAGTTGGTCTGGTCGCCCCATCACAAACAATAGGTCGTGTGAGAGCATACCCCAGGCCACAATGTAATGTATTAATTGGTGATATGTGAGGTAAATGATTGTTGAGGTCAAACTCAAAGACTAGGTGAGTATGACTGTTCATTAGTTTAGGATGAGATCGAGGGCTTGTCATTGTGACACGAGTGAATTTTCTTAGGACAAGTTGTTTCTTTAGGGATGTAAAATGTAAGGTCTTAAAGTACTAATTATAGACTAGAAAGATTTAAGGTTCTACAATGGATATCAATTATATGGAGAAGTGGCGACATGTTAGTGAAAAGCTAATACTCAAATCCTTTATTCATCTCATTAGTACAATATATATAAGGAAATAGGAGGTAGGTGTCAACCTTACATTGAGAGATGCTTCTATTCAAGGCATCAAAGCCGATCTAAACATTATATTTTACAATTAGAATCAGGTCGTTAAGATGAGGTTGCTATCCCAGTGATCAATTCACTAGGGTTGCACACCCCTTATACAGACATGGAGTAGAAACGTGGGATGCCACTAGGTTATTTAACCCTAATATCTACACATGATTGGGTCTTTAGGTGTTGGGTACATCAAAGGTTAGGTAATTAAAATGATTTATTGCTCTTCCGTTCCAAGTAGCAACACACGAGTTACTTGATACGATGTGATCTATACAGACGAGATAATCTATGTTGGTAAGGTTGTACACCTCTTTACACGTAGAATATCTAACAATATGTTATTAAAAATTATATAAAATAACATCCTAAAATTCATAACAATACGATTTTAATAATAAACAATACGATTTTAATAATAAACATGGTCTAATTTATCAAAATTTAATATTATTCGGATTTAATTAATAATAATACAATTTATATATGATGTTTTTTGACTCATGCGTTATTAGTTGCTCTTATTTTATTTTTTTAAGGATACATGTATGTCAGCCCATATAAAATGTCGATATTTTTCATCACACTTTATTGAACTTATCGATCCTTAAGTTATTATAAGTTCTTATTGCTTCTTTTATTTTTATTTTTTGTATATACCTATTTTTTAAAATGTAAAGGATAGATCAACTACATAATTAAGTTCGATGTAAATCGATTACATATATTTATATTTAGAGAAAATCATATCAGCATGATAATTCAGAGATTATTGGCTTCATCACACTTTGCAAAAAGAAAGCCTAGTTAATAGTGTTAATTAAGGAACATACTCACTATGCATACTCTTGGTTTTATCAAATCCCTCATTTAGAATTTTCCCAAAAAACAAACTATATTACCATCTTCTATATCTATTTAAGAACCTAGAGCCACTTTAGGAATTCCCTTTTCTCCTACACTTGTTTAATTTAATCCATAATTACAAGTGACAATTGAAGATTAATTTGTCACAATGAGTAAGTTAGACATGTGCTTCTTTTCATCAAAGATGTACGAGGGAATGAATAAGCAGCCTTTTCCAAAGAACAAGGTGTCGTCAATGGATTATCAACTTAATTACTACAGGAGGTGCTTCAACTTGTCAACAAGCATGTCCAAATCAACTAAACATGTAGTGATTGTTATGGATGCGATGAGAGAGTTCACAACTGAGCCACTTGAATGGGCTCTTAAGAATGTTATTGAAGTTGGTTGTATTGTAACTCTTGTTGGTGTCATGCCTTGGCTAAACATTCCTTGTGAGACTAATTAATTGTTTTAATTAATTATTAATCTTCAATAAATATATTTATACGTAGACATTCATGTGAATTACGTTGAATTAAAGATAGTTTATTAATTTATGTTTAACTTTTTTGCACTGATACAGTGTCGAGTAAGACAGAGCTGGATGTTTGGCCGGTAGAATTAGAAGAAGTTTGTTTTATGAGAGATCAGAAAATGGATACATGGAAGGGTGATATCAAGTATCTAAAGCTTCAAGCTGTTTTAGATCTTTGCAAGAATTATGGAGTAAAATAATCTGCTATAATAATTTAATATTCGCTTGGATTATATAAAAATATAATCCGCTCTATCTGCCTTATAAGATACAATTATATACGATATGTTATTCTAGAATTTATTAGGTGTGTTAAAATAAAATAAAAATGTATTATTTGTTTATTATATTTTTGTAAAATAAGTGAAAAAATCCTTCATCTTTCAAGCTTAGTGTGTTTTTTAAAATGACATTATGATAATGATTTTTTTAACAAGATTATCTTATAAATTGAACTTATGATATGTTCATTTCTAAGTAAGAGTATATTTTATCTCATAAAGTAAGTGAATTGTAATTTTTTTAGCACTCTACTCGTTGGATTAAAAAAGAATTATTTATTTTATTTAAGAAAATAATATTTTATAAAAATTATTTATTTTATTTAAGAAAATAATATTTTATAAAAAAAATAACCCTAATCTAAAAATATGTTAATATTTTAGGTATTAATAATTTATTATTTATTTTATATTATTTAAGTGATAAAAAATGAGATTTAATAATTAACTTTAAAAAATTATAATTGATTATGTTATTTAAGTTTAACAACTATGTATAAAAAATAATTAATTATAATTTAGATAATTGTAAATATTTTAACCTCTAATAATTTATTATTTAATTGATAAAATATAATTTATTTAAATAAATTATACACATAATAATAATAATATTTATTTTAAAATATATGAAAATTTTAGTTAAAATATTATATGAAAATTTTAGTTAAAATATTTATAAAATATAATTCATATTTTTATATATAATATAGGTACTGATATAGACTAGTAATTTGCAAACCCAATTCTTAGACACGAGTTTTCCTTATATTAGATATGAAACTCATTAACATACACGTACTTTTATCGTATTTATATATAATTTTAACATAGAGATAAATTATACGATGTGTTGTTAATTGAAGATATATTAATTGGGAAGCAGGTATTGCTACAGAAGAGAGTTGTAATGGGCTATCCGTCACGTCTACTGGTTGCCGAGCAAATCACGAGTCTTCATGCAACATGGGTTGTGTTTGATAGGTATATATATATATATATAAACAAACATAAACTCATTATGTGATAAATAATTGAGAATCAATATTATTAGCACTGAATATATATATATATGTGTGTGTATAATTGGAAATAATTAATTAATGGTAAGCAGGCATCAGAAAAAGAAGAAAAGATTTTATGCAGAAAG
The DNA here is from genome assembly GCA_030763125.1 of Hippophae gyantsensis. Taxonomy (NCBI): domain Eukaryota; kingdom Viridiplantae; phylum Streptophyta; class Magnoliopsida; order Rosales; family Elaeagnaceae; genus Hippophae; species Hippophae gyantsensis. Next base: position 56,724,621 of record CM061029.1, read on the forward strand.
GATACCGTGTAACATGGTGATGATGAACGAAGATGGAGAGGTTGATATGATTAGAGGGCGTCCCATGATTGATTATGTGGATGACACCACAGAGGATCAGAAACCTCTAGCTGCTTCTGCTTCTGCTTCTTTGTTTCCTATTCCTCAGCTTCTCATTTCTGACCGACTCAAGGGATATTTTTCAAGGAAAGTACAACGTCCTCAACAACATTACTATATATACAACCGTCATTAATTTTAAATATGGATGATCTCGATCATATTGATAAGAAGAACTACTTGTTCTTGGATGATCGATGTATTAAACATCAAAGTCATGAGCTAGCCTGACTCTATTCATTAAATTGGAGTATATGTAGCTTAATTAATTTATACTTGCAATTAATGCTTTTAATTGGGTAATTTTTTTAGTCGATCAATGGATAAACATACATTTTACGTGTGAAGAATGGGGATATTCAAAATTAAAAATTTAAATCCCACCTTAAAAATTGGGTCATGGTTTTGTTCACTGATATCAACGTCATTATTCTTTTTTAGAAAACTTAAATTTGATGGATTAGAGAATTTAATTAACTACAAAATATAAATTAATTAATGACAATATTTGACTCCTTAGTGGGTTGCCATTTGGATTCATAATATGCTCAAATATATTTTCATACTTCAATTTTACTCCAAATTACTCCAGTCTAATTCATTTATATATGTGTCCTAACTATTCAAATCCTATTCAATTCGCATGCAATGCATGAAGATGAGCAAATTTTAATTACTGATCGAGCCAATTGTATCCATGCACCATTGAAGAAGGAGATCAAGAATGCATTGATTATGAATTAATAGATACTAGTTTTGTGAGCATACAAGGTCTTGCATCCATAATACACTTGATTTTATGTAAGTAATAAATTTTGGTCCTCTTACTCAAAATCTCTTTTTATTATTTTCTTAGTAATAATATTGGGTAAGAAGTTACTAACAAGAGGTTTCCTTTTCACGAGACAAAACGGATTATTGAAAAAAAGGTATTTTCAAGGTTCATAGCCACCGTGACCACCACCTTCACCACCTCCACTACCAGCACCGTAGCCACCTCCATGTGCACCTCCAGCTCCATAGCCACCTCCATGTGCACCTCCAGCTCCATAGCCACCACCACCACCAGAACCTACACCAGCACCTCCTCCTCCTCCTGCTCCTCCACCACTGCCATATCCGCCTCCATGAGTTGATCCAGCACTGTATCCTCCTCCACTGCCCCCACCATATCCTCCTCCACCTCCATAACCACCGCCATTGGCACCACCAGAACCGTAGCCTCCACCGGCACCGGCTCCACCTCCTTCACCAGCACCATAACCAATACCATGCTCTCCACCACCTCCACCACCACCACTACCACCACCACCACCACCACCATATCCTGCTCCATGTTCTCCACCAGCACCATAACCTGCACCCCCTCCTTCACCACCTCCACTTCCATATCCACCTGCTCCAGCACCATAACTGCCTCCACCACCGCTACCTCCACCGCCACCACCACCATATCCACCAGCAGCTCCATAACCAGCACCACCACCTTCACCACCACCAGCACCACCTCCATAGCCAACAGAACCATGATCACCTATAGCTCCATATCCACCACCTCCACCAGCTCCTCCTCCACTACCATAGCCACCAACTGGAACATGGATGGGTTCATAAGTAAGGAGGGTTCTAGCAGCACAAGTAGATATAGCTACACCTAGTAAAACGAATAAAAGAGCAGTGAGAAGCTTGTGAGTTCCCATGGCAGTGAATGTGGCTTAGAATGTACGAAGAAGTAGAAGGGTATATATAGACGTGAAATGGTGGTTCAAAAAGAAGGTCTATTGGACACAAAGTGGTTGAAGCACATGGAGAAAGAAAGAATTTCCATGTCTAACGAAGTAGGTGGTCCATTATCAGATTGATCGATCATATGAACACATATCTCCACTAGTGTGCTTCTGCTGTCTTCCACAAATTGTAATGTGTAAGCAATCACAGTGCTATTGTTAGGCAAGCACTTGTACTAAATAAAGGTAAGGGGCGGCTTAAGGAGTGCATACTAAGGCAAAATATAAAGTAAGGGCATAAAATATTTTTCATATTAAAATAATATAAATAATTTTTGCTTTTATTTAAACATATAATATGCATACAGAATAAATAATTAGTATATATTTTGCTTTGTCATTACTAACTTAAGTTTTTTTTATAAACAATAATACAAATAACAAGAAGTATACATTTTTAGTCAGGCATATGGGAAAAAAATATTAAGTAAATAATTTATACACTTAATATATAAAATTAAAGAAATATTAAAAGATAAAAACTTAAAAGCTTTAGATAATAACTGAAATATATTTGTTTTGCCGAATATGAAAGAGAAATAAAAATTAAATAAATAATTTGATTTTTTTGTTGATTATTAAGGATAAATTAAAAAGATAAATAAAGATTAAAAAGTAATAAGAATATATTCAATTGAATTTTGTCACGAAGTGATATGATAAGAAAATCTTATAAAACAAATTTACAATTTACTTTTTAACAATATAGTAAATGAGATTTAAAAATATATTAGTAATTATTTTGGAATTTTCTTTTGAAATAAAATGAAAATGTTTAAATATCTTAGAATATTTATTTCTAAATAAAATAAATACATACGTAAATTTTGAAAGTTAATATATGTGTATCCAAAGTGTGTTATTTTTTTTATATGTTTAAAAAAAATTTATATGTTTAAAAATATGGTGTATATATTTTTTTGAATATAAAAAATATTTTTTTAAGAGATGATAAAATAAAATCATATAAATAATTTAATTATATAAAAACCACGTGTTTTTTCCTTCTAATTAATAGATTTTTGAAGTGTGAGAATATGTAGAAGGAGTAAAAAGCAGAATTTTTTAATGTAAAATAAAGTAATACATAGTGGAAAATTTGATTGAATGCAGAAAGAGGGAGCAAAAAATTTGTAACACAACATTGGAACTCTGGAATAAATCAGATATTGGGTCTAATTGGACCATCTCTTAAACCCGCTGGATCGAAATGTTACAGTGCTAAAGCTCAATACTCAAAGTGCGTGGACTAACTTATAAAAAAGTTGAGTTAATTTAGAGGCAGTCCAATTTTATTGGAGTAAGGAATTGAATATAAATGTTATTTATATTGAATAATAAAATTTATAAAAATAAGGAGTAAATAATTAATTAAAATACATATATTTTTTTAAAAATATTAATTTATAAATATTTTTTTATATTAATCGATAATCAGTAAACCTTAAATTCTAAATTTAAACTTTAAATCATAAAATTTTAAATTTTAAATCGTAAATCATAAATTTTAAATCTTAAATTCTAGGTAAACTTTAAATCAATTATATTTATAATTATTTTAATTATTTTAACTGTTAGAAACTCAGGCCTAACTCAACCCAATAAGATCTCATTAAATTAAAAGTTGCTCAAGTTTATAAGCAGTTTTGCCGCTTTGTTTCTAGTGGATGTGGGACAAGGATACTTAACAAACTCCCTTCACACGCCGGACAAAGGTGGACATTAGCACCACAGTGAGACTGTGGTAGAGTCCAATTAGGTCCAAACACATAAAGACTAGGCCTAGACTTAACCTAATAAGATCTCATTGGGTTGAGTTAGACTTGAGTTTCTAACATGGTATCAGAGTTGAGCCTAGACTTAACTTAATAAGATCTCACGGCCGAGTTGAAGTTTCTAACACAGATCGTAGTTGAGTCCATTACTGCTGACTTAATTGGGTTATACCACGCCATCAACGCTAATATCCACCTTTGTCCGCGTAGAAGGATCATAAGATTCTTTGTCCACATCGACTAAACAAAACAACAAAACAACATGAGCTCGAAGAACCCTTAACTTAATGAAATCTTATCGGGTTGAAGCAGCGAAGCTTTTTAACATAAAATTATATATATATATTTTAATTATTAAATATATTATTTTTATTTTTTTCCAATCGTTTGGTATATATATCCATTATATTGATTATTTTATTCAATATTATTGTATTCAATGGGCAACACGTTTAACTACTTTTTTACTCTCCTAAACACATGAATCTTCGTCTTGGAATTGGAAATGACGGGATTGATAACAATTTAGCTAGTAGTTAGATCACAAAATTCAACTAAATTGAAAATCATGGGATAACATTAATGCAGTAAAATTAAATCTATATATAATGTTGTGACCGTTGAGCTTGTTAAAATTAAATGTTGCTTAATATCGAAGGGATCATATATATCAGAACTTATCTCCATATACAGATCAAGCTGGGTCTAAGGAAGTGGAGCATACAGCTTGCAAGGAAAACAAATTTTTTTAAAAAATACAATTCTATTTATTAATATTATTAATGTATAAAATTAAATGTACGTAATTATATATAAAAAAATTAGAATATTAATTATAATTATGATAAATAATATGTGTGGGACCTCTGTATGTCACTTTGCTGGGTTCGTAATATTGTGGGTGGTTATACTTCATTCTTCACGCTCTACCTTTATCTGGTTGATTACAATCTTCCTCCAATTACATCATTACTGACGTATCATAAAATCATCTTTAAATAAATATAATGCTTATTAAATGCGATGAAGGGATTCAAATTATTTATTTTTATTTAATTTTAATATAAATTTAATTCGATAATATAATTAATTCGAATCAATTTAATTCTATATAGATCGAATTTTTTTAATAAGATAATATCATATTAATATTAAAATTTATTTATTAATTATCATCATATAAAATATGATATGTAAAAATTTAAATTTTAAATTAATATTTTTGTAACAAATATTATTATTTATAATCACAACTTAAAAAAAAAGATATGCACAATTTTTGAATTATTATAAATATTTATATTTATTTTTAAACTAAAATAATAATTTAATATAATTATAATATGCATAATATTTAAATATAACATATCGTTAAATTAAAATATATATTTATTTATAATTTAATCTAAATCGAATATATTATATTATAAAATTTATTAATCTAAATTCAATCTAAATTTAAAACAATTATATAAATTTTAATCTAAATCTAATACAATAATAAAATTTCTCTTGTAATTACATCTAAATCTAATTAATAGCATTGAAAATTTTAATTTAAATAAATTAAGCAAATTATTTCTTCTTTGTTAATATGCGTAACCAATGCTAAACACACCATTTAAAAAGTGCATGACACGCGTTAGAAAGTTATGAAATTATTTTTAATAACATCTGGCATAAGCGCAAACTTATGTGCAAAAGCTGTCTGTTTAATTAATATGAATCAAAATTTAGGAATTATTTGTCTACATAATATTTACTTCAAAATAAAAAATTATTTTTAAAAATAAATTAGTATTTAGTTATTATTTTTAAATTATTATTTTCTAAAATAACGTATTTTAAAAAATAAAATAAATATTTTTCATAATTTTAAAATTAATTATTTTTATAGATAGTTTATAAAAATATCAAAAACGTTTATTTTGTTTTAATTATACTTATAACATATAAATAATGATAAAAAAGTTTAATTTTAAGAATAATAGTATTAATATTCATACTTTGTAGATATAATTATAACCTTATAAATGAATACAAATAGGGTATTATAAATTGTAGAGACTTTAATTTTATTGTTTTATCACGATAAAAATAGTATTATTATTGTTTCTTAAAGTTATTAATTTTTTTTAATAATAATTAATTTTTTTCTGAAAACTAGTTTCCAATTAATTGAACAAACCAATCCTTAAATATTAAGTTTTGACATTCGGAATTTTCAAGAAATAAATGAATTGAGATTGGGCTACTTTGTATTATATTGAAGAAAAGCCGCAACAAATGAGACTGAGAGACCTGAGATGAGGACTAGCGGCAGTAAATTACCTCCGTTTTCTTTATTGCTATTTGATGAACTCGTTGAAACATGCATTCGTCATTTGTGATTTAATTTGTATCAGTTAGGAACATATTTTCCCGTGTGAATTCCAATACTGAATTAAAATAAGAAGCATACAAAAAGCTAATCTATTAATTATATTAGTTCAAATTTTTATAAACTCATGATTAACATAAATTTAAATATCGTGAGATTTTATTTGTATTTTCTCAAAATCTTTTATTTAAAATATCATAGAGTTCAATTCTTCTATGCTTATTATTTTTTCACTTACATCTTCTTTAGTTAAAGACATATTTTCTTCGCGTTTTATATTAGGTTTAGTTCTTTCTCATTCAAAGATATTCTTTATCTTCATAATTTACATTATGGTTCAGCTCATTCTACCTTGAGTTTAGTAGATAAAACCATCAAAAATATCTCAAATTAACGCATGCATTTGGGAGATTGTTTTCCCAACAAGTTCTAATCTCAATATAAAAGCAAAGTATGAAGCTAGGTATCTACAGTTTTATTTTGGTTAAAACAATTTAATTAGAATAGACTAGATTGTTTATATTATTCAAATTAGACCTGATCGGACTATTTGATTATTAAAAAAATTGAACCGAATGGTTTAGTCTAATTTGGTTAACGGTTTGATCCGTTTAATAATACATAAATATGATACACCTAATGATATATCTTTGATTAAAATATTTCTAAATTTAATCAACGATTTGTGATAAATAATATGAAAATTTTAATGTATTATTAAATCGGTATGGTCCGATCGGTTTAAAAATTAATATAATCATATCGAATCATTTAAAAAACGATTTTAATTAATATAAATCAAATTAGACCGTTTGATTTATAAAATTATTCATTTTGGTTCGATTTGATCTGATTTGATTTTATTCAATCCAATTTTATCTTGTTCGGTTGAATTTTTGGACAAGGACAAGGGATTTGAAAATTGATATCACTCTTTATCTACAACCAATAACAGCCGTCACAATACGCTTAACACACGTGTGGCAAAGTTAAAACGAGTTATAGCTGGCATATCCCAGTCATCACCACACTGAAATTTAGAAAGTCTCCACCAATTGAGTAATTAAGATGCAGAATAATGCTTTAGTGTTTTACACCAAGAAAAATCTCCACCAATGAAGATATAGTTTTATACCAGATAGACCAATAACTCAACTAATTATAATCATTTCCCCCCAAAATTAAACCTTTCTATTTTAGAATTGCATTTACTAACAATAAAAAGGGCATTTTTTTATTCAAATGAAAAAATATGTATCCGTGCACTGTGTCTTAGTAGGTTTAAATCCTGTGATCATATCATATAGTGTATAAAAGTTCCAAGCCAAAAAATAAAATGAAAAGGGTCAGATATGGTAGAAGGATCTAGATATTACATAACTCTTGATGGCATGGATAAGACCTTGCAAAGTAAGAGCCGTGCACAATCAGACATATTTTGGTTTCTAGTATATTCTCTTAGTTTTGTCACCTTCTTCAATTATGATATAGTTTGTTGTTTCAAGTTTGTAAAAACAAGATAAAAACAATATTACTAATATATTGTTTAGATTGAATCGCGGACTGAATCGTTCTCTTTAAAACGTTTCGTATATCTACTTAAATTTGTGCAATAAAACATAGTCTCGTTATCCTTAAGATAAAATAACTTAAAATCGTTTTTATGTTTCAGAGCTTCATTATATTGATGAAGTCCGAAATGCTACACTTTTAAAGTATTTATGTTACTCGAAAAACTGAAAAAAAAATTTGATTTTTATTTTCTTGGGTTTACTACGAAGAATAGTTTTTTTGAGTTGTATCTTAAAACTAAGAGATATGACCCTCTTTTATAGTTGAAAAAATATGATTCACAAAATAACGATTTCAAAGAAAACAATTACTAAATAACGATCACAACATGGGTGATGTAGTTTGGATAAAAATGAAATTTCCAACTATTGGGAAAAATAGTTTTAATAATGAATTTTTTCTAAAAATAAAGTGCCACCTCATTTCACACACATGCACTCGGCACAGCACAACCAATCAGTTGGACGGAAGGTGGTCCGCGCACATTTGTGGAACCATAATTGCTTAGATCCTTTCCTCTTCTACAAAAGTGGGTGCCCCTTAGACCCAATCTCAATTGTAAATCTTTCTTCATTTAAACATCTCCTAAGAGATGTAAAATTTAGCACTTATTCTCATCATTTTTTTAATTTAAATTCATATTATTTCCAACAATCTCCCACTTGAATTTTATATAAAATAGTTTTCATCAAGCAATCGATCAATTAAAAATAAAAGATTGTGCATCAACAAAATGTGTCTATTGACTTAAACATTTGCATTGTGTTAATGTTTTAGATTATACTAGAGTAATTCGTAGTTTTGAATTCTATCTCTAACAATATTACACACATTACCTTCTAAGGTGTAGTGTGGAACCATAATTGCTTAGATCCTTTCCTCTTCTACAAAAGTGGGTGCCCCTTAGACCCAATCTCAATTGTAAATCTTTCTTCATTTAAACATCTCCTAAGAGATGTAAAATTTAGCACTTATTCTCATCATTTTTTTAATTTAAATTCATATTATTTCCAACAATCTCCCACTTGAATTTTATATAAAATAGTTTTCATCAAGCAATCGATCAATTAAAAATAAAAGATTGTGCATCAACAAAATGTGTCTATTGACTTAAACATTTGCATTGTGTTAATGTTTTAGATTATACTAGAGTAATTCGTAGTTTTGAATTCTATCTCTAACAATATTACACACATTACCTTCTAAGGTGTAGTGTGGAACCATAATTGCTTAGATCCTTTCCTCTTTCTACTCTCAATTGTAAATCTTTCTTCATTTAAACATCTCCTAAGAGATGTAAAATTTAGTCTCCCACTTGAATTTTATATAAAATAGTTTTCATCAAGCAATCGATCAATTAAAAATAAAAGATGCATCAACAAAATGTGTCTATTGACTTAAACATTTGCATTGTGTTAATGTTTTAGATTATACTAGAGTAATTCGTAGTTTTGAATTCTATCTCTAACAATATTACACACATTACCTTCTAAGGTGTAGTGTGGAACCATAATTGCTTAGATCCTTTCCTCTTCTACATCTCAATTGTAAATCTTTCTTCATTTAAACATCTCCTAAGAGATGTAAACTAACAATGTGGGACAAAATTTTAAGAGAGTAAAATATAGCACTTATTCTCATCATTTTTTTTAATTTAAATTCATATTATTTCCAACAATCTCTCACTTGAATTTTATATAAAATAGTTTTCATCAAGCAATCGATCAATTAAAAGTAAAAGATTGTGCATCAACAAAATGTGTCTATTGACTTAAACATTTGCATTGTGTTAATGTTTTAGATTATACTAGAGTAACTCGTAGTTTTGAATTCTGTCTCTAAAAATATTACACACATTACCTTTCTAAGGTGTAGTTCAAAAAGTTCGTGCTTTACGACCATGCACGTGTATCCTAGTATAATGAATGCTTTAGTAAATTTTGCCCAAAATTTTTATAGAAAGTGACCATACTTCCACATTCACATAGGTGAGTCTATCAAGAGTACTCCTATAGCTATGTATTTTACTCCATATAGAGTATTGAACTCATTAAGAGTTAATAATTAACTCATCATTTTCTGTCGTTTCAGGACTTCATGCTTCTAACAAAATAGAATGGGACTTTAAAATAGCATGATCCATCTCATATCACTTCATGACTTGTTATTACTCATTGAACTTATTTCTTGGGATCTCTAGTCTATAAGTTAGGTTTTCATCATGAGTGACTCTTCATTTTAAAGACATCAGTCTCATTCCTTTCGAGGTTTTGAAAATCTTCTCTCTTGTTAATCCTTTCGTCATAGGATTAACTAATTTTTTATCAATACGTACATGATCCACTCTTACAGCTCCTATAGAGAGAAATTCTTTAATAATATTGTGCATATGACTTATCTATCGTTCTTATCGTTGTAATAACGATTTTGAATCTTTACAATAGCCACGATACTATCGCAATGGATCAGGAGAACTAATATTAGTCTTTCTCATAAAGGGATCTCAACTAACAGACTTCTTAATTAACCTACTTCTTCACTAGTAGTAGCTAGTGCTATCAATTCAGACTCCATTATAGATTGAGCTAAAATTTTCTATTTCTTAGACTTCCAAGAAATAGCTTCACCAATAATGCTAAATATATAACCGTTAGTTTCTTTAGAATCTTCTGATAAGGTATTCCAATCAGCATCGATGTAACCTTCTAGAACAATGGGAAACTTCTTATAATATAATCCAAGGTTCATAGTTCTCTTAAGGTATCTCATGACCTTTTCAATTGCATTTCAATGCTCTATACTAAGTTTACTGGTAAACCTATATATTAATCTCATAACATAAGTTATGTCTGGCTGAGTGCAGTCAATAGCATAACATAAGCTATAAATGATGCTTGCATACTCAGTTTGTCTAATACCATTTCTGGTGTTCTTAAAAAAATTTACACTAGTATCATAAAGAAAACATGTATGTTTGTAGTTAAAGTAATTATATTTCTTTAAGATCTTCTCAATGTAATGAGATTGATTTAAAGAAATTCATTTTTTAGACCTAGTAATCTTTATACTAAAGATTACACTCACTTTTCCAAGGTCTTTCATATCAAAGTTAGCACACAACAAAAATTTGACATTATTCACAACATGAATATTTGACTCAAAAATAAGCATGTCATCCACATATAAACATATAATGGTGCAAATGTCATTTTCTAATTTATAATAAATGCATTTGTCACTTTCATACATTTTGAATCCAAGTGAGATAACTAGATTATCAAATTTTTCATGTTATTACTTAGGTGCTTATTTTAAACCATAAAAGGATTTATCTAGTTTACAAACTTTATTTTCTTGACCTGAGACAATAAAACTCTCAGGTTGGTCCATATAAATCTCTTCTTCTAAGTCACCACTTAAGAAGACAGTTTTAACATCCATTTGGTGCACTACTAAATCATGGATAACATCAAGAGAGAAAAGCACACGTATGGAAGTTATTTGTGTGACTGTTAAAAAGGTATCAAAGAAATCTATATTTTCTCTTTGTCTATACCCCTTGACTACAAGATGAGCTTTGTAATTTTCAATAGTAACATCGGGTTTTAATTTCTTCTTTAGTATCATTTACATTATATGATTTTACAACCTAGAGGTAAGTCAACTAAATGCAAAGTTATATTATACTCAAGAGAGTCCATTTCATCATTTATGACTTCTTCGCATAAGTTAGCATCTAAAGAAGATAAAACTTCTTGAAGGGTTTAGAGATCTTACTCTAAGGCATAAGCATAAAAATCAGACCCAAAATCCTTAGAGGTTCGAGCTCGTTTACTTCTCCTAATTTCTGTGTCTAATTCCTCATTTTGTTCACTTGTTCTAGTTATGGGTAAACTACTAGAAGACAAGCCCTCATTATTCGTCAATTTAAAGGAAAACCTATTCATAGAAGTCATCATTATTTGATTCTATAATTACATAATTATTTAAGTCATAAAATTTATAAGCTTTACTAGTCATAGTATATCTTATGAACACATATTCGCATGCTCTATTAGCAAGTTTATTTCTTTTAGGATTAGGGATCCTAACATATATTAAACAACCCCAAGTTTTAAAATAAGTTAAGTTAAGTTTTTTATTTTTCAAAATTTTATATGGTGAAATTTTACTAGTAGATTTATGCACTCTATTTAGTACATAGCAAATAGTTAATAAAATTTCTCCCTACCAATGGGAAGCAGCACCAAAATTTAATAAAATTGCAACAATTGATTTAGTAAAATTTTTATTTTTTCTTTCATTTTTGTCATTCATTTCAGGAGAATAAGGTGTAGTTTTTTCATGAATGATTCCATGAGTTTTATAAAAAAACATTGAAAATATTTGAAGCATATTCAGTGCCTCTATCACTTTGAAATCTTTTTATTTTTCTGTTAAGTTGATTTTTAATTTCAATCATAAATATTTTAAACATGTCAAACGTTTCACTTTTATTTTTCATTAGATATACATAAGTATAATCTGAATAGTCATCAATAAAAGTTATAAAATATCATTTTCCATTTCTTGTTAAAATACCATCAAGTTCACATATGTGAGAGTGTATTAAGTCTAAAGGTTTAGATTCTTTAACTACTGATTTATGTGAAGTTTTGGTTATTTTAGCTTGACTATAAAAGTCACATTTTTCAAAATCATTTAAAGATAATTTAGGAATTAGTTTTAAGGTACTAATGTTTTTGATTATGTATTTATTAACATGATAAATTCTAGCCTGCCAAATATTAAAAGAACTCAACATATAAGCAGAAGAAGAAGTTTTATTAATTCCAAAATTCAATTTAAACATTCCATCTATTGCGTACCATTTTAAAACAAAAATATTATTTTTAGTTATTATATACAAATCAGCCCTTATAGTTTGAGTAAACCTAACTTTATTGAAAAGATAGTCTGAAACTAAGTTATTTTTCATCTCTGGAGTATGTAGGGCATCCTTTAAGATGATAGTATTTTCAGAGATAAATTTCAAATCCACCTCACCAGTACCAACAACTTTAGTGGAGTGAGAATCTCCCAACAACACTTTCTTATCCTTAAACATAGAATAAGACTTGAACATGTCACTATCATAGCAAATATGGCAAGAAGCACCAATGTCTACCCACCACTTCTCAAATCCACCAACAAAGTTGATTTCAAATATCATATGGTAAGGTTTGCCTACAGGATAGGACGATTCCAGTTCTGATAGTTCCTAGCCAAGTGGTCAAGCCTGTTACAACTATAACAAATGAATGTGTTATTTCTTGAAAGGAGTTAAGGTCCATTCTGTGAAAAATTATTTATGTTTCTATTTTGATTATTATTGCGATTCTGAGTTTTCATGTTTCTTCCTTTATGTTTCAAAATTACATAGGAGGATTTCCTATTGACAATGTTATTTGAAACAACGAGTACTTCATCTTTTTTATCTTGTTTTTGTGCTTTTTCCTCTATTCTTAGATGGGTTATTAGACTTTCTAAAGAAAGGTGCCACTAGGATTTCAAGCATATTAGAAATCATACATATTGATATATGTTGTCCAGACATGGACATTTAAGGTCAGAAATATTTTATCACTTTATTGATGATTTTCTCGATATATGTATCTCTACATGTTTCATAATAAGAGCGAAGTATTAGATGCCTTTAAGAGCTTTAAGGTTGAAGTAGAGAAACAATGCGGAAAATAAATAAAGCTCGTGAGATCAGATAGATATGGTGAATATTACGGTATATATACTGAGAATGGAAAAGTGACAAGTCTGTTTGCTAAATTTCTTCAAGAGCATGGGATAGTTGCCTAATACACTATGCCTAGTTCACCATACCAGAATGGTGTAGCAGAAAAGAGAAACTAAACATTATTGGACATGGTACGGAGTATGCTTAGTTACTCCAATATTCCTAAATCCTTATGAACTAGACCTTTAAAGATGGCTATGTATATATTAAACCTAGTTCCAACTAAGGTTATCTCAAAGACGCCATTTGAATTATGAAAATGTTGGAAATTGAGTTTATGACATATGCACATTTGGGGATGCCTGTCTGAAGTGAGGATTTATAATCCAAAATAAAAGAAGCTAAATCCAAGGACTATTAGTGGGTATTTCGTTATATATGTCAAAAGGTCTAAGAGATATAAGTTTTATTGTCTATCTTATAGCACTAGGTTTGTGGAATCAAGAAATGCAAAAATTCTTGAGAATGACTTGATTAGTGGGAGCGATTGATCCTAAGGCATTGATCTTGAGAAAAATCATTCATATGCTCAGTGTGCCACTTCAAGTAATGGACTAATCGTTGTTGTTAATAATGCTCCTCGAGTACAAACACGTGTTGAAAAACCAATCTTGGAAGTACCACAAGCTATTAATCCTGATCCAGTAGATGATGAAGTTCAACAGATGCTTAAAGTTGTTGAACAACCAACTGAACAAAATTATCCTGCTCCTCTAGAGAATTTTGAAGCAACATTTAGAGGATCTATTAGAGTAAGAAAATCGGTGATTCCTAGTGATTATGTTGTGTATCTACAAGAGTGTGACTATAATGTTGGAGCCAAAAATGATCCTGAGACATTTTCACATGCCATGAATTCTAAAGTTTTGAACTTATGGTACAATGCCATGAAAGAAGAGATGAATTCTATGGCGTCTAATCAAATTTGGGATCTCGTCAAGTTTCCTGATGGTGTAAAAGCCATTGGATGTAAATGGGTCTTCAAGACAAAGAAAGACTCACAAGACAACATTGAGAGACATAAGGCAAGACTTATTGCCAAAGGATTCACTCAAAAGGAGGGAATCAACTACATAGAGACATTATCTCCTGTGTCTAAGAAAGATTAACTTCGTGTGATCATGGCATTGGTTGCCCATTTTGATTTGGATTTGCTTCAAATAGATGTGAAAATGACTTTCCTTAATGGTAACCTAGAGGAAGAGGTTTATATGAAACAACCTGAAAGATTCTTCTCTAGTGATGGTGAGCATTTAGTTTGTAAGCTTAACAAATCCATATATGGATTAAAATAAGCTTCCCATCAATGGTATTTGAAATTCCATAACATCATCACTTCATTTGGTTTTGAAGAGAACATTATGGATCAATGTATATACCAGAATGTTAGTGGGAGTAAAATTTGTTTTTTGGTGCTACATGTGGTTGATATTTTTCTTGCAACCAATGATAAAGGTTTGCTACACAAGGTAAAACAATTCCTCTCTAAAAATTTTGATATGAAAATATGGGTGAGGCATCTTATGTCATTGGCATTAAGATTCATAGAGACATACTTTGATGCATCTTGGATTTATCTGAGGAAACCTACATCAATAAAGTTTTAGAGAGATTTTGAATGAAAGATTGTTCACCAAGTGTTGCTCCCATTGTGAAGGGCGATAAGTCCAATATGGACCAATGCCCAAGGAATGATTTTGAAAGAGAACAAATGAAGAAAATTACATATACTTCTACCATCGAAAGCCTGATGTATGCTCAGGCTTGCACAAGGCCTGACATTACATTTATTGTTGGAATATTGGGACGATATAAGAGTAATCCAAGTTTGGACCACTGGAAAGCTACTAAGAAAGTGATGAGGTACCTTTAAGGAACCAAGGACTATATGCTAATATATAGACAAACTGATGATCTGGAAGTAATTGACTACTCCGATGCGATTTTCACTGGCTGTATTGATTCACGCAAATCAACATCTTGTTACATTTTCATGCTTACCGGTGGAGTTGTGTCTTAGAGGAGTGCAAAACAGTCCTTGACTGCTACTTCCACTATAGAGGCCGAGTTTGTGTCATGTTTTAAGGCCACATCACATGATGTATGTTTGAAGAGTTTCATTTCCAACCTTAGAGTAGTTGAATCTATTTCTAGGCCATTGAGATTATACTATGACAACTTAACTGTTGTGTTTATGGTTAAGAACAACAAGAGTGGTAGTCGTAATAAGCACATCGACATTAAATATTTGGCTATAAGAGAACATGTTAAGGAAAAGAAAGTAGTCATTAAGCACATTAGCATTGAGTTGATGATTGTTGATCCTTTGACTAAGGGCATACCACCATTGAAATTTAAGGATCATGTAGAGAAAATGAGAATTAGTTCCATTTTGTAAAAGTATATATGCAGTTTATTACTGAAACTCTTATATTGTGATATTTTGTGATATTCATGTGCACCTTATTTTATTTGAGAAAATATATTTTGTATAGGAACAAAAATAAATATAAGATTTATTCATTAAGTTTTGTTACTGCATAAATTGTAATACTTGAGAAACTAAATACATTGTAATACATATAAGATAATACTCGCTCTTAGAGTACCTATCGTCATAATTCATGTGTTTATTTCTTAAGAAAGATAATCGATGAGATTAAGTTGAACGTTTGGACAAAGTGAGACAATGTAACCGATCATTATTTTAAACTCTTCAATTTTCATTTCCGTTTTTTTATAACGGATCATTTAGTGGTTTAAAATTTTTTATCACTGAAGAGCTCGTCGGTTATAACTAAAGTTGGTAACGATGCTGATGCTTTGATGGGAACGATCGTTACACAAATTGTGTGAAATTAATACACAAATATAAGTATCATAACAAGTTATATAATGATAAGAAAAGACGTTTCCACCTAGATTATTTTATTAGAAACTAATTTCTAAAACTAAAAAAATGAAAATCAATTTTTTTTGTATTTTTATAATTTAATATAGTAAAATTAAAATAATTAAAGATAAATACCAATAATTAATTAAATCAGATTTGGTAACTAAGAAGATATATGAGAAAATATCTAAGAATACTTAATCTTCCAATTTTTTAAACATGTGAATCGCTAAAATCTTCCAAATATAATTATCAATTAATTACATGATCAATTGAATCTAACCTAACATGTACTCTACTCTCAAGTAAACTACACATCATATAGTAATTAATTTAATCACACTCTCATGCCAGTTAAATTTCATACTACTTATTAAGTTCATAAATTATGGATCATATACATAAGAATCATATATCTATGCTTAGAAACTATGCATGTTATTTAATCAAGATATATAATTAAATAATTCTCTCAAATATATTTAATTGATTTTATAGATAAATTGTTGGTTAAACAATTAATAGCATAAAAATCAGATTAAATATTATAATTAAATTAAAATTATAATTGAGGCAAAATATTAGATCATTACATGGTGAAAATTGGGTTCATAACATCCCTAGATTAATAAATTAACTACCCAATTTTTTTTCATAGAACTCATATTTTTCATAAAACTCATATTTTTTATAAAAAAAGACACAAAAATTGATAAATAAAAAGTAGTATAAGAAATATAATCAATATCTTGAATTGTGGTGATAATCTACTCTTAAATCTCCACCAAAATTGTATCCCCTCTTGAATATTTCTGTATTTCTCTCTTTTTAGTTCCAAAAACTGACCAAAATTATGCTAATGATGGCTCCTTAGGGTTTATGGGGTGATTAAGGGCTTAAATATAACTCAGGTGCAATATGGACCATCAGATCAGCTTCAAATCAAGGGTTGAGATGAAAATAAGTAAAATGAACAATGTTAGCCAATCACAGCACGACATGTGGCACACAGAATTCACTAGGTGAATCAGAGCTCGACGCGTGATAGGAGAGATCTGTTCGAGTCAACGCATGCTGAGTCAACACCACGTAGCACATCGTGATTCATAGTAATGGATGGCGTGGCATACGAGTAAAACTTGGGAAGCAATCATGTGGTGACACCTGGCAATGCTGTTTGAGAGCACTTCAAAGTCAGATTAAACGTCGTGCTGGCACGTGGTACGCAGTTCGTCCTCCTCACACGTGGCAATCTATGATTCATTGTCCTTGCTCGCGTGGTGTGTGCATGGGTTGCTCAATCAGCTCCTCTACTTGCGTGGTAGACCACGTGGTAGCTCTTAATTGACCGTGCGTTAAAAATCCATAAAAGTTTCAAAATAATCCAAAAAAATCCAAAAAATTATATTTTTACTCATTTTTACTAAAAAGTTTTAATTTTAATATTTTTGACCCCAAAAAATTATTTATTGAATAAAATAAGTAAATATTAAGTAAAAAAAAGTATATTAATGATTCTATTTTCATGTAGTTATCAGGGAAGCATAACTATAAAATGGGTGTTATGATACCTAAGCTCAACATACAATTCTAATACAATATACCATCTATTTGAGTGTTGTTAAGAGCTTGGAAGTTTATAATAGAGAGAAAAAATTAGTTTTGATTAGTTCGGAATTTAAGAAAAATTTCAATAACAGGAGAGGAAGATCATTTTTTTATTTGTTTTTGATTTTTTTTAATTTATTTATTTTATATTTGGATGAATAATTTATGCTTAAATATATAACATAGATGTTGTTGTGTTATATCTTTAACATATTAATGCTGGCAGAAATGTGTGTGGGCTAAATGTCAATAAGAGTTTGCTTCCACAACTCATTTGATAGAAACCTCTAGTAACTAGAATATTGGAATGCAATGCAGTTTAACCGTTTCAAGTATAGCGAAAGTTTGTACACTCTCTTAGTTACTATAATATATGTGTTCGACTCATTCCTATCTGTCATATTCGTAGTTAGGCTCAATTAGCAGTCATTATCAAGTCAAGAATTTACTAACTAACGGTTACAAGTGTCATACTATCATCCGATGGCAATCCGTACTCATTGGATTACATAGTTTTAAAAAAAAATGTTAAGTAAACGTAAATTGATATGCGTAGTTATACAAATGATAGTGTTACTTGTCAAAATAATTTTGAAAATAAGAAAATCATTCACACTTTTGCATGCAACATATTTTAAATAAAATAAATATAAATTTATTTACATTTAATATTTTTGAATTTTATCTCCCATTTATATTAAAATCTAATATATTTTTAACGTTGATGGTAATATACATATTAAAAAATATTTATCGTCTTAAATATTTAGTAAAATTGTGTATCCACCGTTAATAACCAAATAACTTTAACAGTGAGTTTGAAAAATATGAGTTTTTGAATTTTCTAAGTTGAAATTTTAATAACGAAAAAATAATAAGAATATCAATAAAGTTAAAATTTAACAATAAAATAACATAATTTTAACATATATTTGAGATATTATTCTTTTATAATATAACTTGTATTTTATATTTTATTAGTCATATTATAAGTAATTTATTAAAATGTTAAAAATAAGGAAAATACTTGTTGTCTTTTATGTTGGATAGTCAGCACACTAATTAAAGCACAGTACGGCATTTATTATTTATTATTTCTTTTATTTTTAAAAAAATTATTATAAAAATTTATGAATGCATTTTTGCTAATATCTTAAATAGCATTTAAAATAATAATTATTTTTTAAATATTAATAATTTATTATTTAATCGATAAAAAATAAAAAAAAATTAATAAATTATATAATAATTAAGGGATTGAGGAAAATTATAATTATTATTCTAAAATATCTAATAATTTTTTTTAAAATATCATAATTATATATGTAAAATAATTGTAATTAATAAGATAAATTTTAAAAAATAAATTTTAGGTAACCTGATCATAATAATAATAAACACAATATATATTTTTTTATAGAAAAAAGTATTATGGGAACTAAACTTTAACGTCAATAATTATAATAGTTATCGTTATAAAGATATCAATTCTCAAAAAATTGCTTGAGCATGATCACAATGATCTATTTATTCAATTCATTTTAAAAATAACCTCTGGTTCACCTTACTTAATCCAACATAACTATACAGTAAATAATGTATATTTAAAATAATATATATTATAAATTATAGGTTAAAAATAATTAAATATTTTTATATTAAAAAAATATTTTATTAAAAAGATAATAATTATTTATTTAATTTAAGATAAATGATCTTATATAAAAAAAATAAGTAATTATAATTTAAAAAAATATCAATATTTTATGTATTAATAATTTATCGCTTAATTTATGTTTATTAATTGATAAAAATAAAATTTAAGATAATTATTTATATTAATTAAGATAAATAATATTATATTAAAAATATAATTATTAATTTTGATTTAAATAAATATCTTAACTACTAATAATTTATATTAATTAATTGATAAAAAAATTAATTAGAAAAAATGATAATTTTTTTATTACTTAAGATAATTATCTTTAAAAAATTGTAATTTAAAAAAGTGTCAATATTTTAGTTATTAATAATTTATTATTTAATGTGTAATATTTGATTGATAAAAATAAGACTTAATAGTTAATTGAAAAAATAATAATTATTTATGTTATTTTTGATAAATAATTTTAATTTATATATTTGTCAATATTTTAATTATTAATATTTATATAAAAACTAAAGACAATAGTAATCATATTGTAAAATATGTAAATTTTTTTGTCTAAAATTTATGTATTTTTAATTATAATTGAATATTTTCTTTAGTTTTAAGAATAATTTATTAATTTATATTTATATACTTAAATAATTGTATCAAATAAATATTATAATTTATCAACATTATTTTTCTAAATCATTTATCATATATTTATCTAAATTATGACACTTTTTCATATAATTGATTTTGACAAATCATTGCTAATCATTTATTTGAGTTATTTTAACTGTGAATATGTTTTATTTGATTTGATTTTTTTTAATTTAATTGTTATTTTTTAAATTTAAATTTTAAAATATATTAACATTTATATCATCTATTTAAATTATTTAATAGTTAAGATGAATTTTTATTTTTTATGTAAAAATTAAAATAAAGTTCATAGTAGAAAAAGAAAAATATTGGAAAGAATTGAAAAGAAAAATAAAAAAAATAATAAAAATATCATCATTTATGAAAAATTAATATATTTTTACTATTAAAAAATTTATTGCATCAATTTTTTATTAATAATTGTTTAAATTTAATAATAAATATTTAAAATTATTTAATATTAAATATGTAATTTTGTTGTTAAGTTTTATAGTATTCTTTTAAAAATAAAAAGTAAAAAAAAAATCATATCGAAACAAAACCGGAAAAGCCCTAGGATATATCGGATTTCACGTACGCTAATTTCACCCTCTCCCTTTCCCGCACCAACGCTGGCCGTCTAGTATCCTCCAACTCTATTGCCGCCGGCCCAATCCCATGAAGTATTATGCGTGGCTGGTTTTTAGTTTGTAATAGGTAATTTCGACCTTATCTTGATTTATTGGTTTCAATTTTATCTTAGAATTGCCGACCTATTATATATAATACTGTGATATTAGCTGGATTAGTTATCTGATATGATGATTTATGACATTTCAAATGTGTTATTCTCAACTTTTCAATACATTTCGAAGGCCTCACAAGCACTTGAGCCGCCCCTGTTTAGTGGAGAGACATGCTTACTATCTGTTTGTAAAAATGTTTCTCCGACTTGGACTATCCCAGCAATTCGTTAGTGTGTATTTCATTTGTAAAAGTCAAGTTTTTGTCTAAATGCATGTCAGTGCCGTTGGGTTTGAATTAGAAACCAGCTCAATATGCTTAGATGAGTACAAAATCTAATAGAAACCAGCTCAAACTTGAACTTATTCACCACTGGGACTCTGACCACGGAAACCATGTAACTTTTATTAGAGTATAAAAAGAATATCCACGTTGCTTAAGTATGATACTAATGTGAGGTTCATAAGTAAGCATGAGTATTATCATTTTAGAAGGTTAATCTTTTTGGATTGAATAGCTCATGTTACTTATACACTATACAAAATTTACATGGTGGTAGTATTATCTCAGTCGATCAATGGGTGAAGAAAAAAACTAATGAGCCTCACAAAAAAACGATATACGAGCCTTGCTAAAGTAAAAAGACAAGTGACCAAATATAAATAAAATATAATAAAAATAGGTTGAAAATACAAAGTATTGGGTCAAACGACCCACACTTTGAGGGAGGATATTAGAGTATAAAAAAATGTCCAACATTGTTTAAGTGTGATGCTAATGTATGGTTTATAAGTAAGCATGTGCATTGTTATCCTTGGGTTAAATTTTAAGGATTGGAAGAAGAATGAAATAAAATAGAAGAAAGAAGAAAAGAGAAATAAAAGTATGAGATTGAAATAAAAATAGAAGAAGATATAAAGTATTAGGTCAAACGATCTATACTTTGAGAGGGCATATTAGTGTATGAAAAGAATGTTTCATATTGGTGAAGTATGATACATATGTGAGGTTCATAAATAAGTATGAGTATTATTATTCTAGGAGGTTAATCTTTCAGGATTGGATAACTTATGCTGCTTATACATTATACAAAATTTACAAATTTCCTCTTCTTTTATAGGGTTGGAACTTAGCATTTTATGGGTTCGTCTCAAATTTTTGAGCTTATATTCCTGTTCTACTTGGTGTAGTATTTGTAAAATGGTGTAGAGAAATTGGAAAACCTTTCTGAAGAACCAAACCGAGGTTCTTAATTTTAGTGTGTGTGAGTGTATAAATTTGATCCTGAATTTTTTTACTTATTTGTTTGTCGTGGTGTAGAGTATATATGCCTAATAAATTTGATCCTGAATTTGTTGTTCATATACATTTGTTCTTGCAGTGTGTCTTGGTATAGATTTTGACTGCCTAATACAACTTTTGCGTCCACATTTTACATTTGAGACATGAATTTGAGGCACTTGCTTTCAAAGCAAACAATCAAAAACATATCAAGAATCAATGGCAGGTCTCAGCTGCATTATCCCTACATCGTTTCGATCCCAATATCTTCTTTATTTCATTCAATAAACACCTTGAAACTTCATCAGAACTCTGAATGTCCAGTACCTATTTCTTCTTTTAATAAATATTTTCACTCTACTAGTGAAAGCAAACTCTGCTACTTAGGAGGGGATAAAAAACTTGACCTAGATGATTCTGTGGAGGATGGAACCATGAATGAATTCTTGTCCCGCTTTGTGTGGACAATGCGTGGAAAACTCTCAGAAGCATATCCAGATTGTGATAAACAGACAATTGATTCCATGCTTTTGGTCATTGTTGGAAAGGTCACTGCAGAGGTGGAAAAGGGTGGCATCGACCAAATGCTTGATGTTGCACAGTCTGGGCCATCACAAGACTTCAGTGAGGATTTATGGACAACAGTGTGGGAGGTCAGCAATATGGTTTTGGATGACATGAGGAAGGCTACCAAGAAAGAAAAGATGAAGCATTTCCTGCAATCCGAAGAAGTTAAGCAAATGTACAGGTTTGCTGGTGAAATTGGCATCCGTGGTGATATGTTGAGGGAGCTGAGATTCAAGTGGGCTGGTGAGAAAATGGAGGAAAGTGAATTTTATGAAAGTTTGGAGCAGATTAGAAAAGAAGAACAAGCTCAAGAAAAAGCAGAAACGGAAAGCACACAATATGGTACCATGGGGGAAGAAGCTGTTGTAGCTGAAGAGAAGCCTAAATTTCTCTCTCTTCCAAAGAGAAGAGGAAAGCTAAGGTACAAGATTTATGGTCTCGATCTCTCAGATCCTAAGTGGGCTGAAGTAGCTGATAAATTTCAAGAGACAGGAGAGATTATCTGGCCTCAGGAACCAAAGCCCATATTTGGTAAATGCAAACTGGTTACTGAGAAAATTCTTTCGTTGAATGAGGCAAATGATCCATCTCCACTCTTGGCTGAATGGGAAGATCTTCTTCAACCTACTAGGACTGATTGGATCAACTTGCTTGATAGATTGAAAGAACAGAACACTCATTTATACTTGAAGGTATGCCCATTATTATATTTTCAAATTATTACAGAATGATCCAGCATGAATAGATCACTTTTTAACCGGCTGGATGGATGATGAGATACTTGGAGCTGACAACCTGCAATCAATCCTGTATAACTGTGTTATATGTGTGTACATCAATATTCATACATTTTAGTATATCATTTTATGCACCATGATAAACGTCATTGTTGTCTCCTTTGCCCCTTTTAAATAAATTATGCCATCAAAGTTTCTTGTCCGGTCTATTTGAGACAGTCCTTTTTATTACATAATTTTTTTTAAATGTGTAGGAATTTAGAGACTTAACTATCCTATTCAATGTCTCTAATGAGCTATGGTACAAAATTGTCCCATTCCATTCGATTGTAGACCTAATGTGTGTCACTTTAAACATAACATCCATCATTTTTTCTTTTTATAAATAATCATGTTTCATTTTTTCCATTGTTTTTTTATTTTTATTTTTACTTCTACTCTGGGGACTAATGGGGTGTCCCAACTTGAACTATTCTGATACCATCTCATCCCATAAAAAATAAGTGAGAGGAGGTGGGACATCCCATCTCAATTTACATATTTGGGTAGGATAGTGTGTTTAATTCAACCTTGCCCTTGCATTCTCTCATTTTATCGCAACTTTCTCAGTTTTGTGGGGCTGCTTCTTTGAACTACACTATTTTGACTTAAATTGTTTAAAATGATTTTATTTGTAGGTGGCAGAGCTTGTATTGAGCCAGAAGTCCTTCCAAGCAAATATTCATGACTACTCAAGGCTTATTGATGCCCATGCTAAAGATAACCACTTAGAAGATGCCGAAAGAATTCTCAAGAAAATGAATGACACTGGTTTCCCACCAGATATTTTGACAGCCACATCCTTGGTTCACATTTACAGCAAGGTGGGCAATTTTGACCGTGCAAAGGAAGCATTCGAAAGCTTGAGAAGCCATGGTTTCCAACCAGACTTGAAGGTCTACAGGTCAATGTTCATGGCCTATGTTAATGCTGGTCAACCTAACATGGCAGAATCGTTAATGAGAGAGATGGAAACAAGAAACATCAGACCTACAGAGGAATTATACATGGCATTGCTTCGATCATTTTCACAACGTGGTGATGCTGGTGCTGTTGGCCGGGTTGCAACTGCCATGCAGTTTGCAGGGTTCGAACCAAATTCAGAGTCTTGTGCATTGCTTGTTGAGGCACATGGGAAAGTTGGCGATCCTGTCCAAGCAAGGAACAATTTTGACTACATGATAAAAATTGGACATAGGCCTGATGATAGGTGCACTGCGAGCATGATCGAAGCTTATGAAAAGAAGAACTTGTTAGAAAAGGCACTGAATCTTTTGTTGGATCTTGAGAAAGATGGTTTTCAGCCTGGAATTGCTACTTACACTGTTCTTGTGGATTGGTTAGGCAAGTTGCAGCTAGTTGACGAGGCAGAGCAACTACTTGGCAGAATATCAGAGCTAGGTGAAGCTCCTCCACTTAAACTTCATGTAAGCCTCTGTTATATGTATGCAAAAACTGGAGTTGAGAAAAAAGCTCTTCAAGCTCTGGGTGTTTTGGAGGCTAAGAAGGAGCAACTAAGTTCTGGAGAATATGAGAGGATCATAAATGGGCTTATAGTTGGTGGTTTTGTGCAACATGCTCATAGAGTACGTGGGCTGATGGAGGCACAGGGTTTTTCTGCATCAGAGACACTTGAGTTGGACTTGATGAGAGCTCAAGCTTCAGGTCATGCCATACGCCGGATGAGATAGCTTTATGCCTGTTAAGACTTTTTAGTCTTTTGCCTGCTAAAAAAAAAAATAGCGATGAGAGATCTAATGTCATTTTGGAAGTCAGCGCGATGTTTGGTCTTCTATTTGTAATGATATACTGTAAGCTCACAACATAATTACTGCTCTCTATTTTTGTTGTCTTTTTTTTTATTCGTGGGAGGTGGTGGTGGTAGTTCTGTTATTGTGGTGCCAATTCCATATCTAGTTTTTCTTCAAATAGATATCGTTGGTTTTAATTAAATAATGTTATAGGCTGTTCTCTGTGATCCAACCTATAAGTGTAACAAGCCTGATACGATCCTCCATTGAGATCAACCATTGTTTTCATTTTTGTGATTTTGTGATTTTGTCTAAAATAGACTGATTTGAGCCAAGTTCAAAAATGGTTAAGGTTGAGAAAATATGGTCGACCTTGGGCGAGTATGTTCGAACTTAATTTTAATCAAAATCGACCAAGTACTAAGTCGGAAGTGTCAAATGCATAACTGGTGCAGTACAAATTGTTCTATCGATATTGTTCTATCCACACTTTTAATCTTATTGTTAAACAATAATTATAGTAACACCTGTTAAAGAACTTAAAGAACTTGAGATCCAGTTGGTGATAACCAACACACTAGTTGGAAGTAGTCACCAATAGTTTGGTGGGGAAGAATAGATTGTTCAAGAACATGTTTCTTCGTAATTATATTTATTTTTAATTATTACAATTTTGTTTTTCTTTTGTATAAATAGGTTGTAAACATTCGTTTATTTATCATCAATAAAATCATTTCTTACATGGTATCAAAGCTTAGAAAATAATTCCCAGAAAATTCAACTTAGAATTTTTTTCTTTTTCTTCCTCATTCTGTTTTTTTTCCAATATCAATTTCGATTCGTAAAATAATTTCAATTTCATCCCATCATATTATCCAGAAGAATCCGAGCAATCTACAATTAATTTCAAGCCAAAATACCCCTCCATGCGCTCACACGCGCCTTGCCTGAGTTCACCGACGTTCCACGCGCCTCACCGGAGTCACAAGCTCTAACACGCGCCAGCTGCTGAGGAAGACGACTCCAACGACACGTAGTTTGCACGCCGTTGAAGCAAATGACGCGTTGTTCACCCGATTTGGTCCTCCATCCGGTCCGGTTCGGTCTTCATCCGGTTCAATGCTCCACCGTTACAACTGTCATTCCAGCCACTCTAGACGTCGGTTCACCTACTTTCCGACCGGTTCTACGGCTGAAATTTTCGATTCTGTAATCCTTAACTCATTTTCTATAAGATAAAGCATATTTCAGTCAATTATTTATTTCATAAATAGTCATTATTGTCTAAAACATACTTAAACCTATCCCATTCCTTCAATTTATTTTACTTAACAATAATGTCTATAACTACCAATACCAACCCTTCTTTACCAAAGTGGTATAATGACCCTAGCCATTCATTATATCTACACCACTCAGACCAACTAGGCATGGTTCTAGTAGTTCAATCCTTAAATCAAGGAAATTATCACATTTGGAGTCATACAATGCTCATGGCTCTAATAACCAAAAACAAAGAAGGATTCATTGACGACACAATCAAAAGGGAATCAACAAACCTTGAAGCAGAAATCAAACAATGGACTCGCTACAACAATCTTGTCAAATGATGGATCCTCAACACCATATCGCCCAAAATTGTAGAAAGTGTCATGTGTAATGATATTGCATATGAGCTATGGGAAGAATTAAAGGAACGCTTTTCGCACACCAACAACGTGCACCTATTCCACATTGAGCAAGAGATCCATGATTGCATACAAGAAAGTGTAAGCATTGGAGAATACTATACCAAATTGAAAAGCTTATGGGATAATCGCGATGCACTATGTCCTCTTCCACATTGTGGAGAAAATGCCAGAAGGGAACTACAAGAATATCAACAAAAGTAGCGAACCATAAAGTTTCTCATGGGGCTTAACACGGTTTACACATTAACACATGGAAAAATCTTGCTCATGAAACCATTACATACAGTAAATAAAGTATATTCACTTATTGTTCAAGATGAAAAGCAGAGAGCTGTCTCCACGCAAAGCATAGGAAGGATGCCAGAAGCTACCGCACTTGTTGCCAGAGATAGTCGTCCACAATATCCTCACAAAAATTACCCATCAAGGAACCCACATCTAAAGTGCAATCGATGCAACAATATAGGCCATAATTCTGAGAATTGCCGAAGTCACCTTAAATGTGATTTTTGTGGTCTCAATGGACACAATTTTGAAAACTACCGAAAGCGTCTCAAATGTAATTTCTGTGGTTTGAATGGACATGACATCAACATGTGTCGGAAGAAAGGAGCAATTCAAGATAAGAGAAATACAAGTTATGACTTCCCCTCCAAAGCTCATCATACTGACTTTTAGGAAAGCTGCTCCGACACAAAGACATCATCCCATAACCTTACATCTGCTCAATATCAAGAGCTCCTTACACTTCTCAATCAATCCAAATCAAGTAGCATGGCAAGTCAAGTGACTACTTCTTCAGGTAACACATTATGTGCAATTGTTTTCCATTCAGAAACTCGTTGGATTTTTTATACAAGGGCAACTATGTTCCCAAAAGTTTATGACCTCCAGCATTCCAGTCACTAATTGGCATGTGCATTTACTTGATCATTCTCTTACCCGTGTCACACATATTGGCACTGTACATTTCTCAAATAATTTCATACTTCATAATGTCTTGTGTGTTCCCTCCTTCAAATTAAACTTAGTTTCAGTAGCCAAACTAACTCAAACTACATTTTTCCATGTCACCTTCACTAATAGTATGTGCTTTGTTCAGGACAAATGCTCAGGGAAGACGATTGGGATGGGAACTGAGAAAGCAAGACTCTACTACCTGACTATTTTTGAAAAGGCTGGATGTTTCTCCGTTTCAAATACTACTTCCACCAACTCTCATCTATGGCATCAACGACTTGGTCATTTATCTAATAACAGTTTGCATGTAATTTCTGTTTCCATCAACACACCTTTTTGTTCCATTAGTGATTGTTCTATTTGTCCATTAGCTAAGCAAACACGTAATCCATTTCCTTTAAGTTCCATCAATACAAAAGCACCTTTTGAAATGATTCATGTCGATATTTAGGGTGGCTATCACATTCCAGCACTTAATGGAGCACGTTATTTCCTCACTATTGTTGATGACTACTCAAGATGCATATGGGTCTATCTCTTAAATGCTAAATCTGATACACGCACATTTATTACCACTTTCATTAATCTTGTTGAAACATAATTTTCATCCAGAGTTAAAATCATTCGTAGTGACAATGGACCAGAATTCTCTATGACCCAGTTGTTTTCTACCAAAGGAATCCTTCATCAAACCAGTTGTGTCTCTACCCCTCAACAAAATGGTGTTGCTGAATGCAAACACCGGCATCTTCTTAATGTCGCTCGTTCATTGCTTTTCCAAGCCAATCTTCCTAAATAATTCTGAGGAGATGCCATTCTTACAGCCACATACCTCATAAATCGTACTCCAATACCTGTTCTCAAAGGTAAAACACCATTTGAAGTCTTTTTTCACAAAATTCCTAGGTATAAACATCTTCGTGTTTTTGGTTCCCTTTGTTTTGTGTCTGCACATCATGATCGACTCACCAAGTTTGATGCTAGATCACATAGATGCATATTCATTGGGTATCCATCTGGGATAAAAGGTTATCATGTCTACAATTTGGAAACAAGCAAGACTTTAGTGTCTCATGATGTTATCTTTCATGAACATGTATTTTCTTATTTCACTTCCGCTGTCAACACTCCAACTCTATTCCCTCTATCCGAAGATACTATTTATGATGACATACCTAACATTCGTCAATCAACCAATCCAAATACATCACTTGATCATACATCATCTGTCCTTCCAACAATTAACTCAGACACTCTTCCTCTTCAAAATTCATCTCTAGAAACATCATCATCAACTTCTCCATCACACATGACTCCTCCAACACCAGTCACACATAGGCTTCGTTGATCCACCAATGTTCCTAGCTACCTTCAAAAATATCATGTAGAAGCTTCCTTGCCTTCTCGGTCCTTCCCTTCGTCTCACTCAGCATCGTCCAAAGACAAAGGTACTTCTCATTCTTTATCTCATGTACTTACCTATGACCAATTATCACCTACACATCGTGCCTTTTCTACTTCTATTTCCATTCTCAGGGAACCAACCACATTTGCTGAAGCTTTCAACGATCCAAAATGGCGACTTGCCATGAAACAAGAACTGGATGCTCTTGAAACTAATGGCACTTGGACACTTCAACAGCTTCCTCTAAACTAGAAACCAGTTGGTAGTAAATGAGTCTACAAAATCAAGTATAATCCTGATGGCTCTATGGAATGATACAAGGCTCGGTTAGTGGTCAAAGGATACAGTCAGATTGAAGGTTTTGACTACCAAGAAACTTTTGCACCAGTAGTCAAACTTGTCACTGTTCGGCTTCTCCTTGCCGTTGTTGCTATTCAAAATTGGCATCTTCAACAACTCGATGTCAACAATGCTTTTCACTATAGTGATCTTCATGAAGATGTCTACATGTCCCTTCCACCTGGATTCGAGCGAAAGGGGGAAACACGAGTATATAAGCTACATAAATCTTTGTATGGACTCAAACAAGCCTCATGACAATAGTTCATCAAGCTATCAACAACACTTAAGCTAGCTGGCTTTAACCAATCCAAGTATGATCACTCACTGTTCGTCCAAACCCGTGGTAATTCCTTCTCTGCTTTTCTTGTCTATGTAGATGATATAATCATAACAGGAAACAATGTATAAGACATTGAAGAAACTAAGAATCATCTCATAAGGCAATTCAAGCTTAAAGATCTTGGTGAATTAAAGTATTTTTTGGGCATAGAAGTTTCACGTTCCAGGAATGGAATTGTTCTATCACAACGCAAGTACGCACTTGAAATATTGGAGGGCATGGGTTATCTTGGTGCCAAATCTGCCAATTCACCTATGGAACAAAATTTATCCCTCAGCAAGGTTGAAGGGGAATTCATCAATGATCCCACATCCTATCGAAGACTTGTTGGGAGATTAATATACTTGACCATCACAAGGCCCGACTTAGTGTATGTCGTGCACATTCTCAGTCAATATATGGATAAACCACGTCAACCATATTTGGAAGCAGCTCAACGAGTGCTACGATATGTCAAGGACACACCAGGGCAAGGTCTCTTTTTTCTCAGCAATTAGCTCATTACAACTAAATGCTTTCTGTGACGTAGATTGGGCAAAATGCACAAATACACGATGATCAACCACAAGTTATTGTATGTTTCTTGGAAATTCGCTAATTTCTTGAAAGACTAAGAAACAAAATACGGTCTCACGATCAAGTGCAGAAGCAGAATACCGCTCTATGGCAATAACATGTTGCGAAGTAACCTAGTTACGATACATTTTGGATGATTTGGGTATCAAACACTCCCAACTAACCAAGTTATATTGTGACAATCAAACAACCCTTCACATTGCATCAAATCCAGTGTTTCATGAGCGAACCAAACACATAGAGATCCATTGCCATCTAGTAAGAGAAAATATTCAAGCTGAAATGATCAAAACTTATCATATCTCTACATTAGAACAACCAATAGATATATTTACCAAATCCCTGAGTTTTCCACAGTTCTCAAGCTTACTTAACAAGTTAGGAATAATTAACATATATTCTAACTTGAGGGGAAATGTTAAAGAACTTAAAGAACTTGAGATCCAGCTGGAAGCAGCCACCAACAGCTTGGTGGGGAAGGATAGGCTGTCCAAGAACATGCTTCTTCATAATTGTGTTTATTTTTAATTATTACAAATTTGTTTTTCTTTTGTATAAATAGGTTGTAAACATTCGTTTATTCATCATCAATAAAACCATTTGTTACAACACCTACTAAAATTTACACTTTTATGACTCCGACTTTATAATTGAAATGATCATCCCTCACGAATTACAGATGCACTTGCAGTAGTTTCAAGGAGATGATCCAACGCATTGTAAGTATAGATTACATAGTTGTAGCTTCATCTCTAATTTTATTACAAAGAGATAGATGAAGTTGATATAAATTGAAAGAACCCTCTATGTGATTATTAAGCATCCATTTTACATGATTGATTATATTTAGGTAATCCCCTTCAACAATTAGCTTTGTTCAGTGTATGCTATTTGGTTCATATGGATAACTAGATGCAATTTAGCTTTCAAACAGATATCATTTATCCCAAGTACAATTGTTACTTCTGCTAAGAAGTCCCTTGGGCAATTTCAATCCATTTTTAGCTAAGCCTTTAGCCCCTTGCTAGTCTATGTGGAATCCTTATATGTTCGGGGAAGTGTTGAGCTTAATTAGTTTCTCTTGAAACCTTTGTACCGAATGATGTTGGTTTACTTTCAATTATAATTAAATAAAATCAGTATTTTAATGTTTAAGTTAAATATATATATATATCATTTAATAAGGAATTTAATTCCCTTGATTTTATATCAATTTAAGTGAGTGATATTAGAATAAAAAAAAGAAAGTTGTAATTTTTTTTTAAAATACAAAATTTTTAAATATAATCTAAACGTTGAGCTTATAAACAAAAACTTAATTATGGTATAATTTTTGCAAATATGTGGTTTAAAAATGAAACTTAAATTTAATTAAATGAAGTCTTATTCCATGTCTAAAAACATAAACCACTTATTGTATAATTATTAATTTTGACAAAAAAAAAATTTACTGTAGAAATATTTGGATAGATGAATAGTTATTAATATTACATATATTAATTTCATTATCATACTTAAAAATAAAATAAAAGAGGTGTGCATCTTGCAAAATAACACATATTAAAATTCAAAAAATTATTCATTAATTTTAAAATATTTAATAATTTAATATAATAATTTTTTCGAAAAACATAATGATACAATATATTTATATATGTCTCACATTACTTAGAAATCTAAGCGAGTGATATACTTATAAGAAGTGAATATTCTCTAAATGGCACGACATGTTTTGAAATTTTTTTCCTAGAAACAAAGTCGTGAAGTCTTGTTGAATTGTCAAGTCATGACCATGAGTCAACTTAACTTACAGTTATAGACCAAAACAAACAATCTCATACCACGTTAAGTGAGTCCTATCTTATTATATGTGAACGAACTAACTGTCTTATATCAGTAGGTATTAGAGCTATGATTCTACTGAATTATGTGGGTTTATGTTCTTACGATGATGTAAGATTCTCTAAGTAGAGCGTATGACGTAGTTTTACATTACTCAAGAATTTAAGTGATAATGTGTTTATAAAAAATAAATATTTTTTAAATGATATTATGTATTTTATTATTTCTTATTACAAATAAAACCATGAGATTCCATTCAATCGTCAAATCAATAGACAATCTTATACTATATAGAGTAGTTCTCGTACATCGTAAACAAAAAGATTAATTAACCATTATGTATCACATAAACATCCAATAATTTATTGTAAAAAAATTAATTTAATTTATAAAGAATATTTCAAAATATTGAATAACTCTCCTCAAATTCACTCTTTGATTTAGGTCACTATTATATATACTATTTAATTAACATAATATTAAATTATTTGTTAATTTTTATTAAATATAATTATAAATTTGATTATGATTATCAATAATATTCTAAATCATTTATGATATAGATAGCATATTTCTTTGAATTGAGCATGGAGAAACTTAAATGTGAAAGGAATTTTATTTTTTCAGTGACTTTTTGCATCCAGGTATTTTTTGTTATGGTATTCGTTTCCGATACTTTATTACCTTCTAAGTGCTTAATTACAAAAACAATTTTTTTCCAAATGAATACTGCGTTTCTAACCTAAAAGGCCATATTTTTCTTCTTCAGTTTAATCTGCAATATTTCTCCAAGTGCCGTAGGATAAACGGTATATCCCTGTACTACTAATTGACAGGCCTAAACAAAATGAAAAGGCTAGACACCTAAATTCAATGTACGCTTTGACATGTATAGATTGGACATCTCTAGCTTATTCTATTTTATCACGTGTCTAAACCCCCCCTTTTTTTTTAACTAATGAAATTTGCTTCTAAATTTTCGAAACTATATATAGTATGAAAATATTAATACTAGTGTAATTAAGAAAAAGCAAAGCTCATATTTATTGTTCATTGCTTTCACTTAGTTTCACACATTGGATGATCATCTTTTTACATTGCTTCTACGGCTAAGTTCCCATATCTATTTCCTTCTTTTCAATTATATGTTTAAAAAAACATATTAATATAATATATGACAAATATAAACTATAGCAATTGTTATTATATAGCATATGCTATAGTTTTATTTAAAAAAAAACTAATGTTTTAAATTATTATTTAAAAAAAAGTTCTTGTCATGCCTTGATTTGAATCTTGTAATTGGAACATCAAAGGGTGGGTTGTACTGTCAAGTAGTATAGTTAGGAATAGGTGGATATCATAATTATAATTATTTATAGATAAATTTTTATTTTTAACAACATTTGTTAAATATATATATTTTTTATAAATTTATTAAATATATAGATTTTTTATAACGTGATAAACAGAAGTCTAATGTATTTTTATAAATGTGTTAAATATATATGTTATTTTTTTTAAAATATGATAAATATTTTTTTTAATATTTAAATTTAAATAAATTAGATAAGGGAATTATATATGAAATATAATAAGTGTTTATTTTTAATTATAAAATAAACACCAAGTACAAGTGTATTTGAAAATTATGGTCATATGAAGTGAGTTTCACGAACCTTTTGATGGTGAAAGTGATCAATGAGTACAAGAAAAAGTAGAGCAAGTTGCCGAAGAACTCGTGGCCGTACATCTTGTGGCACTTCTTGCCAACTTGTTAGGCTTTCAGACTCTTCTCTTTTATTTTAAGGGGAAAAGTAGAAGAAACTGTTGGAAAAAGGCCCGATCAATCCTGAATAATAAGATAGAAATGAAAATATTATATAATTTTTTTATATTAAAATCGATATTATTTATTATTTAATTTTTATAAAAATTATTAATTAAAAATAAATTATATTATTATAATAACTTTTATTAAAATATTAATAATTTTTATTAAATAATTAAACATTATTAAAATATCATTATTTAATAATAAAAAAATCACAATTAATATAAAAAAAATTACACCTTTTTATTTTTTTAATATTTTTTTATTTTATTTTAATATTTTAATAATTTTTATTTTTATTAAAAATTAAAATATATATTTAAATAATTTTTTGATTAAATTTTATTATTATTTTTTAAAATATTTCATATTTTATATTAAATTTTATTTTTATATTTTTAAAAACTTGTATTATAATTACGTTTTAATTACTTTACACATAATAATAATATTTTAAATAAAAATTATTAAAATAATATAATTTATTTTTAATTAATCATTTTAAAAATTTTAAAAATTAAATAATAATATTTTTAATTTAAAAGATTAAACAAACTTAATTTAAGAGATTTATATTGAGAAAATCAAATAATAACTAATAAGCATCTGAATACAGAAACTGATTGTTTTTTAATGACGCAATGAATCCACTAAACTATTATAATGTAGCTATTATTGAAACTATCTTCTGTTAATGGAATAATAAAATGGGTATAAAAATTCATTAAATGGAGGGTGTGACATACGACATGCGCAAACAATGGAATAGGTCTGCCCAAATCACTGCTGAAATAAAATAAAATATGCGGAAATAGCTAATAATGAGGCACAATGGAGTGGTTTAAACAATAATACCCATTTAGAAAAAGATCACTTATATCCATCAAATTGATGTTATAAATTTAAGTTACTTAATAATATCGATAAAAATCTAAAAATATCCATGTTAAATTAATTATAAATCATTTATCAATTAAATTCAATTATTTTATAACATGCATAATTCAATTAAAATAAAAATTATTTTTTAAATTAATATAAAAATGGATTAGAAAATAAAATATGATTGATCAAATAAATACTAATAACTTTAGTGAACTTAGATAATTTACAAGAGAGTATTAGCAATTGACTAATATTTTATGATGTGGTGCCAAGAGCTCTTATTAAAAAGGAGTAGTAGTATTGTATAAAAAATATACAAAATTTATTTTAGTTCTAATTTTTCGTTTTTTGAAAATATATGATAACTAAAATTTATTTTATTTTATTTTATCAGGTAAATATTATTTGATATTAAATATATAACATAATAACAACTTAATTAATATTGATATCTTTTTACTATATAATAAGATGATCAAAATGATACTTTAATAAAAATCAAGATCTAATGAGTTCAAAAACACATGGCCTAATTAATTATGACATTTTATTATTTCATTACGAGGTGATAGAGATCAAGACTTGATGGTTGAGAACTCTACATTCCAAGATAACTTCGATTCTAACACTGGCAACCTGGACAACTAACCTAAGAAGTTTAAACGATCTAAATACAATTACCTATATATATGTAAACATTTATGTCGATTTATTTATTATAAATTAAATTTAATATAATTATCATATATTCAAGTCGTTGAGTTCTTATCTTTTTAATGAGTAGAATACATGATCTAATATTAATTTTCTTTATTTTTTTTTAAATTATTAAATTTTTTAATACAAAGAATTCTCTTTAAATATATACGATGAGAGATTATTGATTAATATTAATCATAATTTAAATTAATTAGATGTTAGCTAACTAATAATGATTAGTTGTTGATTATTATTTACAGGCCTTGGTAAGCTCTTAACCATCCAAAAGTTACTTGACGAAGTTTCTATAATTTTCTAATTAAATATAACTCAATTGAGTTTAGGTAAAGTAGATTTTATTTACTGAAATATAAATGAAAGCATGAAATCACTGTAGAAAAAGAATGTAGTATTTAAAAAAATTATAATTTATATATTTTTACAATATTTTGAGAAAATACTTATATATATTGTCATTTTTATTTATTTATATTTTAAAAAAGTTATAGCTATTAAACTACTAAATTCTTATATTAAAATATTAATTAAATTAGAATTATAAATAATTTATATATCATTTATATATTTTTTAATTATTAATAAATATCAAAATAAATTATAAATTTTAATTACTTAATATATAACATACATATATATATATATATATATATATATATTACCATGTGTTTGCATATAACAAAAGTATATAGTGAGAATAAATTCTTATTTGTATATAAACGTCGACCGATCGTTAAAATAAAAAGAATTTCAGATAAGAAATAATAGAAAATTAAAATAAAAGGAAATATAAATGAGGAGGTTCCCGGTTCCTTACACCCAAAGTCTCTGTAATTGGTTTGGGTACGGAGTGAGGTTCGGTTGTGGACTTTTTGGAGGATAAGAACGACCCTTCTCTCTTTCTCACACCTTCCTGTCTTTGTCTCTCCCCCAAAACCACCATCTACCACTCTCTACAAGAACCCATTCCCTCCACCCTTTTTTTTATTTCTTCTAACCCAATAATCTCTCTCTTTGTTCTCCGCTTTATTCTCTTCAATAACCCACTATATACAATAACACTCTGTTTCTCAATCTCTTCTGCTCTTTCTGACTACATTGAAGTAACAGTTGTTCTTGAGGTTCATTCAAGCTGGCGATCGAAAACCAAGACACCACTGTCCGTGAAATCAAGCCCAAGAGCAGGAGAATTATGGTACGCACTCTTCTAGCATATGGGAATTTGTTACATATAAAGGAATGCGTTCTCATCTACTTTTGAAGCACTGTTCTGCCTGTCGCTATTTTAACAATATGTTCTTTTTTGTGTTCTTCTGGATCGATAACTTTTTTGATCGATTTGAAAACTGGGAACGTTCTAAAGACTTTATTTTGTTTTGTGTTTTCAAAGGGCGCTGGAGGTCCTGATGATGAGGACAACCTGTGGCCGCCATGGTTGAAGCCTCTGCTAAATGAGAACTTCTTTGTTCACTGCAAGTTGCACGTCGATGCCCACAAGAGTGAATGCAATATGTACTGCTTGGATTGTATGAATGGTGCTATCTGCTCTCTCTGCCTTGCCTATCACAAAGACCACAGTGTCATTCAGGTTTCAATTACAATCCCTTAAATTTTCAGATTCCCATGTTTTAATCGATATTGGGTTTTTATCATTTCTTCTCAATTCTCCCTCCAGTAAAAGTTTGTTCTTTTTCTTACCACTTTAGGATTCTGCTATTTCAATCACTCATTAAAAAAAAGTGCTTTATTTTCCATTTTGGGAGTCGATCGAATCTCTGTTTTACAGCTCTTTTCCCATTAGGGAGAAAAGTTTTAATTTTTTTCTTCTTCTAAGATGCTCTTGTTTTCAGATAATCAATTGGGTTGAAGGTTATCTCAAGCTCCATTTTTCAGATTTTAAGAAATCGTTTCCATTTTGATTTACCCTTTAAATGGAAGTAAAAAATCTTCAGTTTTTTATTTTTAAAAACTGAAAGTTCACATGAGCTGGTACAAAACTTGCATTATTGACAGCTAAGAATCATCAATTGCTGATTGATTTTTTCTCTGTATTTTTCAAAACATGACAGATAAGGAGGTCTTCATACCATGATGTGATTAGGGTCTCGGAGATTCAGAAGATGCTTGACATTAGTGGTGTCCAGACATACATTATCAACAGCGCCAGAATTGTTTTCTTGAACAAGAGGCCTCAGTCTAGGCCTGGCAAAGGTGTCACTCACACCTGCGAAGTCTGCAAGCGTAGCCTCCTCGATCCCTTCAGATTCTGCTCTCTCGGCTGCAAGGTATTAGAAATTTAGAATGTCCCGTAGCTTGATTTTCCTCTGTCTGTCTGTCTGTCTGTCTGTCGAGAAACGGAAGGAAAACTTCTCACGACACTCCAAGTGTACTTTTCCCATTGTTTTGGTCGCCAAGAAAAAAATTAACCAATGGGGTTAAGCTAATTGTCATTTCATATGGTTGGTTGATATGGGTTGACTTTTCCATCGTCTTGGGGGAGTAGTTTGGGTAGTTAGTTTGAGACTTTGAAGTCTGTACCTCATCACTTCCATTTTTGCCCTTATAAATATTGTTCATATTTTTTACTAATAATCCAGAAATTCATTGACTGCAGATTGTTGGAACCTCAAAAAAATTTCAGAAGAAGAAGCACATGAAGACAATGGCATCTGACTCAGAGGAGGACTCGCACAGTAGCATCATCCATGGCAGATCAAAGAGTAACAAAGACGAAGTACAGAGTTTCACACCTTCAACACCACCCCCAACTTCTGTTAATTACCGAACCGCCAAAAGAAGGAAGGGAGTTCCCCACCGTGCCCCAATGGGAGGCCTAATCATTGAATACTAGCCCTGCAGTATTCTCAAGTTAATTTCCCTAATGCCCCTATTATATAAAGTAAATTTTCCAAAAGGCCCCTTCAACGCGCTGAGCTCTTCATTTGGAGGCCGATATTGGAGTACTCGCTACTAGTTTTCTCTACAATATGTACATGTACGTAGAAAGCCGATAGAAGGTGGAAAAGCGAATGGGAAACTAAGGTTGGAAATAAAGACATATGTGTGACGTATGGAAAAAAGAAGAACAAGAAATGACTCTGGAGGAGAGAAAAGAAAGAAGAAATAAAGAAAACAAGTTTTAGTAGATTTGAAAAATATAAGGCTGGTTTAGAGTGATTATACATAAGTTTTGGGTTAAATTGTAAATATTGGGGTTTTACTTTCTCTAGAGATAGAGAAATAGACTATGTGATACTCTGCTCTCCAATGGTACAAGTAGGGGAATGTGTATGTAATGTGGAAAATGCAATAACTTATGGTTTGTATTTATTGCTTTTGATCTTTTCTTTTCTTTCTGAATTTAAGAATTTTGCCCATAAATTTGTGATATTTTCAGTCAAAAAGTTTTTAATTTCTGTTCTCATATCACGTGTAATTTATTTAGTGGTATATTCGATAAGATTTATTATTATTTATTTTAATTCGTATCAAAATTATAATTTTTATTAAAGGAGCATTTTAGGGGGAATAAAAATTATCTGCTAATCAGGGAAGCAGCCTTTAGAGGTAATTTTATTAAAAGAATGTTTGCATGCACACATCTAGCACAAATTATTATTGTTAGTAATACAAATATTTTTTATAAATAAAATATTATTATTAATAATAGGAAATTAAGTTAAGAAAGTGGGTTATAAATTCAATCAAAAAGCATCCATTTAGTTTTAAAATTTTAAGTAAATCTATTATTAACATCATATCTAATACGATATATTTGTACATTTAAAAAATTTCGTAGAACTCTTTTTAAACTGAGAATGAAATTATATAATTTTTGAGGTATCAAAACCTCATCATATATAAAAAACAAATCCACTTCCAACAAACTTTCAGTAAGTTTAAGTTGCCACAAAGGTCGGATCGAGGTAGGAGTGCATGTTATACCTATTTATGTTATATTTGATTGCATTTATATTTACATTTTTTTTAATTTAAATTTAAATGTTGTTAATATTATGAAAATAAAATAAAAAATTATACTGGTTATTAAATATTGATGTTACAATGAAGGGTGAAAATGTATTAAAAAGGTAATAGATATGAAATAAATAAATAAACTAAAAAATAAATGATTTATTTATTTAGTATCATTTTATTTTTAATTTTTTTAAATACAAAATATATATTTATTTTCGATAATATTAAAAATATATATGTTTACTTACATTATAAAAAAAATAAATATATTTTTTAAAGGGATTAAAAATAATTTTTTATGTTAATTATAATATTAAGATAATAATTATTATTATTAGAATAAAATTTTAATTTTAAAATAAATAGTTTTTAAAAAAGATAATTTTTTATGATTAATATTTATTGTTTTAAAAAATTTCATATTTTTTTTATTAATTGTGTTTAAACTAGTTATTCATTTTATATTTTTTAAAATATTAATTTTATATATATTTTTATAATCATATATTTTTATATCTTATCATATATTTTACAGAAAATAAAGGGTTGGACCAGTATGTCATAAAGATGGACATTGTAAACTTCAATGCCGCCACCTCGTGCCTTTTGTCTTAATCTTAACCGCTTCTTGGGTACAAAAATCCATTCTTTGCAAATACAACACAAGTTTCAAAGTCACAATGTGATTGCGATCTCAATCATTTACCACAAGCCTCTTTTTACTACTTTTTGATTTTAGTGTTGAGTGAATGGATATTAGACTCTACGTGTCAGAAAGTGATTCATGTCACTTGCCGAGTAAATTGTTGTGAACCGTCCAATGCGAACCTAGTTGTTGTACACGTATAACACTTGTAGTCGGGTATTCATGCCTAGTGGAGAAGGATGAGAGTACTAGAGCCCACTTTAGTACTGCCAAATGACACGATTAAAAGATGGAAAGTTTTTTATTTTATTTTAGCTAAAAGGGTGGGAATTCCATTGTATTGTCATGTATCACGTTATAATAAATAATTTCTACAAATTTTAAAAAACATTTATTATATATCAATAATATATCATCTATAAACTTAATAGGACCAAATCAAGAGTATTTGTATACTCATATTTTGTCAAATATATAATAAATTATAATATTTGAATTAATGTAACGAATTTTTTATAAAAATGATTAGAAATTAATTTTTTTAAAAATTAAAACTAATAAGATAAAAATTAATTATATTTTTATACATATATTACTCTTTTATAACTGTTGCTTATATGCATAATATATTTGTTTAAATACTTGAAATTCAATAATTAAAATTATTTAACTTTGAATATAGAATCTTTAATTCTATTATCATATTTGAAATTGTTAAAAAATCAATTATTTTAAAATATTAAGTTAGTGAGGTAAAATCAACTATATTTTTATACATCTATCAAGTAATAAGTGTATAAAAGTATTATTGATACTTCTTTCACTAACTTAAACTTTTAGAAGAGTTGGTAACCAATAACTCATAACATGATATCAAAATTGTAAATTATGTATTCAAGACCTAA
This sequence comes from Hippophae gyantsensis, assembly GCA_030763125.1. Lineage (NCBI taxonomy): Eukaryota > Viridiplantae > Streptophyta > Magnoliopsida > Rosales > Elaeagnaceae > Hippophae > Hippophae gyantsensis. The sequence continues at coordinate 56,766,062 of CM061029.1, forward strand.
TAATCCAAATCGTTAATTTATAAGTATTTGATTTGCATAGTATATAAAACTAACACTTTTTATATGTATAAAATTAATGTTAATTTTTCTCCTAATATTTTAAATTGTTGGGAGAGTTAGTTTACTAACAACTTTAACATGATATCTAGAGATTATATATTTAAATTCAATAATATTAATTATTGAATTGTAAGTGTTTAATTTGTATAAAAATATAATTGTTTTTCTCTCAAAATTTTTAGGGCATCAACTGGTGGCTAAAAACATAAAACTCTATAGCACTATTTTTTGATTTTTACCTATTAATACGAATGAATGAAATTAATAAGTTTTATTTTTTTGATTTTCTTTCTTTTTAACCATCGAGTTTTTAGCTGTCTACTCTATTATCCAACTTGAAAGAAAACAAACAACAATTGAAGGTTAGGAATGAGTATGGGAACGAATGGAGATAGTTTTTGATATAATTGTTCCCTAACTAAAGTGTGAAACACATATCCAAAATTATCTGAAAACTGTTATAGTTCAAGAATTATATTTTATTCTTGTGTAATCAGGACATAACGAGTAATAAATAATATCCAAAATTAAATTCATTTAAATAAATATATAAATTAATTAAAAAAATATAATATATATTATGAATGTAGATAGATATTAATATAAATGTATCAGTTTTAAATTATTATTTTATGATTGATTAATATTCTAAATCGTTTCCATTTCTTAAATTAATCGGAGTAAATAAATACAAATATACAAACGTGCAATTAAAATGTACATTCTTAACTTAAGCTAATGAACTTCTCTCTTTAAGCTGATGCTGGTATTTGTAGTTTTGTATCCTGGCGTTTGACCAAACAGCTGCCGCGTGAATTTTTCGTTACTTCCTTTGTTTTGATATGATCGATTTTCTCTTGTGATTTGGAGTAATACTAAATATATAAATTTTTATTCATATAAATTAATTATGATGTAATAATTAAATTTAAAAAAAAATAAATATTTTTTTTATTTTTAAATTATTTAACTATGTCTTACATCTTAAAATATATAGATACATTTAAATATAAATTTACATGATTTTCCCTCCTGAATAATTATGATTTCAATTTGAAGTAAATACTAAATAAATATATAGTACGCCTTTAATGGCTTAATTTTCAAAGACAATGGCTGTTATGGATGGCTCAACCTTGTACAAAGGCAGATTTGTAAAGACAACGCTCATACTCACACAAACTTACTTAACATAATCAGGCGATGTCATTCAACTGATCATCTCACGCCGATCACAAGTAAGAACAACAATGGAAAAAATTCACTCTGACGAGACTGAACAAAGTCAACAACAAATAAATATTCAACAGATCACACAAGCAAACGCATGAGGTAAGAAAACTAAACCTAATATCACAATAAAGTTAAAAACTGAAATTTCAAATCAGATTCTAAAAGTAATTGAAATTTAAACTTCATAAATATTTAATTTTATGAATACAGATGAATGAAACATACATAAGAGAGATGCACCCTTCCAACCTCAACTGATCGGAACAAACACAATTTTGGATAGAGGAACCAAGAACAAAAGGTGAGAAAATTAACATCAAAACTGATGGAGAGTGTACATGAAGAATAAAAACTAATTAATATCTTCGTTGTCCTGTTAAAATTAAATCTTATAGAAACTTATATGTTGCAATCTGTTTGCTATCAGATCTGTTGCTATTTGTATATTTACTATCAGATTAATGTTTTTAGTACATCAAGTTTATTTATACTATTGAAACATTAAGAAAAGAAAATTTAAAAATGAAATAAAAAATAGCAAATTTTCACACTAATATGAGTTGTTCATATTGTTAGGAAGGATCGGTAGCTTTCATGGCAATGTTGAGATGGGTAAGAGGGTGGCAAGGAAGTTGATGGAAATGGAAAGACGATATGGAGGGAACTATGTTCTAATGTCAAACATATTTGCTAGTGTTGGAAGAAAAAATTAAAAGATTGTTAGTTGACAGAAATTCCTTCAAAGTCTCAGGCCATAGTTTGGTCTAAACTCTATATAGATTATGCTTGTTTTAGTGTTGATTCTATGCTTTAATGGAAGCCAAGCCTCTATGGTGGTATGACTTATCAGTAACGAATGAAGTGGTTAGATTTTCAGTGATCTATATCAGGAACGGTATTTATTTGACTACAGGATGTGATGATACACTTGAAATGGGTAAAAACAAAAAACACACATGGCTACCTTTTTGATTTATGAAACTAAATAAATTCTTAAATTTTGCACGTTTGAGCCAAATTCTTCTGTCTTGGACTCATGAAAGCCTCATTTCCAGAAGCAATGTTGACGCTCAATTTTGGATGTATTACCTGTAATTTTGCTAAAGTTGTATTTTATTTCGTCACAATATATTGAAGTCTGCAGTGAGATTTGGATCATAGAAATGATTTAATTGAAAGTGTGATTTAAAGTGACGTGAATTGTTAATTTCAATATATTTTGGATAAAACATTTCTAATATCTGGATTTTTATTTATTGGGAGTAATTTTTTTTCATCCCATGTGATAATAAAAATAATAATCTTATAAGCTAAATCTAATAAATGTGTAACCATTATACAAGTGTAAACATAATATAATTATTTTAAGAGAATGTATCCTCAATAATTATTTTTTAATTATTTTAAAAAATAATTGAGTAGATAATTAAGGATAGATGTCTATAAATAATAAATATTCATAAAAAATAACTATCTATCACATATAAGTGTGTACAAAGTTATAAGAGTTCAATCCTAATCATATAGAGACATCTATCAATTTTATTCTTTCTCTTATATATAGTCACATGTGCATAACACAATATCATTTTGAAATTATTAAATCTCATAACAAAGAATAATATATAATCACTTTTTTTTCATATAATTACTATAGCGAGATTGAGATATATTCTACCCTTCATCTTATAGTAATTGATTTAAAGGATCTTAGGGTCAAAGACCACCCCCTTCACAAGGGTGTGATCCAAGGTCCTAACAGTTTATACATCTTGTAGATTCTACAAAAACAATGATATTTAGTGTTGATAAAAATTGGTATCAACATTTGGAGCCATATGTGGGAAAGAGGTGTGTTCTATTTGGGTGAAAATTTTAAAATTGTAGGATTTTCTTAAAAATTCTCCAAGTTCTTGATCTATTAAGAAATAATAAAAAAGATATTTAAAAAGAGAAAGATCGTGAACCTTAGCAGTAGTTTTTTTTAAAGAAAATTTCAAAATCTTCTAATATACTACTTTCATCTATTTTGACCTTTTGGACTTGTAAAAAGAGTCATAGATCAGATAGCAAGCTCCACATTTCAGACCCCAATAACTAGGCAGTAGGTCCAACCTACTAGCTAGTAGGCCATCCTTTTACTTCGTCGTAGCCTGGAAAAAATATAAGCTCTATACTTGGACCTGCCCACCTAAAATGGGCTTGATAAGTCAAAAAGGCGAAGTGAGCTAGGGTTTGAGGCCTTCTGAACATAATAGAAAATACACTTAAGGCCATCTTGAAGTTCTTACCAAAGCCACTGGCTCCTAAACCAATCATCATCCCATAAAATGTCCCTACGACATCCTTCAATGCCTAGGGTACACAAGACCAAGCCCACGAAAATCCAGGTTCTGGCGAGTAAAATGGCCATCTATGACAGGACCCAAGTCTCAAGTCAAGCACCACCGACGACATAGTTGGTTAGGATTTGTTGGCCAGGATAAGCACCATCGGCTAGAACGTGGTCGACCAAGGAGAGTTGCCCAAGATAGGTGTTATCGACCAAGGTGTGATCTAATTGGAACTACCTACTAGCTCAATCCTTACTAAATGGCCTTTACTTGTAGATCGCCTCTGATTGTGTAAGGTGAACCTGAGTTGCTTCCATCCCATGACATACCACCTCCTATTATACTTGGGTAGGAACTTGATCCCTACCAAGGGCACGTTCTAACATTTGGATCAATTGAGTAGATACATCTCTTAGCATCCAAATTAGAGTTTTAAAAAGTCTCTACAAAACCTACTCTTTATGATTTCAATTAAAAAAAAAGTGAGATAAATTTATAAATTCTTGGACTTTGGTCCTAAAGGAGTCCAGAAAAGATCATTCTATGCAATCACTTTGTCAATGAGTTAGACATACATATACCACGATCTTTGCCAACAAATATTGATCCATTTTTATACACTTCCTACTAGTGAGGCTTTCTCAAAAATTAGACAAAAATAAAGCCCACCTAGTCGATCATGATGACGTAGCCCAAACAAGGCCCTAACTCATGGACAAATATGAAAATCCGTGTGTCATCTAAAAAATCAGAGACTACCACCAGAAATAGCATGTACCTATCATCTAGATGCCAAAATTTGGTAGCCAATGGACATTAGGATAAGTAGCATGTACCACCACACATCGCTAGTGTGAGTGGGCACTGGATAGAACAATGTCGCGTTGAAAAAATGTTGAAACTGGTCTGATTCATTAGCCTGACAGTGAAACTGGTTCAAGTTTGGTTCACCCACTTTCAGACCGCTTCTTAGAGAAGTAAGATCGGTTATGGAATCCTCTGGACGAGATGATTTCAATGACTATATTTTTGACATTTTTTTTGCCTATATTCAGAGATGAGATTGCAAAAATATGTGTATAGAAAGACTGTTCACCCACTTGGATACTCTTTCATAGTTATTTTCCTAGTTGGTGGGTTATCTCCCATTTGTATTGGTTCAAATAAAGGGTCTAGAATCGACTCTAAGCTTTTCCCAACTAAAAGGCTCCTGGTTTTAGTATCTAGCATTCCTAACAGTTCTTTCGATATGTTAACGTTATCTATAAAAGGTGTAAGTGGATTGTCTAAGGATTTCATACCCTACGTAAACTACAAAACAACAATTAAAATCATATGTCAAAATAGTAAATAAAGAATACGAAATAAATACAATTATAAAAATACAATATATATAATACAAGTAATTGAATAAATAATAATGGTAAATAAACAATTACAAACAAGTTAATAAAATAAAATAAAATATATTATATAAGAATTGAAATTTAGTATAAAAAATAATTCACTGAAAGAAGTAGAAAATAAAATAAAAGAAAACAACAAAAAGAATTAAAGTTAGTAATTAACTAAATAAAAATAAGAAAATAAAAGATAGAAAATAAAATAAAATAAAAATAAAAATTAATACACAAAAATACTAAAAGAAGTCAAGTTAGTTAGTAAATAAACTACTAAAGATAAATTATTAAATAAAATAAAATAAAATAAAGTTAAGTTAAGTTAACATAAGAAAAGAAGTAAAAATAAAATCAAATATTTTTTTGAATTTTTAATTATTTTTTTTAGATTTTTTAATTTTCAAAAAAATTAATTTTTATTATTTATATTTTAGTTATTTAATTTTTTTTAAAATTAAACAACTGACGAATATTCATAAATTGTTTTTAAGAATTTTGATATTAAAAATTTAAAATATTTTACCAAAAATTTGATATACAAAAAAATGATAGTCAAATTTTATATATTTATAAAAAGCTCGCAAGTGTATGAATCACTCATAATAGATGATAAGTATATTCTCAAAGTTGATTTAAAGATGAGTTCGGTGATTTTAAATAATTCAACATAATTCTTAAAAATAAACACGTAAAATAAGCATAAACATTGTTTCACAATATTTGATTTTAAAAATTATAATATAATAACATATAATTAACAATAATAAAAGATAAAAATAGATTCGATTCAAATAATTCAAAGGAGAATTTATGGAAGTAATTAGCTAGTTAACGATTGCTTGGAATTGATTAAGTTATTAAATATATATATTAAGGATACTGATTTTTTTTATGAAAATATCCGTAGACGGTGATAAGATTTTTTGTTAATAAAATTAATTAATATCCTTAGACAATAATCACCAACTGATTAGATTAAATTATATTATATTTCTAAAAAAACATCAAATCATTTAAATCACTAGGCAGAGCACATAATTTAAACTCTTATTCAATATATCAAGATCATATCTAAATGGTATTTTTGAAACCTAACTTTTATATTTTAAATCTATTAAGAAAAATACGTCGTCAATATATTACTTAATAATAAACTTTGTAAAAATATTGAATAAAAAACAATTTCAATTTATTTTATAAAGAAAATTTACCTAAAATAATCTTCACAAATATGAGAATAAAACTATTTTTTCATATTAATAATCAGTAAAACATGCTCAAATTTAATAAATAGCCAATAATTTAAAATAGCATTCAGAATAATATACAAAGATTTAATTTGTATATAAAAATAAATTAATAAAAATAAAATCTATAATACTAATTAAAGATATACGATATTCTCCTACTCTGTAACTGTGATCATGATTCTCAATGTATTCTTCAATATACAGATGTCTTTTGTATTTTTTGTGATCTAAAATATCTCCAAAAGATTTACCTATTAATGTTTATGAATCTAACATATTGTAAAATTAAAACTAAACCAAGAACTACAACTATTCCTAAATTCTAATACATTAAATTATTTGCCTGCACGCCTAAACCTAAAACATAATATCTTTATTTATAAGTTGAGATTGAAAATATAGGGCTTTAGTTGAATTAATAAGTGCATTCCGTAGCACAAATTTTACTATATGTCATGGCTCGAGATACATATTGCTTTCCATTGTGTTACCTCAAATAAGTCATATTGTGGCTCAAAATTTCCACGACGAGGCACAAAAAAAACTTTATGCTTAGTAATTTTATGAAGAAGTGTACTACGACTCACAATATTCTTCATCATAGCACGCAAAACTTCACTTCAATTCTTATTTTACACCCCTTACATACTTGTTGAATTTACAATTAAGGCTTACATGCATTGTTCCCTATAAATTTCTAATGTGCAAATGAATGCTTTAGGTGTTATTCTTTGTATGTAGATTAATTTCTATTTTTGAAGCTAAAAATACCTTAAAAATATAACATAAAATACATGTAATATCGAACATATAGATTTACTTAAATAATGATAAAATCATGCATATTCAAATCTATTTAGTATATTTAAGTATAATAAAACTATAAAATATTAATATTTTTCAAGCACTGATCATGAATCTGTGGCTTCATTTATTAGTGAAGGATTATTTAAAGGTAAATAGGAGGCATATGTCATAGTCTTTTATTTTGCCTTTGCGATTTGACCGGTAGTTATTAGAATAAGTATGGATATCAAATTATACATGATCAATTAAGGGTGATATCATGACCCTCAAGGCCTATAATTCTCTACGTGTGGTTGAGGAACTTAAGAATTGATACAAGGATATTTATGCCCTTTTCATACCATCATCTCGATCCATCTTATTATGGCATACTATTAAAAAAAACTTCCTACCGATTAAAATAAGTTGTCATTTTACAGGTGTATTTCAGGATCTTCTATACTTCTTTTTTGACAGGCTACTTTACATAGACTCTTTCATCCTAGATTTATAGGCAAACATAATGGAACTTGACTTTGGGTTACAACTTGGCAATATATGAAAAGTAGGGATTATCTCAACCATCTAAGTTATAGGGATATCTAGTAACGATTGACATGTTAATAACAGTCGACTCCTTTGAGTTTTACAATTTTCACAATTTGGTAATTTATATGTAAGATACGTCTATCACAATATGGGTCCATACGAAATATAATGGATATTTTCAAGTACTACAACATCTACAGATACAAGGTATTTCATGACATGCTCCCCAAATTGTAAAGGTTAATATAAATAGTATTGCTTTTGGGTCACGAGGTTTAGTTGGATTTTTGGGATTTTTTTGGACTTTAAGATTCTTTTGTTGGTGGTTTCTTTTGTATCTTGCTCAAGCTCTCTTATGCTTTTGAGACAGAGCTTATGATAGTCATTTCATGTGGTGATACATGCTATTGCTTTTGGATGACAGAGACTTTAGTTGGAGTTTGATTCTACTTATGTTGTGACTCTTTTTTTAACGTGGTCGTTTTTAGTACCATAGAGATGGTATTCTACTTGTGTTGATCATTTAAAATATATATATATATATATATATATATATATATATATATATATATATATATATATATATTATAAATAAAATAGAAAATAAATCCCCTTGAAGTTATTGCATTTTCATTCATCTCTAAAAGACATGTATTTGATATTTTTACTTGATGATTTTATTTGATGCATGAAAGTAGCACTTGATGTCTATATAAATTCCTTCATTTGATTCCTTTCATTAGATTAGAATTACGCACAATTTTGAGCCATTTTTTTTAAATATATACAAACCAATTAATCCATTTATGTACATAACTTCTATTTTTATGTATCTTTGTTGAGTGCCTGAATACATAAGATCAATGTAATATTGAGAGTATGACTTGTAAGAATTTGATTTGAAGTAAATTCAGATTCTTAATACTAAAATTAGGTGAGTCAATAACTTTGTAGTTGATAGTTTAACCTCTAAGACTATTAACATTTGAACCACAATATGATAATGGAATACCTCATCATTCGCTAATGTTTTTGTTTCTTTGGATGCTAACAACATGTTTAACTATAAGTTTTAATGAAGATTGATTTGTATGTTTAATTTTTCTTATTTAATAATACTTATTGTTAAGGGACTGAATGATAAAGGGGATTACATATGTGATTACTTAGTTAAAATGACTCAATTTACCTATTGATGTTAATAAGTTACGATCTTTTATTAAATTATTATAAAAGAAATTTTAAATATTTTAACTTTTATTTTATTTTTATATAATTAAATAATACATTTCCCAACTATTTGTCAAAGTTTTTCAATTTTTTTATGAATAATTATATTTTAAGGAAAAACATAAATAAATTAATTTAAAACATTAATTTAAAGACTGAAATTTGGTTAAAATATGGCAGTGGTTATTTATAATTATCCTAAACAAAAATAATATGCACACGTTTGATTAAATTGATAAATAATTTATTATTTTAATTTCTTATAGTATGATATTGATAATGAGTTCATATAAATATAATTTATTTATAAATAAATTTATTAAATGTTATTAGTTTGATTAAATTGATAAATAATTTATTATTTTAAGTTCTTATAGTATGATATTGATAATGAGTTCATATAAATATAATTTATTTATAAATAAATTTATTAAATGTTATTAGTTTTATCATATGTATATATATGAATTATATACATAAGTTTTCATCGGCCATGTCAAGTGTAATAAGTGTAATAACTTTTATATGATTAAAATAATCATCTAACATAATACAAAATGTATTAAAAACGTCAAATATAATAATTAATATGATAAATTTATTATATGAATATTTTTATATTTATTTACGTAAAAGGAACAAAATATAAAACAAAAGCTAAAAAAAAGTATTATAAAAAGATGCAAGGGCAGATGCCCAAAAACACATAGATAAAATTACTATTTATATCAAATAGCAATTTATGTTAATTTATTTTATATAACATGTAATTTATATATATAAATAAATGAAGTTAATAGTGTGTATCAATTTAATTTTTATTTTATTTTTTAAAATTATTTTAGTATTATTATTATTATATTTATTGATTATTTAAATAAATTTATTTTTATTATATAAAATAAATAGCATAATTTTTTTTAAAATAATATTTATAATTATAATAACCTATTTAAATCTTGCTATCTAGATATATTAAATTTGGATTGACCCATGAAAAACCAACATGCTAATTTTATGCTTTCCTGTCCATCAAAATTCATCGAAACTATTAATTATTTGCATATAATTAAGTGAAGAAGGGGCCAGCTTTATCAACTTGCCTAAGCCATGATGTAATTAGTTTACTAACTCTAATAATGTGATTGGAATGTCATACATCACAAGCCTGAAACCTTCATCAAATATCTCGCCAAAACAAGCAGACATGTTAACTTTACGTTTTTACCCTCATTTTCAGGGTCTTTGGTAATACTCAATTTTGGCTTTTGGTGTGCATAATGCTGTTTAGATACGGTGACCAACGTTACCGAATCTTTATTCCGTATTTGTATTATACAATTAAATATGATTTTTAACAGTAACAGATATATTATTATTCAATCAATAAAATCAATACACTACCTCAATTTAATAATACTGAAGATAAAAAATAGATACAAATAGAATCAATCCATATTAAACCAAACATCCAAGAAACACTATTACCTAGAAATAATCATAACTACTCAACATAAAAAATAGATACAAATACAACCATCTTCAAAACATATACTAAAAACAAACAATAATAAATGCACACCAACAGAAAACCACATTGCCTAAATACCAACAAAAATTACATCAACCAAACCAAAAACTAGACATTAACTTATCCATACTTAGTTCATGCAGATTAGCACTTAAGTTATGTTCTCTAGCAAAAACTCCACCTCACACATTAGACACATGGATTGCACAACTACACCTTTTGCCCTAAGAGGATCTTCTTATTAGCATACCATAACCTCTTGCAAAGTTGAGATGCTTGTATCAATTCAGCTCTTGTTTCCATAAGGTCGATAGTGTCAAGATGAAAGGCTTGCCTTCAGTTCTTCCGAATTAAATCACCTAAAACTTGATTGTTATTTTTTTTACCATTTCATTATTGTGTGAATGTTTTTGCTATTATTGTGTAAACATTTTTGCTATTATTCATTCATCCTTTTTTTAGCTGTTCTTTGTTTTACAAAACTAAGAAACTACTCTTCACAACAAACTTAAGAAAAGAAAATTCAAAATTATTTTTTCAGTTTTCCAAGCAACATAATTATTTTAGAGGTATAACATTCTAGACTTTATTAGTGTAGTGAAACTCCGAGATAGATAAAATATTTTGGGCTATTTTATCCTGGGGATAATGAAGTTGTGTTTTATCTCAACAAACTGCTTCGTTTGGAGGGACTACACTTTAAAAGATGGAGACAAAAATGTTATTTTTCTTAACCATGAGTCATTTCTGTTTTTACTGTTGAAAAATCAACACTACCTAATCCTCTTACTGAAGTAACAATTAAGGATTTAGACACCTGATGGAAAAAGATTTTTTATGTAAATTTTTTATTCATAATGGTTTAGTTGATGATTTGTATGAATATTATAATTCTGATAAGTCAGGTAAGAAAATTTGGGATGCACTTCAAAAAATGTATGATACTTAGAAAGTTGGAACAAAGAAGTATGCTATCACTAGATACATGAACTACCAAATAACTGATGACAAATTTATGGAAGCTCAATCACATGAACTACAAAATATAGCACATGAAATAATTCTAAAGGTATGACTTTAGATGAACAATTTCAAGTTTATTTTATTATAGATAAATTACCTCATGTATGTAAAGATTTTAAGAATACACTTAGACATAAGACTAAGGAATTTTTTTTAGAAAGTCTCATAACCCGTCTATGAATAAAAGAAAAAACTCGAAAACAAGATCAAAAAAATGAAATACTCGTTGTCTTAAACAACAGAGCCAATAAGAATTCCCCCTCTGTAATTCTGAACCTAAAGGAAGAAACATGAAAACTTAGAATCACAATAATAACCAGAACTATAACAACTAAAATAGAAACAAAAATCTTCCACAAAATTGATCTCAACCTCCATCAAGAACTAACACATTCATGTGTTAAAGTTGTAACAGGGCTGGCCACTTGGTTAGGAACTGCCAGAACAGGAATTGTCCTACCCCTCAAGCAAACCTTATCAAAGATCATCTTATTGCTATGATATCTAAAATCAACTTTGTTGGTGGATCTGAGGGGTGGTGGGTAGACACTTGTGCTTCTCTATATGTTTTCTAGGATCGTGACATATTTAAGTCCTATTCTGTGTCTAAGCATAAGAAAGTGTTGTTAGGTGATTCACACTCTACTAAAGTTGTTGGTATTGGTGAGGTGGAATTGAAGTTTACCTCTGGAAAGACTGTTATCTTGAAAGATGTCCTACTTATTCCAAAGATGAGAAAAAACTTAGTTTCAGGCTATCTTCTTAACAAAGTTGAGTTTACTCAAAATATAGAGGCTGATTTGTATATAATAACTAAGAATAATGTTTTTTTGTTGGGAAAGGGTATGCCACTGAGGGCATGTTTAAATTGAATGTTGAATTAATAAAGCTTCTTCCTTTGCTCATATGTTAAGTTATTTTAATATTTGACATGTTAGACTTTGTCATGTTAATAAATGCATAATCAAGAACATGAGTACCTTAGAACTAATTCCTAAATTATATTTGAATGATTTTGAAAAATGTGATTTTTGTAATCAAGTTAAAATAACCAAAGTTCACATAAATCAGTAATTAGAGAATCTGAACCTTTAGACTCAATACACTCTCACATATGTGAATTTGATGGTATTTTAACAAGAAATGAAAAAAAATATTTTATAATTTTTATTGATGACTGTTTAGACTATACTTACGTATATCTAATGAAAAATAAAAGTGAAGCGTTTGATATGTTTAAAATATTTATTACTAAAATTAAAAATCAATTTAATAGAAAATAAAAAGATTTTGAAGTGATATAGACATTAAATATGATTCAAATATTTTTAATGTTTTTTTATAAAAATCATGGAAGCATTCATGAAAAAAAACTGCACCTTATTCTCTTGAAATGAATGAAATTGAAATAAAAAATAGAACTTTTACTGAATCAGTTGTTGTAATTTTATTAAACTCTAGTTCTGCTTCGTATTGATGGGGAGAAATTTTATTAATTATTTGCTATGTGTCAAATAAAGTGCCTAATTCTACTAGTAAAATTTCATATTCACCATATGAAATTTTAAAAAATATGAAACCTAACTTAACTTATTTTAAAACTTTGGGTTGTTTAGCCTATGTTAGGATTGTTGATCATAAAATAAATAAACTTGCTAATAGAGCATATGAATGTGTGTTCATAGAATATGTTGTGAATAGTAAAACTTATAAATTTTATAATTTAAATGATCATGTAGTTATAAAATCAAATGATGTTAACTTCTATGAACATAGATTTTTATTTAAATTGAAGAATAATGGGGGCTCGTTTTCTAGTAGTGTACCCATAAATAAAGCTAGTCAAAAAATGAGGAATTAGACACTGAAATTAGGAGGAGTAAACGAGCTTGAACCTTTAAGGATTTTGGATCTGATTTTTGTACTTATATCTTAGAGGAAGATCCCAAAACTCTTCAAGAAGCCTCATCTTCTTTAGATGCCAACTTATGGGAAGAAGCCATAAATGATGTAATAGATTCTCTTGAATATAATAGAACTTGGCATTTAGTTGACTTACCTCCTAGTTGCAAAACCATAGGATGTAAATGGATACTAAAGAAAAAAATTAAAACCAGATAATACTATTAAAAAGTAAAAATCTCGTCTTGTAGCCAAATGGTATAAGTAAAGAGAAAATGTATATTTCTTTGATACCTTTTCACTAGTCACACGAATAACTTCCATACGTGTGCTTTTCTCTCTTGTTGTTATCCTTGATTTAGAAGTGCACCAAATGGATGTTAAAATTGCCTTCTTAAATAGGGACATAGAAGAAGAAATTTATATGGACCAACTTGAGGGCTTTGTTGTCCCAAGTTAAGAAAATAAAATTTATAAATTAGATAAATCCTTTTATGGTCTAAAATAAGCACCTAAGAAATGACATGAAAATTTTGATAATCTAGTTATCTCACATGGATTCAAAATGAATGAAAGTGATAAATACATTTACTATAAATCAAAAAATGACATTTTCACTATTGTATATTTTTATGTGGACGACATGCTTATTTTTGGGTCAAATACTCATGTTATGAATAATGTGAAAATTTTGTTGTATGCTAACTTTGATATGAAAGATCTCGGAGAAGCAAGTGTAATCCTTGGTATAAAGATGATTAGGTCTAAAAATGGACTTTCTCTAGATCAATCTCATTACATTGAAAATATCTTAAAGAATTATAATTACTTTAACTTCAAACCTACATGTACTCCTTATGATCGTAGTGTAAAGTTGTTTTAGAAAACCGAAGATGGTGTTAGACAAATTGAGTATAAGAGAATCATTGGTAGCTTATGTTATGCTACTAACTACACTAGGCCAAACATAGCTTATGTTATGTGACTACTATGTATGTTTACCAATAAACCTAGTATAGAGCATTGGAATGCAATTGAAAGGGTCATAAGATACCTTAAGAGAACTATGAACCTTGTATTACATTATAAGAAGTTTCTCGCTGTTTTAGAAGGATACAATGATGTTGATTGGAACACCCTATCAAAACATTCCAAACTAACTAGTGGGTATATATTTAGTATTATTGGTGAAGTTATTTCCTAGAAGTCTAAGAAATAGACAATTTTGGCTCAATGTACGATGGTGTATGAAATGATAGCATTAGCTACTACTAGTGAAGAAGCAGGTTGGTTCAGAAGTCTATTAGCTAAGATTCCTTTATGGTAAAAATTGATACAAATTGTCCTGATCCACTGTGATAGTACCATAGTTATTGCAAAGATTCAGAATTGTTATTACAATGACAAGAGATGATAGATACATCATAAGCATAGTAATGTTAGAATGGATTACATATTGATGAAAATTTGGCTAATCATTTGACGAAATGATTAGCAAGAGAAAAGGTTTTCAAAATCTAAAAAGGAATGGGATTGATGTCCTTAAAAAGTACAATTACTCATGATGGTAACCCAATTTATAGATTAGAGATCAAAATAAATAAGTTCAAAGGGTAATAACAAGTCATGAAGTGACATGAGATGAATCATGCTATTATGATATACCATTCTATATTGTTAGAAACATGAAGTCTTGAAGCGACAGAAATGATGAGTTAATTATTAAATCGTAATGAGTTCTACACTTTATATGGAGTGGAGTACATAGTTACAAGAGTACTTTTGATAGATTCACCTATGTGAATATGGATGTGTGGTCGCTTCTTATGAAAATTTTGGGCAAAATTAACTAAAGCATTCACTATACTAGGATACATGTGTATGGCCATAAAGAACAAAAATATTGAAATAGAAAATAATTTGTGTTTAATACTTGCTAAAATAATCTATACAAACATATCAACATAACTAAAACCCTTCCCGACAATCCCTACCATTGATTGAATGGACAAAAGAGGAAAGTAAGGAATCAAAGTTAATAGTAAGGGCTTTTATGCTATCATCAAGGCTTTCATGTCACTTGAATATAGAAGAATTCAAAGCTGCACAACCTCCAAGCAAGCAAAGGATATTCTACAAACTGCATATAAGGGTACCTCTGCAAGTAAAAGATCTAGGATACTGAAGTTAATCAGAGACTTTAAAATCTTTATTATGGGAGATGATGAAATGTTTGACAAGTTCTATGATTGTTTTTTTGAACATTATCAACTATTCTTACAATTTAGGAAGACTAATTAGCAAAGAGAAGCAAATTGAGAAGATTGTCTCTAGTCTTCCTAATCGGTTTCATGCCAAAGTAATGGTGATTGAATCTATGTATAACCCAAATGATCTCACCGTAAATGAGTTGGTTGGGGACTTTCAAGTCTTTGAAATTTATCACATTTTACCTAGATAGAACTAAATTATTGTTGAAAAAGTGAAAGAATATTTCTCTCAAGACTACCAAAGGAATAATTTCATCAAAGAAGCAAACAACGTTGTGTTAAGTGACGACGATTCCAACCTTGATGAACAAGAAATGGTGTTACTTGCCAAAAAGTTCACCAAATTCTTTCAAATAAAGAAACCCTTTTCTGGTGGAGTTGGAAAAACAAATTTGAGCACTAATGGCTCCAAATTAGTAAATATTGATGAAGAACCAAAGAATAAGCCGAGAGACCAAATAGAAGTCATTTCATCAAAATCAAGTAATTGAAGTGTGGAAAGTCTAGTCATATTGCTACAAATTGTTTTTCTAAATAGAAATGCTTGAGAAAACGTGTAATGAAGACTGAGGTTACTATTTTGGACAGTACTAACAATGAAAATGGGGATGACACAAATTTTTTGGCCTTTATGGCTTCAAGTACGATCATAGATCCTCTAACTGCTACCTAAATGTTCAAGAGGAAATTACAGAAGATGATAAAGATAAGCAAGATTAGTTGCTTGATTCTTACAATGAGCTCATATTAGAGCATATTAAATTTGAAATGGCAAAGAAAAAGGTATAAGAGACCCTAGAAGAAATAAAGCACGAGATAAGTGCATTAAAGATCGCTTTTGAGGAAAGAAGGTTCATAATTGGCAATGATCAAAATGATCTCATTAAAAAGTGTGAGGTTATTCAAAAGAGATATATTGATTTTCAAGAAAGATTCAATACAAATCATGAAAAAATGAAATTTTTTGAGGAGTTGTTAAAGTGCTCTCATTTGGTAGAAGTATTCCTTTGTATATGAACCCTGATCCCACGTTTGATTAGAATTTTGAAATTTCCCAACTGAGAAGCATATCATTGTGCTTGAAAGTGCCAAGGAGTATCTACAACTATCTCTTTCAGAAAAGGAAGCTGAGGTGGAACAGTTACATGAGAGAGTGGAAATCCTCAATAATTTTACAACTTTCCTAGAATTTTTCCTTAAGGAAAAGGAAGATTTGGACAAAGCTTTAAAAGATAAGGTTAGTATGAGTAAGAAGGAGCTCACTCAATCTTCATATACAGTCAATAAATTGATAACCTGATCATATAAGTTAAATGAAATCATCAATAGCACAAAGTCGTGTAGTGATATAAGAGGAATTGGGTATGATGAAGGGGTATCTAGTTTAACAACGACTGCACCAAAGTTTGCTAAATCAATTACTCAAGAACTAAATTTGAAATCAATTGCTATTACCCCGAAAATTTAAGCCAACTTTTACATCCCAGCCTATTTCTTCTAACAAAGGGAACATTTCACCTAAATATAGTTTTTTCGATGCTTTATTAATGGCATATTACCCCTACCTATTGTTCCTCCTACGTGTCACCACTATGGAAAACGTATGAATTTGAAACCTTAATATTGGAAATTAACCTCTCATCCTTGTATGAGAGTTAATGTGATAAATTCTTCCTTTTCTCCTACATGTACTACTCCTCGGAGTCAAAGACCCAAAATTTCTAACCCCTCTACATGTCTGTTTCATCTATGTGGCATTATTGGCCACCTTGCTAGGTAGTGTCCTAGATCCTTAGGAAGTACACCTTTGAGTTCTCCACCTCAATCACCCCTATCTTCTATGTTAGGATATAGCTGTTGTGGCTCATCTAAGCATCTACAAGCAAGATGTATTATGCATATCAAGAATAATGTTAAAAGAAACAAATCTTCTTTAAAATGTTTACCTTGTTGCAAGTATATGGATCACTCGATAGGATTTTCTAGAAATTATAAACAAAATAAACTTCAATTGCAATAAATACCATATGCTCATATGAAACAAAGACTACTTCTTGACTCTATTGCCCCTTACAATTTTTTTAAACAAACGGAAACAGTTTGATCGCTATTTTTGGGTGATCTGTATGAGATTGAACACTTTATTTATTTTCTCTCATTTAATATGTATTCTTTATTATGTGTTTTATGTGCTCTTCTTTATATGATATTTTTCTGTAGTATTTTTCACACTTTATTACTTAAAAATAAAAAAAACAATATTTGTATTTGTTAGTTTGGCATTCTCTTTATGTCTTTCTTTCTCTTCCCGGGACACTTTGTGCATTTTTCATCACATCCCTCATCAAAGCTCCTTTTTGCATACTCATTGAGAGGCTCACCAAGCACTTTGATGAGGACCATAATGAGGTATACTAGACCCTATAAAATACCCTTGCTTCTAATTCTTCACACTATAAACTTCTATCCCTTCTTTTCTTGCAATACATATACCTTTTACCCTCACTTTCTTACTGAAAATGGCCCTAAAGCATTCTAGAAGTACAAAGAAGTCTAGGAAGTCTAAGCATCCTAGCCCCTCTGGTTAAGCACCCATTCTTTATGAGCATCCTGTTGATATCTATGTCTTTCTAGCTATCAAGGAAAGGTTTGCTTACATTACTTAGCTTTCCTTTTGAAGTCTTACTTATTATTATGATGATAATTTTGTTAGGGAGTTTTGTGTTGCCCTTTCCTCTATTTTCTCTTCTGACTTATCTATTAATCTCGTTCTTATGAAGCATAGATCTACCTTATTTGAAGATGATATTTTTATTTTATTATATCTTCCTAATGTTAAGGACACTTATTTCCCCATCATCTCCTTTGAATTTGAAAATCTTGCTTGTGCTTATCTTTCTGATGAGTATAATCTTGTGAATGAACACAATTTTTTTGAGATGGAAAACCAATAGGTTGGTCATATCCATACTTATAGTGAAGACACTCTTACTATTAACAAGGATGCCCCTGGTCGTCGCCTTATTGATTTTCTTAACACTATCATTCACCCTCATTTTCATCATCATACTATCATTCCATATAGAGGATATTTCCTTTGCACTATTCTAAATGATTAAACTATAAATCTAGCCAACATGATTTATAGGACCATCGTTTTTCATCTGATTGCTCATTCTCAGTCATCAATCCATTATCCCTCGTGAATTTCAAAATGGGATTCCACTACTTTTTTTAATATCTCATTTTCTTGTCATAACAGAGTTGCTCTTTCACTTTTTCTATTTTTTTCTACTCGTGGCTCACAACATTTATCAACTACCCTTTCTTCTTCTTCTTCTTCTTAGAACGTTGCTCATTCCACTCATTGTAATTTCATTCCAGTTTCTTCTACTCTATCTACTTTTCTTCCCCTTAATGATGAGTCTATTGGTGCCATAAATGATCTTCTTCAAGATTTATAAGTATTCAATTGGAATTACATGGATATGTAGAGGGTTTAAACACTTGCTCATGCTATGGTGACTTCTTACCACCTTGTTCCACCACCACATATTCATGGCTTACCTATCTCTTATATCTCTATTAGACCACAACTTGTTAGTTCTAGAGGCCATGCTCGCTCTGGTAAAGTTCTCTCTCCTTCCTTTTCAAAAACTTTGGTGGAGATGAAATAGATTTTGCTATTACCTAAGTTATTTACAACTACTATATCCCTTCATCACAGGTATCACCTACTACCCTTATTAATTTTGGCTAGTCTTTGGCCAATGATGTCTATAAGGATGATGTTACTGGAGAGGGTGATATAGAATAATAAACTCTTTTTCTTATTATTTATTTATTGAAATAAAATTTTATAAAATATTGTTTGATTAATAAGAATGAGTTTTATTTATTTCTTTGGTCTTTGTTTTTAAAAGTGATGTAGCTTGTTTGTTTGCTTTAATCTTCTCTATTTTCTTGCATAAGTTTTAGGATTATTACATATTTGTATGTCTTTTTTCCCTTATATAGAGGCGTTCATTTGACTTATAACTATATTTTTTTTTCATGCTATATGTTGCATGGGTGGTTAGTGTAGGATTTCACTACATCTTATTGCCTAAATTTCATTCATTTAGGGGGAGTGTTGTGTGAAGTTATGTAAAGTCGTGCATATTGCATGTGTTTCTAATGTATGTTTTATAGGTGTTTTTACCTTTCGGTGTGTACCAATGTAAAGATAACATGATAGTATTTGTATAGACTATATACTATTTTCGTATGATACGTTCACGAGTTATGTGTTTGGGTCGTGTGTGTAGGTTATATGTGTAGATTGAAGATATTAAGCTTTACTAGCTATGTACAGATGCATTGAAAGCCTCACATTTCAACCTTTTAGAGTATGGATGAGATGATCCAAGAAGATGGATGGAGCACACATGATGGATGCATTTAGTTTAAGTGTGTTTTTCGGGTGTTGGGATACGTTGATGTTTTTGTTGATTGGAATAAACATCCTAAGGTCATCTTCATGATTATCTTATGTTTAATGTGCGTTTGTACTTAGTTGTGCAATTTTTTGCCATTGAAAGCCAAAGTGGAAGAAGATAACTCATATAGTCCTCTATGTATTTTTTGTCTTTACATGTGACAAGTCCTTCGTGTATTTTTTGGCTTTTCATATGATAAATACAAAATTTGTTTATTTTACTTAGTATTTTTGTCCTTTTCTATCTAAGGTTAGTTAATGTTGATTTGTAACACATGCACACACATATAATTAGGTACATTGTGATTAAAAACATGTTATTATCACATCATGAGGTTGGTTGCTTCTTATATAGGTTAGGTTATGAGTGGTGGTTTTTGTTTCTTTTAAATGCGAATATTTATGAAAATTACTCGATAATTTTGAAAACAAACATTGAAGTTTTTTCCACCTTAACGATGCCCTTGCCAAACATCTCACCGGACCCCCAACGAGGTGATCAGTAAGTACCCTCGGAAATGGTGGCTGATGGTGATTTTTGATTCTATAAATACCTCATTTTTTCACTCTTTTCAAGCATTGTAAATATAACAAAATGTTGCCAAAATTTCAGTATTTGTGCTACATTGTTATGAGGAAAATATAGTTCTTGAATGTTGAGAACTCTTGACTATTTTACAAATTTTGTGAGTTCTCAAATAAGTGGTTGTACATGTTTCATGATTGAGTGCATTTTTCAAGATTGGTTGTTAGTGGTTCATGATTGAGTGTATTTTTCACGATTGGTAGTTCACTTTTTGGTTCACTTTACTGATCTTCGGTTACCAATCACACTACTTTGTGTAGTGTTGGCTTTGGAGGAAATTCATAATCGTGTGTCGAACAAAGTTGTAGCAAGGGTAGCAATAAGCAGTAAGGGCAAAGATTCCAAAAGATAGAGGTATTTGCACTTATATTTCTATTAAGTTGTAATAGTTTATTGTTAATGGATTTATTTGCAATCAAATAGTTTTCATAAGAAACTCAAGGGTTTACCTCATAGACAAAGGGTTTTATATGAGGGTTCTTCGTTATATTCAGTGTTGTATATGCTCTATTATTTGGTTAGTATAATTTGAGTGTAAATTATATATGTTTTAACATACTGAGGTTTAGAATATGATTAGAAAGCTTTTAACATTTCTTGATTGCTTTCAATTATTGAATATAATATCTGTGTTTTAAAGTATACTACTTGTCTATGATTTTTGTACACTGATGCTGTTATTATTTGTTAAGCCTTTTACCTTTTCACTATTAGCGGGTTAGGGATGAATGATAAGTTTTTAAAAAGCACTAAAATAATCTTGATTTAATGTATTTTAATTGATTAAATAGATTTATATTTGTATGATTTTATCATATTTTTATATAAATTTTCCTTTTTGGAATCACAGATGTTTTTATTATTTTTTAGATATTTTTGTTCAAAATGAGGAAAATGAGAATAAAAGAGGAAAAGTAAAAAAAATGGAAAAATTGGACAAAATGGTAAAAAATGTAGAGTCTTGAGCACAGATAGCACACATTCGCACCATGTTCTGTGCATGCCAGCACATGCCCATGCCTGTCCTACATCTCATGCGTGCATGTCCCATTGAGTCTCATGCGTGTCAAGGCCTATTTGCCGCAAATCTTGCCTTCACAGGTGTGCTAGCTTGTCCAAACGCATCAAAGACCGATATTTTCTCACTTTTTAACCTTTTCCTCACCTATAAAAGGACTCTATCTCCCATTGTAAAAACCATCCCAAAAATCACACAATTTCTCAACTCTTCTCTCTCTAATTTTCTCTCTCTACAAAGGTTTCTTTGTTTTTTTTTTAGTTTTTTTAATTTTAAAGTTCTTCTCTTTTTGAAAAAAACTAGTTATGCTTTTATAAATTTCTAGTTTTTGATTCAATAATAGAAATACAAATTTGTTTGGAGGTTTTTCAGAAATAAAATTAGTATCAAAGTTCTGTAAGAATTCTTTTGAAGTATAATTTTAAAATGAATTTTTTACAGTTATCTTTTTATATTTTATTCTTATATGTTATATTTAATTTGATTGTGATTAAATTTAGCATGACTGGCTGTTTGTTAATATGATATAATAATAACGTTGTTATGCTTGCGAAATATTAAATAGGTAAAACATGTTAATTCTAGTACAAAAGCCATCTTCTTCTTATGATAAGTCACATGTTAATTCTAGTAGCTATCCATCTCCCTATACTACTTTAATAAAGCCTTATTTATGATATTATCATTTAACCCATCTTTCAATGTCTATCATAAACAAACTTCTTGCTTTTCAACTAATTTCACGTACAAAAGATAGTCTTAATTCTACTTGTACTGCTTATGTATAGAAGTAGCTTATTCAGTTAGTAGGCTATGATAGTTTCTTCATTTACCATTTGATGCTCACTGGCTTGCAACCAAAAGGGTGTTGCAGTATCGAAATGGCAGTGTAATACATGGTGTTATGTTGCAAAAATATGATGTTTTGGGCTTGATTAGGTTTTCTAACTCAGATAGGGAAAATTGTCATCATGATAGGAAAAGCACAAGTGGCTATTATGTGTATTTTTAAAATAGTATTATTTCCTACTCTTCTTCTAAGCATAAAGTTGTGTCACATTCCAATGCTAAAATAGAGTATAAAGATTTTGTTGTAGCATCAATTAAGGTGGTGTGGCTACAATCCTTGGTAAATGAGCTTAATGTTATAAAGGCCTATACACTAGTTTTGTTTACTGATAGCATAAGTGCTAAGTACTTAGCAGCCAATCCATCATGCATGCAATAATAAAGCATATGAAAATTGGCTTCCATTTCATTCGAGACTTGGTTGTAGAGAACAAGTTAGATGTCAAGTTCATTCCCTTGGAAGAGAAAATAACTGATATTTTGACAAAGCCCTTAAGGGATTCTAGATTTCTTCCCTTGAAAACCAAACTAATGTTTCTTCCACCCCATGTCATTAGATATTTTAAATACTCTCTTGATTTGTTATAGAAGTGGTATATATAAAGCAGTTCAATAATTCAACAATGTTAGTATTTATTGTTTGCTTTGCTCACAAATCTCTCTCTCTAATAGTTTAGCACTCTTTGTTGTTACTATGGGTCCTATTTCTTTTCTTTTTTTTTTCATTTGGAATTTGGATTATTTCTTTGTCATTGTTTAGAATCAATTATAAATGGAAAGACACTTAGATGATACCTCATCAGTGGGCATAGTAAATAAAATTGTACAAAAAGAAAAAAAGGTACGAAATATTCTATAAGTGATATATAGTACTTAGTACGAAAAGAAAAAAAAGGTATGAAATATTCTATAAGTGATATATAGTACTCAGTACGAAAATAAAAAAAAAGGTACGAAATATTTTATAAGTGATAAATAGTACTCAATAGAGCTATTTTACAAATAATTTCTCATGGATTTATTATAACTGTGTTTTTTTTCTTGTTAGGAATAAGTCATGATAGAATACATCTTGTTTATCTCGACAAAAATTATTATTATAATTTAAAATAATTACATATCTTATCATTTCTATATATATTTTTTAAATTTTGAAAAGAGAAAATAAATGGTTTAGACAAATATTTTTATCAAATGATCTCAACTTTTAAATAAACACAATATAACAATATATGTATTTATAGTTGTAATTAAATATTTTTCTTGATTTTATGAATCATTCATTAATTTAAGTTTATATATTTATTAATATTTATACATTTAAATAATTTTATCCAAGTGTCACTATGATTTATCTAAATTATTTGTATCAGAATGGGCAAGATATATATCCAAATAGAAATTATAGAACACAAATTACTAAAGTATAGAAATGGAAAATAATATAGAGAGACAAATGAATAGAGGTCATGGAATATCATACATTTTTTTTTAAAAAATTCTTTTGTTTATTCTTAATTTATAGGTTAGGTTTGTAAGATAAGAATTATAACAAATAGATCTAATTGATCACAATATATATATATATATATATATATATATATATATATATATATATATATATATATCCAAATGTCATTTATTAATATTGAGTCCATATATTTCAAATTAGGGGTGTTCACAATCCGATTCAGTCCGATTTTGAGTAAAATATATTTAACTAAATTAGATAGTTTATATTGCTTTAATTAAATCAGACCGTTTATATTGTTTTAATTAAATCGTATCAGACCATTTGGTTATTAAAAATGTTGTAACCGAACGGTTTGATCCAGTTTGGTTAATGGTTTTCAACGATCCGATTTGTTATTTTTATTATTATAAATTTTAAATATATTTTTTGAATTAAAAAAAAAGAGTTTTACCTTGTTGGCATTAAAAACCAACTCTTGGAGAGATTTCATTCTCTATACAATTCTTTCTCTCCATAACTGCAACAATCCAACAAAAGAATAGGCAAGTTTACATATAAGAAAAAGAACCTAATTCTCTTCAATTTGGTTATTCAAAAATCGCATGAAAAGGCTATTAAGGAAGAATATTTAATATATAATATTAAAAAAAACTTAATCTAAAATTGAATTTTACAACATTTTCTAAGTAACCAAACATAATTATGATAGAGATGAAAATAGACTGTGTGGATCGGTTGCTTGTCCTCTTCTAGCCCTAACCCTAGGTCTTGGTTGTGTTGGTGTAGTAGCTCCAGAAGAGCTACTTATCAAAGGATGAAGTTGGTTCATCAAAGCCCCTGGAGCTTCATAGCTCTAAGCTTGAATCGAATTTCCCTCGAGAAAAAAATAGAAGTAAATCCATTAATAAAAATTTCGTAGATTTTGGATGTAAAAAAAATAAATTAAAAAATCCTACCTAAGGATGATGAAAATGCCGAGTGTGAGTACATGAGACCTAACTTGCTTCACATATAGATCCAAAGAATCCATTATGTAGGGCTTGAATCAAATCATCATCTCTCTATGAAAAGTGTAACACATCACCCATGATTCATCATAGATAGGATATTAGGGTTTCAAAGAGATTAACAAATGATTTTGTTGCACTTACGGAGAGAGAGAATTGTAGAGATAATGAAATAATTTTTTAATATATTATTAATAACAGTCATATTCTATTTGATTGGTTTAAAAATTAATATAATCGGATTAGACAGTTTGAAAAACTTTTTCAATTAATACAAACCAGATCGGATTATGTGATTTATAAAATTATTCGTTCTAATTCAATTTTTTAATTTAATTTGATTTAGTTCGATTTTTAGACACCACTAATTTAAATAACTTAAATGCTTGTGTAATGAACTTGACAAAAAAAAAATCTAGTTATAGATAGCAAAGCTTAAGAGTTAAGATTGAACTCAAAGATTCACGTGGGAAGCCTTGGATAATAAAGTTAAAAGAAACACCATGATTGTTTCGATATTTTGCCACATGCATTCGAACATGGTTTAAGCTATTGCCACACCAAAGGAAGAAGGTGGATGTTTATTGAATTTGAAACATTACTATGCAGATTATCACAATTAATCATAAATATAATTAATAAAATCTTATTTAATACAACTATTTGACGCAACAATAATATATAATCACACTTTGCCATGCAATTTACGATGTCAGAACTTTGTGATAATTGTGGTGTTGGCTTTACTTTATTGATTTGGCTCCGTCAACATTTTTTTTTTGGGTTCTATTTCTTTATCATTGAGCATGACCACTCATGAGATCAGTCATTATTAAAGAAGCTAGGTGACCAATAAAGATTAGATAATAATGATAATAAAACTAGACTAGTAATATTCTTCTTCTGTTTTTTCTTTCAAAAATACGTACTATGGTCTACTGTGTTCCATTCCAATAATAAAAATTCCTGTCTATTTTAGGCTATTAACTTGAGTGAGAGCCCATTAGTTTACTAGGTAGCCCAACAAAATTTCGTGAACCAAACCAATAAGTCAAACGGCTAATTCTAAGTACATTGTTCACACCGAATCTTTTATAATAAAATAAATAACTATGTGAAAATTTCATAAATATATAAAAATTCTACATAGACTTGTATTAAGTCTGAAAACCTCAGCATATTCTTATTAAAATTGTATCTCTATTCAACAATAAACTATATGATTTATAAATATTTGTAGGTTCTATTTGATTTAATAAGAAAACACATGTATGAGAACCAATACAAAATTAACATGTTTGTGAAATTCATGCCCCACTTGTTATAAATAGAATTACTAAACAAATCTTTGTGAAATTTTCACACAAGTAGGTCCTGAAAGTGAAGATTGAAAATGAATAATAACAATATATAGTTACCAAAATATATTATAAAATAAAATAATTCAAACTAAATTTATATAAGGAACCTATTTTGTGAGTTTTCTTAAAAAAAAAAAAACTTCTATCCATACAAATAGGGATGATGAAAGGAATAAAAAAAGATAATTATTAGTTACGTTAATAATCATAATTGTTATGTACTGATTTTAAGTAATAATATTCGGTTAGAAAAATGTAATATTTTTTCATAATTTAATTACATTTATTATTTTTTAATATTTATTTAAAAATATATTTAATTAAAAAATAAAATATTTACGTAATATCTATTCTATTAAATCTCGAAATTATTTAAAATATTGACATTATTTTTTATTTTTTAGATATTTAACACATTAATACTTAAAAGTATTTTTTACTGTATAAAAATATGATATTAATATATATTTGATTTCAATATTAATTATATAAATAATTATTATTATATTTAAAAAAAATCTTAAAATATTTGCAAATAACCACTATTATCGGATAAAACAGACATTCCTACACAACAAATTTACAAAAACCGTAAGTAATCTTAAAGCAGTTCACACGCGTCATGCTAACTTGTTTTGTTTCTTTCATCGATGAATGACGTTATTAAATAAAATTACTATTAAAGCACCAAACCATATACAAATGACTAAATGGCGTAGTAGTAGATTCTAGGTCGGTTGTACAATGTGTATATTACACAAGATGGAAAATTATTTTTTTGCAGTAGTGGGACAAACTAAAAAGTAAAAAAAAGGTGATCGAAGTCTGAAAACCATCTCAAAGTTACCTTGTAATTCCACATCAAGCTGACTCCATTTTACCCATTTTTCAAAAGCAATCAGCTTTCGGCTGCCTTACGCATATCACACACTTTCACAAACTTCAACTCTAACACCTCACAGCCACAGCAGTAAACAATTTAAAGAAAAAAAAAGAATTAAAATTTAAGATTATAATTGTTCTATAATTGTACAAATTAAGACCATGTTCAATTTCATCTTCTAAAACCCAATTAATTAGAATAAAAGAAACAAGTGTGTTCAGTGTTGGAATAATATATCAAGTGTAACCTTGCTTGTATTTGCGGAAAAGATCTTCAGTTTTGGCATTTCGAAAGGCACAACAGCCAATCAAATAGACCGAAATGAGAGCAACCAAAGTAATAAGCAAGATAATGTTAGCTCTTCTCCACTCCTTCTTGAGATTAGCAAGCAAACCAGCTTTGCAAGAGTTGCAGTTGTAACAAAGCTGAGTTTGTTCGTTGCTCCAATTTAGGCAATCCATGTCTGCTGCCGTGTTTATGGGACTTATCCAATACGTTGGGTTCACAAACGTGTATCCACACTCTGTCGGTGGTTTACAGCATCCTGACTTTTTTTTTTTTTTTACCCCAATATCAATTCGACATTCTTAAGCAAACAATTAAAATAAATGAAAAAAAAACTCATATATTATGTTAAATATTTATAATTAAGAGGTAACAAATCTTTATTATAACAATATTTTTTCATTAATTGAGATTTTATCCATAATAATGACACAATATAATTAAAATAATTCAGTATAATGATAAACTTGATTTGGAAAAATAATAACTTTGAACCTAAAAATTCTAAATAACAAAAATAATAAGTCAATACACTTTTGTTTTTTTTGTTTTTTTTTTATTTAAAGAAGAACGTTATTTCCCTGCTTGTATAGAATTTTTGTGCTCGATTAATGCAAATAAATTAAAAGAAAAAAAAAGATTGAACTATTACTAGCTAAATAAGCATCAATTAATCCTATTGATGATATACGTACATATAAATTTACCTGCAAGGGAGTAATGTGGGCATTGAAGAAATCCTGAGGCATCCGATAACTCTGGTTCAACTCAGCACACATAGTTTTGGAGCTAAGACATGTTCTTATACGTTCCCATTTATGAGTACTTCGTACTCTTCGACGAAGCCAACCAGAATAATCATCAAGATGATATTCCAAATAAGACCTACTTGGAGTAACATGTCCATGTCCTCTAATAGTGACCATGTATATGAACACCACCAAAATAGCCAATAATATTATTAGAACCAACATTGCCACTAAATAAAATATAAGCAACCATGGTATTCTCCAAAAACCTCCTATGAAACCTGCTAGAGCCACAACAAAGATGAAGATTCCGAGAATGATTACAGGCCATTGTAGTATTTTTACACAAGAGTTGTCGGTTTCTGTTGATAGCCATATTCCAGCTCCTATTATTGGAATTGAGAGCAACATAGCCACAAAATTTATGGCTCCGATGACATTGTTACTTAGTGCCATTTTGGAAGGACAAATTAAAGAACCCACTAGATCTCTTTAGTGGTTTGAGATTATCAACTATCAAATAGAATGGGTCTGAAAAAGAATAAGTGAAAGGAGTAGAGTAAAGATAAAAGAGGGTCATGTGATTGAGCTAATTTATGTGATATGAAATACATCCTCTCTTTTTTTTGTTCCTTACCTTGGATCCATGAAAGCTATTATAAAGCAAAGTGATAAGAATATATTTATATTTAATTAAAGCATGTTTTGCTATAATCACTTTTTTGAAAAGGAATATCTAGAACATGTTTTGAGAAAGGATTATCTGCAAGCAACTTATTTTTTTTTTGTCAGAGAGGTGATTTTTGCATAAAACGAAACATTGAGAAGTGGTAAAAAGAGTTTATCATAACCATTTATTTTATTAAGTAACTATTAGTAAATGAACTGATAAGATACTCGTAAATTAGATGATCATTTGAGTTCATTAGATAAGTTAAAGTTTTTAATTAATTAAATCAATCTTAAACGAGTTAAGGTAGGATGAGTATTCATTTGATACCATTAATTATAATAATATTAAGTTAAAATAAATTAGTAAAAAATACTTTGCTAAAAAAATAAAATCAATAAATAGTGCAAATTTTAATTTTTAAAGTTTTAATATTATAAAACATTTGCTAACTGGATGGATTTTTCAGATGACTTCGAATATTTGCATCTGAAATGCACATCTTTACGAATGAAGAAGTTATTGCTAGAAATGCCCTGTTTAATTCATCACTTAACCCTACACAAGTCCATAGACCAATTTTACAAGTAAAAAAATGGAATTTTTGAACTCGTAATTTAGTCTATTTAACTGAAAAAGTTTAGAACCAAATAAATGTTTTAAAACTATGAGTACCGCTTGACCCATTAATCCTTTAAGTTAACCTTCGAGCTCAACCCATCCATATATTCTTTTTAACACCAGTACACTAACAAATAATATAATTTAATATGATATTATTATGAGGTGGATATGTTATTATTGAAATTTTAAGATAATTCAACCAAATACGAGTATGAGTATTTTTAGAGTATCATATTCTTGTTTTGATATTTTTTGATCATTATTCTCAACTATATTACATCATATACTTTCATTTAAATTATTAATATATATTTTAGTCAATTTTAATAATAATTAATACATCTAAGGTATCTTAATTTTTTAAAATTATTGTTAAATTTAATTGAAACGAGTACCAATAGATTAAATAAAAATATTTAATATATTATGGTTAAAAATATAGATTAAAATTAAAGTGTATTAAAATAAGGTATTTTAAATATACCAACCCCCAATTTGTATCAAACTTAGGAGTTTTAGAATCAAAATAATTAAATCAAAGGAGAAAACCAAACAAAAATTGGGTTATTGGTTGGTATGGAATGGATAAATTTTGAACACCCGTAAGTATGAAAGATATGACAGTGACAAGAAGCTAATGTAAAACACCATTTAACTAGAAAATCATGATCATAGAAGAATCAAAAATTAATGCATGGTTTCAGCAATAATAATGTAAAATTTTCTAATCTGGCAAAATCAAAGTACATCATTAATCCTACCCAAAAAAGAGGGGTTAAAAGAGTAAAAAGAGAAGAAATTTCAAAAATCAAACATAAAACTGAAAAGAAGTGAATTAATTAACAAAGAAAACTAATTAGTCGAAAGTTGTCTGAGTCACAACTATTGCAAGCACATGCAGACATTTAACCAAATCCACAATCTTTATGGCGCGAAATTTCTCCATAAGTTGTACTACTTCCTGTCCAATGATGCCCACGTATTAGCTTTGCCTTCACATGCTCTGGCAATATCAACGTATATTTATCTTCCTCCTTTTCTGATCTAATTCTAGCTATGGAATGCCCTGTTGAATGTGACCTCGAGAATCTCTCTCTTTCATATTCTTCTGCTTCATTAGCTTGTTCTACCACTGATTTTTTTGGCAATGACTTCTCAACCTCATTATGATTTCCTACTCTATCTTCTTGCTCTTCATGATCTTCTCTAATCTCGATGCTTATTGCACCCTCTTCTAACGCAATTGTTTCATTTTGCGTGGAATTGAGGTTCCCACGACAAACAGGACAAGTTTTGTGAGATTCAAGCCAAAAGTCAATACACTCTTGATGGAAAACATGACAACAAAAAGTTAAAAGACGAAGCATGCTATCATCTTCAAACTCAACCAAGCAAATAGCACACTCAAGACCATATTTTTCCTTTCGTAAATCTTTAACGGTTGAATATAAAAATGTTGGGAAAGATTTAATGATACAAGGGTCAAGGCCATTGTTGGCTGCTATATCGGCATTGCTTACAACATTGGCAGAAGGAGAAGTACGCAAAAGATTCAAACGTCTAAAGGCACTTTTCATTAAACACCTGCAAACTATGACAGAAAAGAAACCCACAAGAAAAAACACAATAATAATAACTGTGAGAATTATCGTCAATGGAGGTGATTGAAGGTTTGTTTGAGGTGGAGAGTAATTTCGGGTTATTATCGCCATTTTCCTGAGTAAAAAATGTTTGATCACGTGGTGGCCGGAGACAGGGTTGATCCAGCCTAACTGAGTTTTGCATGGATGAGAGAACAATGAGCAAATAATTGCGATAAAATGAAGCAAAGAAAAATTGAATCGAATGTGTTTCGATTTCTCTGTTGAGTCATTGAAAAGAGAGAGAGAGAGAGAAAAGGAAGCGTGTCAAGTGGAGTCTAGTGCTTGAGAAGCATGGTCTAATGAAATCGTTTAATTTGGGATGATGATTAGTTATTATTATTTACTTTTTTAGTTATTATTATTTACTTTTTAGTCATTGAGAAGTTGAGATATTGAGCGGGTCAATGTGAGAAGGATGAGGAGCCTGCTCATTCCATGTCAATGTACTACTAATTTTACCATTATTAAATAAGTATCAGCATTTATAAATAATTTCCTTTGTATCCAATCCATAAGCCACAAATTGCCTTTCTGATCACAGCTCGCAGTAACCCAAGCTCTTGTCATTGTAATTTTATTTATTTTGTTTTTCTTTTCTTTTGGAAGCTCTGCTCTGCTCTGCCCTGACCTATTAATACTTCATATATTTGTCAACAGTCTGTCCCTCCTTCCACAGAGAACACATAGATTACAGACGCGCAAATCACATAAAGAAAGTTAGAGACATGTAAATCTAAGTTCTAATATTATGGGAAAAGGCCCAAGCCATTGTAGCTTAGTGGCATCAAAGCCTCCTTGTGAGGTATATAAATGTAATTATGTCAGGCCAGGAGTTCGATTATAGGGGTATGAGTAGTGTAATGTTATTTGTTAAAAAAATTACGAGAAAGGAGAACAAATTTAACCGGCAGTGTTATTTTGGATGAAAAAGGCCATCCAGTATTTATATATGGTAAAATAAATAAAGCTACAACAGTAATACATGCATCGATCCGAACTTAACAGCAAAATTCTCATATTAATAACTTAACAGCAAAATTCTCACATTAATATGGCATTGCCACTTGAACCACCATTTGATCCACCTATTCTCAAGGGCATTAAAATTAGGAGGAGGAGGGAGGGGGGTTGGGAATTGACATAACCACAAGTCATGTATTAAGATACTATCAGTGATGAGTCTATGACCTGATGTAGAATAGTAAAGTCATCACCTTTTTTCATCCCTCTATGCAGATCAGAGATTTCGATTTCTATTCAATGTCATCAATCCAGTCACCATAAATCCTACTAATTTTGTCTGGACCCTTCCATTTCTGATGAGCCCTTTGGCCAGTCGTTGGAATTCCTAGAGAAGACCTTTGAAATGGTAATCCAATATGATATATGTCAGAATGAGGAACTGATGAAATAGATCCAACCACAGTATCTAACGGAGTTTTTGAGGGCACTCCACCCAGCTTATTGTCAAAAGGAACAGAAGAAGCATCTCTACTATCTACATCTGTAGGTCCCCCGCCATACCGATGCAACTCTGTAGATTTCAACACTTAAATATATGATACAGAAGGACTCTTGATTAGATATATTACAAATTATATGCCAAACTTCAATTATTTTCTTTATTTTAAATGCAAAAGGATACAAACAAGATTACTTTATTAGGCCACTACCAAGCAATACATATTTAAATTACAATAAGCTTTTTCAAGCGGCTAAAGACCTATCCTCTCTTAATTAATTAAACATATGAATGAGAGTATCATGCTATCAAATGATAAAGAATGACCATATTTCAGACATAAAATCATCAGGGCAAGCAATGTAGGATATACTAGGCTCCCTCTTTCAGAAGACCACCGGGAAAATGTAAGTTCGTAGACTTCATTGCACAGTACTTTATTATATTATGACAAAAATGTTGTCATTTTTTATAATTCTATTGTAAGCCTTCCTTCTTTTGAATGGCTTAACAATACTCATTCATTATGTTCCTTCCTAATTTGTAATTAACCATATGCAAAGGAACAAGGGCATTTAGTCAATAACCTCAATCAACATAAGTAATTCCTACAGTAACTTTTAAGATTGTTATAATTTAAAAGGCAAACCCAGTCAGGAAAGCTCTATGCAATATTAAGAAAAGAACCACATCAGTTATTATTATTTCAAATTAGGAAAGGTCTGACTGATCTGTATATCTTACTTTGTTAAGCCCATACAGAAGGGAAGTATAATATGTAAAAGACAACAAACTTGACAATTAATACATAATTAGTTTCAGAACTTTATAGAAATCAGAACCATAGTAGCAATAAATGGATAAACCACTTACAAAAAAAAACAACCTACATAAATTGAAGGCAAACCGTGATGAATATGTATATTATATACATGTGAAATGCTATGAAAAATGAGAGCTAATAGGAAGAAACAGTAATTCAGGCAACACAAAGAGATATAAAAAGTTAGCCTAAGAACATAGATTATGAATGCAAGAGACGGGCAAATACTAATTATTATGGGAGATGAAAAAGTTGCATCTGTCTCCAGCAAGCAAAAAACAAAAAAACAAAAACAAAAAAATAATTAAAAAAATTAAACAAAAACAAAAATTGCTAGTTTAAAGTTCTTATGACTAATTTATATTTAACTGTCAAATTAATTCCTTCAAAGAAAGCGATAAAAAAAATCCTTCAAAGAAAAGACTAGATAAATTTTACCTGCAGAACCATGAGCAAAATGACATTTACTTCCAAATGGGCAATAACCAGTCAACTCCCATTTGTTGCAAATCCTAGTTTTCCAATTTGATGGCTTGTTATTAGTTCCACTTCCTGAACCGCCATATCCACCAGGACCCAAACTTATAGCCACACTCTCCCTATTTTTTGAGTGCTCATCATGAAGAAAAGTGCAATTGTCACCATATGGGCATCCTTCTTCAGTATAAAACTTCTTGCAGTGCCTTCCTTTAGAGGACCTCTGAGTCGTCTCCACAACAAAACTTGAAGACCCAATTGATGGAATCTGAAACTCTTCCCTTGATTCCGAAGATACTGATCTATCTTCCTCGTGTGCCGCCACAATTTCTTGCCAATTGGGAGGAGGTCGCCGAAGCTCTTCACTACTATGAGCAAAGTTACAATTAGTGATATATGGGCAAGTTCCATTTCTGAATTTGCAACAAAGTTTGGTCTTGAAAAACATCTTTCCAATAGCTTTTGACCTGTTAGATGAAGTCACATCTTGGGAATTCTTCGATTTCTTGTTTGGGGGTTCACTCCCAGAATGAGTTTGAGATAGTCTTTGGTCATAATTTGAATTTGAAAAGGTGTCCCCAGAAGCCTCTCCATTGTTCCAAGCTTGGTAATCTTCCTCAGTGGCCCAAATCGCTTGGTCACTCGACCAATTCTCACTGCCACCTGCGTTATCACCTCCAGTGATTACTTGAACCACATTTCCACCGGAATACCCAGCGTCACGAGCGTAATCCATTTAAAAGTATAAAAATATAAGAATAAACTTTGGAACGAACCCTAACTAATAATGTTAAAGGTTCTCAATGACATATCAAAATTCTAACTATACCCATAAACTGAAACAGTCAAAATTCTACTTGAACTGATGGAAATTTGTGATATTTTTAAGAATTATACAAATGGGTTTCCAAGTAACATGTCGAAAACGTCGACTTTACAGCTTTTAGCTCGACTCTTGCCAATGAGCAAATACATCAACAGAAGAAATAACAACACAAATTACAAGTTATACAACAGATTAGAAGAATATGAGGCGAGAAGGAGAAATTACATTAACTAAAGTGACAAATTGGAAGTGAGGTCGGATCTAAAGCCAAACAAAAAGGAAAAGCTTTGAGAAGACTAATAGTCGAAACCACCGCTTGCAGTAAAGTACATTAAATTAAACAAAGGAGTAGTAAATTTATAAACATGGGATCCAAGATTAGTGCTAGGTTTGGTTCACAGAGGGAAGCATCAGTTGAATCCCGCAAAGGAGGAGAAGCAGAAAATTTCCTTACATATTTAATGTCAGGACTTGGAATTGGATGAGTTAATAGAGGTTCTGTACTTTTATGTTTTTGGATCTCGTTTTGGATTTAATTTCTAGTTTTAACAACAATATTATCACATTAATGGAACATTTTATTAATGATTACATCATTACTCTCTGGCTATTTAAAATGTATTTTTTGTGTTTTATTCTAAAAATAAATTAGAATATTATGTAAAAAAAATCACCTTAAATTTTTATTATTTTTAAAAATGTCTTTAAAATATTAAAAAAATAATAAAAATAAAAAACTTAAAATTTACGATCACATAAATAATATATCTTATATTTATTTTATATATTTTTATTATTAAAATAAAAATATTATATCATTTTATTTTTAACATCATTTAATTAAAAATTATTTAAATTAAAAATACGATTTTTAAACCTCATTTAATATTTAAAGTTATCTAGTTAAATTTATTTAATATTACTACAGTGTTATTTTATTTTTTATTTTTTAAATTTTAAAGATATTACTTATTTATTTATTTTACATTTAAATGTTTGTTTGGACTAATTTGTGGAAAAAATTGAAACCTAGCTTTCTTGTTTTATTGCATAATTTTCGGATAAATTAATTTTTAAATTAATTATAGTAAATTATTTATCATTTTTATAAGATATTATAATGATAATTTAAATTATTTAAATTTAACATATAAATTCAAATAACTTATATAATCTTAATAAAAAATTGAGAAATTATAAACATAACATCATTAAAATTTATAATAATAAAAATAATGTAACATTAATATTAAATAAATTTTAATTAAATTATATTTAATATTGATAATGTTTAAATGTATATATTTTAATTTAAATAGTATTTAATTAAATAAGTTTAAAATGAAGTAATGTGATAATATTTTTAAATAATAAATATAAAAATATATTATTTTCATAATTATTTATTTTCGTTGATTTTAATATTATTAATTTTTTTATTGAAAATTGAATAATTAAATTTAAAATAAATTAATCTTAGTATTATTAAGTTATTAACGTTAACTATGAATAATTTAATATTAAAATTATTAAGTTATTGCTATTATTATTATTATTATTATTATTATTATTATTATTATTATTATTATTATTATTATTATTATTATTATTATTATTATTATTATTATTATTATTATATGTGTGTTTTTTTTAACGTAGAAGAAGTGTGCTGCCGAATAGCAAACACAGTAGAAAAGAGAAAATAATGGGTATAATTTTTCTTTCCGCTTTTCTGTTAGGCTGGTGTCATACATTAGTAATATAAGTTTGTTTAGTTAGTGATGCAGTCGATCATCAAAGATACAAATACACAGCGGTGGCAGCAGGAAAGGTAATAAAATATGCTGTCAAAGTTGATTTATAAGAAAAAAATTATTAATGAAATTGAGTATAAATTAATTTTAATTTTTTATTCGTCTGTAACATATTTTTATCTTCATTTGATTCATTTTTAATTAAAATTTTATATATTCTGATAAAAAAATTATATAAATGATCATGATTATTTAAATTTAATTATTAAATTTTAAAAAAATTATTTTTATTGAATTTGTGTTTAGTCTATTTACACTAAGATTTATTTGATTAAATTGATATATGTTTTGAATTAACTAAATATGATTGTTTATTATTAAATCTCTTCTATAACACACTTAGATATTTGTGGTTTTTTGTGCTATCCTTGGTAGTCTATAAACATATATGATTAACATGGAGTTTATTATAACGTTGATCTAGATACTGCTCACACTAATATTGAAAACTATGAAAACATAATAGAAGTTCGTAAGTAAGATACATTGAGATAATATCCTAAGAAGGGTAACATAAAATATATCGTGTATTATTTTTTTCATTTTTAAGCTTTATTTTTACACGAGATTGCATGTTTGGTTGATTTATTGGTATCAGAGGCTACACTAGACACATTTAGTGAGTTTGATCCTTAAGAACACACATTCTTACTTATGGACCAAATGAAAGAAGGTGAGTCATCTGTTAGACCTCCACTCTTTGATGGGTATAATTATCATTACTATAAGGCTCGTGTAAGCCTTTCTCAAATGAGATGAAAAATTCTAGGGTGTTATTTTTGATGGTTTGGAACCACCTTCGATAACAAAAGATGATATAACAACCATAATGCCAAGAAAAGACAAGATCATTGAAGAACGTACCCTTAATGTCCATGGATGAGTTATGTCTCATCTTCGACTATGAGACTGTTAAAGATATATGGAATGCACTTGCTCATGAGGAAACTTTCCTAGTGAAACAAACAAAATTGAGATTGCTAAAATTTTAGTTCAATTCCATTAAAATGAGCAACACTAAAACTTTTGGTCAATTATATGCTCGTTTTTATGATATCACTATTACTTGTTCTAACCTTGATGAGAAAATTCCACAACCTAAAGCTTATTAACAACAAACTATAAGATAAAAGTTACAACGATAGAAGAAGGCAAGAATGGAGATACACTAAACATTGATGAACTTGTCGGTTTAATCAAAACCTATGAGCTTACTCTTGATCAACCCGAGAAAAACAAGGATATTGCATTTAAAAGCTCCAAAAATGACATATCTGATAGTGATGAGGATATGAATGATGAATCACTAGTCTTATAACACAAAAATTTATGAAGTTCTTAAAAAAGAAAGGTCAATAGAATAATCAATTTAGCAAGGGATAATCCAGTAGTCTAAGGGACTAAAAGTAAAAAGAACTCAAGGATCCTAGCTTTGATGGTAAGAAAACTAAGCCTACTAGTTCTCAATCCTTTACTTATAAAGGCTTTGGTCATATTTTTGCAGAATGTGCTAGCGATAAGAAGAAGGTTGAAAAAGCCTTTAATGCCACATGCAATGACATAGAAAGTAAGCAGGATAATACTAGTAATTTAGAGGATGATAACACCAACTAACGTGCCTTTATCCCAACTACCAAAGCACACCACAATGACTCCGACTCTAGCTCGAATGAAGAAAATAAGGGAATAAATTCCTTTATCTTACTATCTAAGTTTAATATATCGAATTATGATTAACTATTTATAGATTTTCTAGGTGCTAGGAAAGAGAGAGAGATAAACTATTTATTGAAGTAACTAAAGTAATTATATCATCAATATTCACAAAAAAAATTCCTCTAGCCTAGAGAAATACAAGAAGGAATTTCCTAAACATATTAATGCCCTAAATCTAAGTCTTGTAGAAACCAAACAGGAAAACAAAAAGCTTAGGCAAGAACTTAGTATTGTTAAAGAGACAATGCAAAATTTGACCATAGGTACTAAAAAATTGACCAAAGTTCTATACTATGGAAAGCTACATGAAGATAAGAGAGGTTTGGATACATATATGAATAGTCAACACCTTTATCATCCAAAACTCAATTTGAAAAACTCATCGTTGCTCTGGTAGGGATAGTCTTTGAGAAAATTCAATTTATTCTCATTTGTCATCATTATGGTAGGAAAAAAAACATTAAACCTAAGTGTAGATTTCTTTATACCTATGATTCTATTACGAATACAAATGTTTCTACAACACCTCAAAAAATTTCCAAACATAAAGTTTTTTACTACAAAAACTACACAAAAAGATGAACTTAAGAAACAAATAGCTAAAACATCCAAAATTAAAAGAGGATGGGTTAAGAAGTCTGAATTGCATTGCTTTGTGGCTCACATAGTGTTCAAAGCTGAATCAAATACTGCCCGATATTTTGACAATGGATGCTTTAGACATATGACTTGGAACTGTTCTTTGTTTAAAACATTTAAAGAATACTATGAAGGGATAGTTACCTTTGGTGATGGTAAAAAATGGTTCAACTATCTTATGGCAAGAAAAGCTCGATCATATAAATTTTAAAGATTTGGTTCAATTAAGTAAAACTAAGAATGCACGTGGTCTACATATTCTTCCAAAAATTAAAACACCTATATATGGACCATGTCAATTGGGTAAAAAAACTCGTATTGTTCATAAAAAGATCAAGAGTATCTATACAAATAGAGTTCTGGAATCGATACATATTGACCTTAAGGTCCTATAAGAACCAAAAGTATTGGAGGTAAGAAATATATCGTAGTTGTAGTAGATGACTTTTATCGTTAAACTTGGGTATAATTTCTTAAAGATAATTAAGATGTTTTTGAATTATTTATCTCATATTGTACAAGAGTACAAGTTTAAATATGTGACAATAACCATCAATAGACTGAGAATAGACCATGGAAAAGAGTTTGAAAATATTTGTAAGGATTATGAGTGTTGGTTATTTTCGTGGACAAAATATTTATTTCTAAATTTATTTTTAGGCCTGCTATCAAGTCTATCAAGAAGATCCAAACAAATGCTCGAGTTCTAAATAATTGTACTTCAGGTATATCTTTGATAACTACGATACATAAGATTACATTTATGCATTTAATAGTACGTGCTTATAAATCTGAAATTATTTTTAGTGCTAAAATATAGAATAATAAGATATGCTAAAAGATATTAGCTAAGATATGCTCTAAAATAAGATATGCTAAAAGATATTAGATAAGATATACTCTAAATTATAGTTGAAATCTTTAGCATAAAAGATAACATAAAATAATATATGCTAAAAGATATTAGATAAGATATACTCTAAATTATAGTTGAAATCTTTAGCATAAAATCTATTTTAAAAGAACTCTTCTTTAAATAAGAGTATTCTTAATTAGTAAGTATTACTAATCCTATTTGAAATAGAAAAGATATTTATCAATCATATAGGAGTTTTTTTAATTAATGAGTATTACTAATTCTATTTGTAATAGAAAAGATATTTCTCAATTACATAGGATTAAGGGTTTTAATTTTTCCTATAAATAAAACTCATTGCTCATTGTTTCAATTAACCACACAAGAACATTATTATAATCTTCTTAGTTTTTCTCTCTTGTTTTACAAATATAAGTTCTAATAATGAATAAACCTAATTATTTTATGATATTTTGATAATATGTTCTTATGGCTTCTTCTTTATTTTTGTTCTTAAATTGTAGATCAAATAATTATTTTTTTTATATCATAGTTATTTGATTTGATTATTAATCTTTAAATAAGCTATTTTTATTTAACTTGTGCTTAATCATTTTACTCTAGGATTTACTAGTTGATTTGATTTTAGTGGCATATGTTTTGAATCATATAATTAGGATTATTCATTATTAAATTTGTTCTAGAACACACACGAGCACTTGTATTTTTTGTGCTAACCATCTTGTAGTTAATTTGAGAACGTATCTGATTTGCAGAAAGCTTATTGGAACGTTGGTCTAAAAACCACTCACGCTAATATTGGAAATTGTGAAAATAGAGTAGGGGCTCGTAAGTAAAGTACATTGGGGAAGTATCCTAGGGAGGGTAGCATAAGACCAAGTTTGTACTTGAACATTTGATTTTCATAGTGGAAAGTTAGGTGGTTCAGTGGACCTGTGGTTTTCCTCTTAGTTCATGGTTGTGGCCTAGGTTATTTCTATCTAAAAATATTGTGTGTTATTATTTTATTTCTGCACTTATTTTTACACATGATTGCATGCATGTCCGCTTTGTTTAAGTTATTAAATTATAAATTGGTAAAAATTAAAAATAACCTATTTACCCCCTTTAGGTTAATTAGGTCCATAATTTATAAACTTTCAATACTAAGTTTGCTCATTTCTACAAAGAATATGATATCTTTCATGAATTTATTGCTCCTATCACACCTCAACAAAATGGAGTAATTGAAAGAAAAAATAAGATATTCCAAGAGATGGCTAGAGTAATGTTGCATGCTAAGAGAGTTTTCAAAAGGTTTTGGGCTAAAGATATAAACACCATATGTTATATTATAAATCATATATATCATCACCCAGGTATAATCCAAATTAACTATGAGATATAGAGAGGTAAGAAACCCAATATTAAATTCATACATGCTTTCAAAAGTAAATACTACATACTTAGGGATCGAGAACAATTGGTTAAGTTTGATTCAAAAATTGATGAAAGTATATTTCTTGGTTATTCCCTAAACAATAGAGCCTACAGAGTCTTCAAATGTAGAACTAATCTTGTTATGGAATCCATAAATTTCATTATAGATGATGCATGTAAGCAAATTACAAGTGAAGAAGTTGATAATGAAATAAATTTTATAGCACCTTAATTAACAATAACTAGTGATACAATTGGAACAAAAGAAGAGGAACTTGAGGAAATAGAAGAAAATAAGGAAGAAGCATCAATCTAATTAGTGATAAATCCAACCAATACTTCAAAAAATCATCCTATTAAGAATATAATTAGATACCCTAATGCAAGAATGGTAACAAGAAGAAGAAAAATAATTGAGGTAATCCATTTATGCTATATTTCTCAAGTTGAATAAAATAAATATGAACGAATCCCTTAGGGATGAATTTTGTATAAATTCCATGCAATATAAGTTAGATCAATATGAAAGAATCATGTGTGGATATTAATATTTGAGCCTAAAAACAAGAATGTTATTGGAACTAAATAGGTGTTCAAAAATAAATATGATTGGCATGATATTGTTATTAGAAATAAGGCTACATACAAGTAGAAGGAGTTGACTTTGATGAAAAATATGCACTTGTAACTAGGTTAGAGTTAATTAAGATTTTACTTGTCATTGCTTGTCGCATGAAATTCAAATTATATCAAATGGATGTTAAGTCCGAATTTTTAAATGCATTTTTGAATAAGGAGGTATACATGGAACAACCAAAAGGATTTTTCGATCCAAAATATCCAAATCATTTTTAAAAACTCAACAAAGCTCTTTATAGTTTGAAATAAGTTCCTCGAGCCTGATTTGAGAGACTTATCAACTATCTCTTGAATAAGGAATTTATTCGAGGGGGAGTTGATAAGACTTTATTCATCAAGAGGAGTAGTGATGAGATCTTCATTGCTCAAATTTATGTGGATAACATAGTTTTTGTATCCACATTTAGTACACTAGTGGATATTTTGTGAATGTTATGACAAATGAATTTGAAATGTCCATGGTAGGTGAAATGACTTTATTTCTTAGTTTGCAAATCAAACACTTTCATGATAATATATTTATTTCTCAAACCAAGTATGTATGAAGCCTTGTTAAAAGGTTGGCCTTGAAACTTGTAGGCTATTAAGGGCACCTTCAGATACTGGTGCAAAAATTACAATGAACGCTTAAGATAAAAGTGTTGATCTAACCCTTTATAAAAGTATGATAGGTAGTTTACTTTACCTCACTATAATTGGGCTTAACATATGTTTTAGCATTGATGTGTGTGCTCGTTATCAAGCTAACCCTGATGAATCACACTTAGAAAATGTAAAGAGAACCATAAGGTATATTTCATAAATAAGTAATTATGATCTATATTTTACAAGTGAACTACTTGTGAAGTAAGTGGTTATACAGATGCCAATTGGACAGGCAATCAGAATGATAGGAAAAGCATATTAGGTATCTTGGCATAGTAAAAAAGAGAACCCTATCTCACTCTTTACAGTTAAGGTGGAATACATTGATGTAGAAATCTCTTACATAGAGATACTTCGAATGAAAAACATGCAAGGAATATGATTAATCACAAGGTATAATGCCCTTATATTGTGATAACTCTAGTGCTATATGTATTTCTAAGAACCCAGGTCAACATTTTAGAACTAAGCATATTGACATTAGGCGTCCCTTTATTCGAGAATTAGTTGAAGAGAAAGTAATGACACTTGAATTTTTACCTACTGAGAGACAACTAGTTGACATATTCACTAAAGCTATAGACACTTAATGATTTGAGTATCTTAGGAGTGCCTTGGGAGTCTCTCCCTTAAATTGAATTCTAAATTTTATTTAAAAAAAGAAATTAAAATCCTTATCTGTCCAACAAGATATTAGACTTATTCAACACTTACATATACATGATCTTATTTTTAGTGACTTAACTCATTTTGATATTTATTATATAAATTATTCTAAAATTTTGACTTATGCACACACATATTCTTGTATATGTGATGATCGATGTTGATATGAGCTTATTCACAATCACGAACACACATATATGCTAGGTTTGAAATTTATGAATTCTCTTGAAAGACTCTAGGACTTCAACTAATATTGATTGTAAAATTATGTTAAGTTCTATTTCTTACTTTTTAAAAGTTTATCATATGAAGGCACCTAATATTAAAAGAGCTATCTATTGTGATGTGTGAAGCTAATACAATGAGCGGAAAATGCTACCTTATAACTAGTGTGAAAGTCATCATGTCAGGTTTATGGCTCGTGCTAAAAAAGAGAAAAAAATATGCAAAAAATGATTGCTTATAAAACTTGTACTTGGTATGCATAAAAAGAAAGAACCAATATAATTTCAAAAATAAAAAAAATAATCATGTGCCTTATTTATAAAATAAAGAAAAATATTTAAGTATTTTTTTGGTAAATATATTTTATTTTGTGAGATCAAAAATTTAATTACAATGTTGCTTAATAAGTGATATTTTTTTAGTCTTTTAATTAATATATTTATGGAGTTTAAACATATACACTATTTTTAAATAAATATTCATATGTTATTATATATACGAAGTATGCTTGTGTGTCTTTTCTACTCTATTTGCTTATTTATACAATATATAATCAAAATTTGAGTGTAAAATAAATGAGTTCTCAATTGGTTGTGTGCTTGTTTATGCTTGAATGAGTTTAATACCTTACGTTGCTTTTTACAAAAAAAAATCCATTTTTTAGTTATTTACATCTTCTTCTAATTTATTAACTATTTAATTATTAACTATTTAATTGATTTTTAAGTTAGGGAGTCATAGAACTTATGGAGAGTTTAAACCACATTACACTTTTATATTAATCTTATTTAAATTTCTCTTTTATATTTAGAGGAATTTAGTTTCATTGCTTTGTCCTTCTCATATGTCTCATATGTCAAAAAGAGGACGAATGTGTTTAACTTTCATATTTTATTTTGTTATGTATGTAGGGGAGAACATATTTAGGGTAAGAATGTTTTGCACCATTTTGTCTTTTGTTAAGCTTGATTGGTATGAATGCATGCACTATACATTATTATTCTTTACATATCGCTTAATTCTATATAAATCGAACTAATGTACAATAAAGCTTTCAAGCCAAGTTGTCATATGTTTTTTTATGTCATTTCAATTAATTACAAGTTTATCAAGTTACAATAAAGATGGATTCGTCATATCATAAAATAGTTGCACTATGGAGTCTAAGACATCATTTTATTTTACATTACTTCTATGAGTGTCATGTAATAAGTGGGAGGTTTTACTACACAAAATGTCAAAGGGAGAGTTTGTACGAACTATGAGTATTGGTTATTTTCATAAATAAAAATATTTACATGTAAAATTATTTTTAAGTTCGCTATCAATTTTATCAAGTAAAGTAAAAAAAACGTTAGAATTTTAAATAGTCATACTTCTAATATATCTTTTATAACTATCACACATAGGATTGTACTCGTTCATTTATTAATACATGT
This sequence comes from Hippophae gyantsensis, assembly GCA_030763125.1. Taxonomy (NCBI): domain Eukaryota; kingdom Viridiplantae; phylum Streptophyta; class Magnoliopsida; order Rosales; family Elaeagnaceae; genus Hippophae; species Hippophae gyantsensis. Next base: position 56,810,922 of record CM061029.1, read on the forward strand.
TCACAACACATAAAATTATTTTTATTGTTAAAATATTTATTTAAATTTAAATCAATTATGAAATTATCAATTAACTTCTTTCAGATGTGTTTGAACATTTTTAAGATATATCCTAAAAATATTTTTTTAATCTTATTAAAGCTTTTATTGAGCTTTAATTAATTAAATTTAAAATAATTTAACCCTAATATTATTAAGTTATTACTACTATTTATATATATATATATATATATATATATATATATATATATATATATATATATATATATATATATATATATATATATTATAAGGGTTGAAACGGACGAACTGTTAAAAAAAACAAAGAGGTGTGCAGCCGAATGGCAAACACAATAGAAAAGAGAAAATAATGGGTGTGATTTTTACATCTTCTATTCGGTTAGGCTAATGTCATACATTAGTAATATAAGTCTCTTTGGTCAGTGAAGCAGTAAATTATCAAAGATAAAAATACACAGCGGTGGCAGCAGGTAAGTTAATAATATATACTGTGAAGTTGATTTATCATAAAAGATATTAATAATATAGCAGTATAAATTACCTTTAATTTTTTTATCAACCAATAATATATTTTTATCTATAGTTTAAACTTGACTAAGATATTATATATTTAAGTTAAATAATTATACAAATTATCATAATTATTTAGATTTAATTATTAAATTTTAAAGATATTATTTTTATTAAATTTGTGTTTAATCTTACTTACTTTAGAATTTGTTAGTTAATTTGATTTAATTGATATATGTTTTGAATTATCTAGTTAAGATTATTCATTATTAAATTCTTTTTAGAACACACACGACATGTATTTTTTATGTTAACCCTAATTGCAGTTGTTCCGTGAACATTTCTGATTGACAAAAAACTTATTAAAACGTTGGTCTAGATACGGTTCATGCTAATTTTAAAAACTATAAAAACAGGACAGAGTTCATAAATAAGGTATATTGAGACAGTATCTTAGAAATAGTAGAAGTACATTGAGACAATATCTTAAGAATTGTAGCATAAGATCGAGTTTATACTTAAATATTTAGTTTTCGTAGCGAAAAAATTGGTGGTGCGATGAACCAGTGGTTTTTCTCTTAGACCATGATTATAGCCTAGGTTGTTTTCACTTAAAAATATCATGAGTTATTCTTTCATTTTCGTACTTTATTTTTACATGTGATAACATATCTAATCGCTTTATTTAGGTTATTAAATTATAAATTAACAAAATTTGAAAATAACATATTCATTCTTTAGATTAATTAGATTTGTATATTATAAACTTTCAATAGATATATTTTTTCCATCGAAAACCCTTGCCATTTGGGTTGTTTACTACTGTCATTTTTGCCTCTTTAACACCCAAACCACTCTCAGTTTATAAACTCTTCTCTAAGAGTTTTACTCTTTAGAACTACACTTCTTGTTAGAGTAATCTAGTGTATATTTGTTAATTTTTATCTATTTGTTTTTGTTTCTTTGACAAGCTTGACCAACCATGGAGGACAATGAAGATGAAGATTCTGACTTGATTATGGTCTAACACCCTCTTTTTGTTATGTGTTTTTATTTATGATTTTTTAATTTTAGCCGTGTATTATTTTGGGTGGCTTGGATAGCATTGTTTTTTATTTACTTGGTCAGTATTAATGGTAGGTTGTGACATTTCCATTAAAAGTCAATATTACAATCTTCTTTGCTTTGATGGATATTTGAGTTTATCATAAGGTTAATATGTTTAGCTTTGTGGTTCTTTCATGGGTATTAGATAAATGTGTTTTGTGTGCATTATCATAAGGTTAATGTGTTTAGTTTTGTGGTTCTTGCTTGGGTATTAGATAAATGTGTTTTGGTATGCAAAACTAGGCAGGTAGAAAGTAATCTATATATAATGATTGTTACGTGTTTATTCTATTTTAGGGTTTGTGTAAGAATGTGGTGTTTTGTTCATTTTAAGTTTTTAATTTTGCTACAATGTTAATAAAATTATACCCTATTTGTGAATTTTTTGTTGGATTGACTTATAAAACCAAACTTTCCTTGAATAAAAATATATCATTTAAAAAGTAAAATAGAAGTATAAAAAGAGTATTTGAAAGAGTTTTTTAACGTTTACTTTATTTTGAATTTCATTAAGGAATTTGAGATAATAATTTATTCTTTTAATTTTATGTCAAAGTCAAGTTTTACACATATTTATATTTGATGGCTTGATCAGATAACCTTAAATACTCCCTTTAATAAGTTAAAATATCAACTGCATTACAGGTCTAGTATTAGTAAATACGAAAATGATTAAGTATGAAAAAACAAAGATAGCACTACTTTTAGAATTTTATTTGTCACGTGCATAATTCTTATTTTGATGAAAGCAAGTAATTAGAACCCAAAAAAGCCCGTATAAGTAACGAGCAAAATTGGAAAAATGATTGCATGATGAAAGCCTAATATTTAGCAATTTTTGGCTTAAATAACATAAGTTTTGATAAATTGGTAAAAAATATATAATTAACAATAATTTATTTTAAAACTCATAGTTTAATATCAAATTGCTCAACAAATAGATTAAAATATCCTCATTTTATAACTTTAATAAGATGAGAATAAGATAAGATCGTACCACTTCTCCATTGACCTAATCAGAGCTTTGACTATAATGACCTCACAGGTGCTTTGCCTACTCCACAACGACCTCATAGGAGCTTTAGTAGTCTTGCTATTGAAAGAAATGTGTTACCTTTCCTAAAGTTGGTCTCCTTTGTATATCATCAACTAGGTGGAACCATAGTACCTAGGATGGAGAATCTACGCAGATATCCTTAAATGTGCGAACCTAGGTTCAAACATCAAAATGTGTCAGTTTTACCAACATCTTGTGTTGGGTTTAGATAATATCCTTGGGATCCCCTAGCCTCTGGTTGAAATTTACATTGGCCAATTTGCTAGGTTTCTTTCGCTTTTTCCAGCCTCGAACCCATAACCTAGACTCTTTTAGCCACAAATTCTTAGAAGTTAATACTATCTGGGTTACTAGCCTAGTTAGTATTAGCCTCTAAGAATCAGAGGTACTTAAGGGTTAGGTCCCAAGTTTGAGACTTGAAAAGGGCGAAAGGAATCCGTCCACTAGTCAGGAACTAGAGCGTGCGTAAATATCCCTTCTATATGTGAGAAAACAATCTCAAACAAATTTTATGATAATCAACTTCCACAACTTCAAAATGGAAATCATTATAATTAGATGATATCATGAAAAGAAGTATGATATTAATAACAAAATAAAGAGGGTGGATAAAGAATGACAAATCAATAGAAAATTCCTAAGATTTATACCTCGAATATAATTTATCTGATGTGCCTTCCATAACAAGCTCCCTGATCTTGTGAGATAAGTTTGAAAATTCTCTTTACAATGGAGTCCATTTTAATAAGGAGTTTATTTGTCTCACCTAAAAGTTTGTAGACTTAGAAAGGTAAACAAAAATTTCAAATTCCAAAAGACGTTATCATAAAATTTATCTTAGTATCTAGTTGTTGCCTATTGGTGACATTCAAAATTCACCTATCTTGAAAAGTTTTTGTAAAGTAAAAAAATATTGAATAAAGAAGTAAAAAGAGAAATAAGAACATTACCATAACTACCAACAGAGAAGAAGATACTCTTTCAAGACCTTATCTATATTTTTCTTTTCAAATTAGTATTGTATATTCATGCACTACTACAATACATATATTTAGCCTCGATTTACCCTAGCTGTCAACAGATAAGAAGATACTCTTTCAAGACCTTATCTATATTTTGCTTTTTAAATTAGTACTATATATTCATGAACTACTATAATACATACATTTAGCTTCGATTTTTTAAAAAATTGAGGCCATAGGGTTTTGGCCTCGATAATTTAAAAATCGAGGCTATAGACATACCCTATGACCTCGGTTATTTAAAAACCGAGGTCATAGACATACCCTATTAATTTTTACACCACATACCAAATTTATTTATCAATTTTTTATTTTTTTTTCCAATTTTTTATTTTTCCTATTTTTTCTCTCTTTTTCTTTTTCCCTCCCTCTCTTTTTCTTTTCCTCTCTTTCCCCCAATGCTTTCCCTTCTCTCCTTTTCTTCTCTCCTTTTTCTTTTCTCTTTTGCCTAGTGCGTACCATTCCTCATGACCCAACTTTGTCAACATAGTGGAGATTCTCATACCATTCACCCTATCTACTGCTCTGCGTGTGTTGCTATCAACGAAAATGACCTCGACCTTTCACTTCTCTAAGAAGTTGAGAAATCGTAAAACGTAGTGGAGATTATCAACCTATTAACCCTAAAGAAGCTCGTGCTCTCTTTAGAATCTATTCACCCTCTACTACCGGAGAAGTCATAAAGATGGGGATAAATGAAGGAGGTTACAAGTTGTACCAGAATAGAGGCTTATAGGATCCTCCAATAAAACCCTAATTTTGGACACTCATATAACCCTATGAGGTATGTCATCTCTCGTCTCGAGCTTTCTTTTTGAGTTATGCCTTCTTTTTTCATGAACAACTAACTAAGACTTTAACTTTCTCTATGCTCTATGCCTTTGATCGTAACCTTTTTTCTGAGGAAGAAGAAGAGGTTAACTTTCTCTATGTTATTTGTCGTTACATTGATTCAATATTTTGTCACCTTTGGTTCATCTCCTGGGTAAATGTTAATACTGTTTTATTTCCTTAATATTAATATTAGACCTTATTACATGTGGAGGAAATTAAGCATGTTTTTCATTATGCCATATATATCTGATTGCTTCTTTTGTTTTTCTAAAACTATCTGTAGTTATGTTCTTGATACAACGATAGCCTTTCATAGGTCAAATGTAGTTTCTAAGAGTACTTCATTGGCTTCAAGGTAAGAGGACTTCACAGATGCAAATGTAGTGAGGATCTTGTACTTATTTTGAATTAATAATTTGATGTATCTTACTTGTTCAATTGAAATCTTAATGTTTAACCAAAGACAGCTTGCTTCAAGCAAAAAGGGAAGTGTGGTTGTGACTGTGGACTCAATCTAGTTTGGACGAAGTCTTCTTGGAAGTGATGGAACATCTTGGTCAAAGTTGGTAATGGACATGTATTTGCCAGGAACATCTATTAGGTTAGTAATCTTTAAGCACTTTGTTTGGCAATGTACTCCTAATAATCCTTTGGTAGTTCTCATTGTGTATATGCACCTGTAGATTTCCTTAATGAATGTACATCAAGTGCTTTGTACATTGAATTTGGTTATGCTAAGTTCACCAAGTGTAGTTATTAGTGTATCTTGTGTCATTTGAATTTAAACAATGTGACATTTATGCCAAAAAGTGACATGTATATCTTGAAATGTAAACTGCATTAGGTATTCATTAGCCAGAACTTGCTTACTCTGGGTCTTTCTTTTTCTGGCACAAATATTATTTGCTTCTGTCTTCTTGCTTAAAAGAAGTTGGCTTTCCCTCAACTTGGTTTCTTGAAAGGACCAAGTTTAAATGGTGGAGAATTACATGAATGGATCAAAATTGTCACAAAAATGGCTAGGTTTTAGTCTTTCACCTGATATCTTTGATTATTGATTTCAGGGTTCAAATTGGTTTATTGTAGTGTAGAGTTGATACTAAAATTGCACATGGTATGGATGTATTCGTCTTGCTTCCTAAGCTCTCAATAGAAATCTTTGTGCCTTAATTTCAATGTCAAGTGACAATTTCCTGCAATAGAAATAAAACTGAGCAAGTTATCTATTTTATTGACTTGAAGTTTATTCTTGTTCATGGAACGAGTTAGGATAAAGATCTCTGTATTCTAGAAGTTCTTAGAGAAGAAAAAATGATAATATTTTCTTAAACTTGCAAAAATATAGTATGATGCATTTTGTTAATGGACTGATATGTTTGTCAATATTCAGACTCTCGAGTCTTTAAACTACCAGTAAGCTTCTGGAGGCCTGTTATTTTTACAACTGTATTTATGAGCTTCTTTTCTATCGTTATAGCATTATTTAAGGTAAACTTTTCTTTCTCATCTATAGAATGGTTAATTAGTAAGATTAACTTCCAAAGCTGGTGTTCGTATTCTGTCTTCACTTGTGACAAACTATTTGATTCTTATTAACTTTTCTTATTGTTGGGTTCGATTTAGGATATAACAGATATTGAGGAGACAGAATATATGGCATCCGGTCCTTTTCTATATGCTTAGGCCAAAAATGGTTTAGCATTTTTTTGATTTACATGTTTCAATCATCTTGGACAGGTATTTTGGATTTTCATTTTGCATCTTTGAAACGAATTATTTAGCTGCCTAGTTAGTTGGTGAAATATTTGACTTTCTATGGTGCAAACCCATTATGGTAACTTTTTCTATAGATTCATATCTATAGATTATGATGTGACGATCCTTAGCACTTTAATTGCAAAAAACTATGTTTCACCTTCTTTAACATTATACTAAATAATCATCATCTTTAGAAGACATATGTTAATATTATTACTATACGTTGAAGTTTTTCATCCTTATTGCTTTTCCTCATTTTTCATTTATTACAAACTCAATTTTGTTTGAAGTTTATTCTTGTTTATGGAATGAGTTACTATACTTAAAAATTTTTTTTGCTATTTTCTTTTTCATGGTAGGCACCAGATGCAGTAACATCAGGTATAGCAGCATCAGATGCACCAGTGCAGTAACATAAGGCGCACCAGCACACTAGACGCACCAGCCCACCAGCATACCAGGCGCATTAGCACACCACCCCAATGTACCACCCCAGTGCAACACCACAGCACACCAGCCTAGCGCAACAACACCTATAGTATTTGCCTTTTCTTTACACTTTTGTTAAAGTCGATATGGACTTGATTATGTTGATTTGAAGTACACTTATAAATGCTTGTAATTAATAGTAAAAAGTCAGTTTGTAATAGTAAGGTTTTATTATATTTTAGTGTATAATAAACTCTCAAATACAATTATACTTTTAAAATATAATATGATTTTTAATATTATAATTAATAAATTTATTATAATTTATATTGATTTTTAATATTGTAATTAATAATTATATTTTTTTAATTTATGCATATCTTATGGCCTTGGTTATTGAAAGATCGAGAACATAGACATATCCTATAGTCTTGATTATTGAAAAATCGAGGTCATAAACATACCCTATGACCTCTGTTATTTAAATATCGAGGTCATAGGTAACAGTCTATGGTCTCTCTTACTTAGACCTCGGTTCTTATAACTATGATCATAAACCTACGATTACGGTTAAAAATTGAGACTATATGTATATTTTTTAGTAATGATTATTCAAAAAAATAGCACATGAAAGAGCTTAAAATTAAGAAATGAAAAAAAAAACAATATGAATCATAATTTAACCTTTGAGCCTCTAATGTCCATCAAATTATTTTGTTCATTAAGTTCTAGAATGTCAACATTCATCCTTATTAGTCCTAAAACTAGAGAAAAGGTAAATGAACCTTCTTGTTGCTAAGCATTTTCATTAATATTAGTTCCTAGTTCATTTTTTTATGTAGCGTGAGCTTTTAGAGGTTATTTTTGATCATTTAGGTTCTTTAAGTATGTGATTTATATACTTTAGTTTTCTATTTTTTTATGTAAGTTTCATTAACCCTATAATTCAAAGTATGATTAATTAAGTCATAATTTTTAATTATTAAGATTTTTTCAAAAATAAAATCAGAATTATATATTTTATAGATAAAAAATATTAAAAAAATACCCTTCCTTTCCCGCCCTTCCCTTTTTTTATCTTTTTTTTCTCCCTTCTTCCCTCTCCCTTTTTCTCTCCGACTCACTCTTTCTCTCCCCATCCCTTCTCTTTCTTTCTTTCTTTCTTTCTCACTCCCTCTCTACTTTTTTTCTCTCCCACTCACTCTTTCTCTCTCTCAATTTTATTTTTTTATTTTTATTAATAAAATAATGATAAGAGAATGCGAAGAAAAAATGATAGAGAGAAAGAAATAGAAAAATGATTTTTTCTCTTTTTTTAATTTTTTTTATTAGTAAAATATTTAATTTTTTTATTTCTAAAAAAATCATAATTTCTAAAAATTGATTTAATTGATGATATTTGTAAATTATATTATTAGTAGAACTCATCTAAAAAGTTAGATGACTAAAATATATAAATCACATAGTTATAAGATTAAAATGATCACTTTTTTGTTTTTTGAAGTATTAGTTTACCAACATATTTAGAATTATGATATCAGATATTAAATTTTAATAATCTAAATTATTAAATCGTAAATATTTGATTGTATAGAATATATAACTTAGAGTATATAAATATATTGTTAGCTGACCTATTTCTAACTGCGTGTGTATGACTAATTATACTGGGAAATTCAAAGTTGTCTTGTGTATTCTTTGATTTCTTATTTTGATGCAAAACCATATGTGGAATTAACAACTTGGAAGGAGATGATTATATTGATTTAGATTTGTGTTTTAGAAGGAAGAGCTAAAGGAAAGACTACGAAAGCTTTCAGATGTGACGGAGAGGAATGCATATACAGAGCTTGTGAAGGACATTACTCCTAAGACGGTCTCTAAGTTGCTGTTTTCATCTTACGAGGATCAACTTGGCTTTGGTCAATTATCTATTTACTAAGAATAGTTTTTATGGGTTGTAGTGCTTTACACTGATAATTTGTTCTCTCTATTGTCTATAAGAGTTATAATTGCAATAAACTTATATTTGTACAACATTTTTTCATTATTTTCCAAAGCAAATCACAAAAAAGCCAACTATTTCCTGAGAAAGTGACAGAAATATAAGAAGCAACACCGAGAGAGAAAGAGAGCTGAGAAAATGAGAAAAGAAAGTAAGGTTATGTACCCGGTTTCTGCTAGATACCGAGGAAATCTCTTAGATGTGCATGAAATTATTTTAATTTCTTAATTTTTATCAAAATCGTGTTTAGTTTTCTAGCTTCTTTTCCTATTAACCTATTTTGTAATCCTTTTAATTTTTTTCCTTTCTAGTTTCTAAATGATGTTTTAGTTCCACTTGCTTTCTGTAAGCTATAATATATCTTTAATGTATATAGATTTACATATTGTACTGATAATGTTTATTGGCTATTTGGTTGGCTATGTTGCATACATAGCACTGTTTGACCATATTCCTGCCATGGTTGATATATCCATGAAGTCTATCTTGAATTGATTTTTCCTAGGTTTCTCAAGTTCTGTCATCTTATATCTTTCATGATCTTGGTTTTGGGTTCCTTTGAAAAAACTAGATATATTTTTCCTATTTTAAGTAGTTATTATTAACAAATACTATGATTTAAAATAATAGAACTCAAACTAGTCCAACAAAATAATATCATTTGAAATATAATGTTAAAAGAAATTAATCAATTATCTAAACAAAAAAGAAGAATAGATACAAATTTTGGGATGATTTTAAAGTGGAGAAATATGCTTTATTTATAGCCCAAAATACAACACTCATTATGGTTTCTAATCCATGTGAGATTTTTTCAAATTGCTCACTGAGGAGCCATACAACATGTTCTAATGTTTTTGATGCCAATGGCATTTTTGTTTCAGAATGCTAGTGGTGGTATTATTGGATTGATAGGTGGCATGCTAGTGGAAACACTTTTTTTCATAATTAGAACTTCCAGTTAAGATCTTTGTAAGGACTATGAGTATTGGTTATTTTCATAGACAAAATATTTATCTGTAAATTTGTTTTTAGGTCTACTATCAACTCTATCAAGAAAAGCCAAACAAATGCTCGAGTTTCAGATAATTGTACTTCAGGTATATCTTTGATAACTATGACACATAAGATTACATTTATGCATTTAATAGCACATGCTTATAGATCTGAAATTATTTTTAGTGCTAAAATATTAGATAAGATATACTTTAAATTATAGTTGAAATCTTTAACATAAAATCTATTTTTAAAAGATATTAGATAAGATATACTCTAAATTATAGTTGAAATCTTTAGCATAAAAGATAACATAAAATCTATTTAAAAAAAACTCATCTTTAAATAGGAGTCTTATTAATTAGTGTGTATTACTAATCCTATGTAAAAAGATATTTATCAATTACATATGATTAAGGGTTTTAATTTTTCCTATAAATAAAACTCATTGCTCATTGTTTCAATAACCCACACAAGAACATTATTCTATTCTTTTTAATTTCTCTCTCTTGTTTTACAAATATAAGATCATAATTCTTTAGACTTCTTTATTTAGTTAATCTATCAAATATTAGTGGTTATGTTTGATTGATTAATAAGTCTAATTATTTTATGATATTTTGATAATATGTTCTTATGGCTTCTTCTTTATTTTTGTTCTTAAATTGTTAGATCAAATAATTGTTTTTATCATATCATATCATAGTTATTTGATTTGATTATTAATCTTTAAAGAAGCTATTTTTATTGAACTTATGCTTGATCTTTTTGCTCTAAGATTTATTAGTTGATTTGATTTAAGTAGCATATGTTTTGAATCATCTAGTTAGGATTATTCATTATTAAATCTGTTCTAGAACTTCACCAGCACTTGTGTTTTTGTGCTAACCATTTTGCAGTTAATTTGGGAACGTATCTGATTGGCGGGAAGCTTATTGAAACGTTGGTTCGGAAACCACTCACGCTAATATTGGAAACTGTCAAAACAGAGCAGGGGCTTGTAAGTAAAGTACATTGGGACAGTATCCTAGGGAGGGTAGCATAAGACAGAGTTTGTACTTAAACATTTGATTTTTATAGTGGAAAGTTAGGTGGTCCAATGGACCAGTGGTTTTCCTCCTATGTCATGGTTGTGGCCTAGGTTGTTTCCACCTAAAAATACTGTGTGTTATTATTCTACTTTCGCATCTTATTCTTACACGTGATTGCATGTCTGACCTTTTTGTTTAGGCTATTAAGTTATAAATTGATAAAAATTAAAAGTAACCTATTCACCACTTTTTGTTTAATTAGGTCTGTAATTTATTAACTTTCAATCTTAAATCATCTAATTCTACTTACAAGCAAAAGAAGGATCAATAGACGTGGTGCTATTAGAGTTTTGCTATTTCTTTTATTCTTAGAGATTTCCATACTGATTTTCAAGAAAATGAAAGTGTATTGTTAAATGTAATCCATTCTGAATTAAAATACTTGCAAAATATTTCATTTATGCTGAAATCACAGTTGGATAATAGATGGAAGAATAGAGTAGATAATACAACATTACTTTGGTAACCTATGTACTAGTTGTTAATTTTAATTGTTGTAAGATCAATATATTTCATTAGATCCTTACACCCTTCAATTACGGAGTAGAGTTTTTCTTTATGGTTGATTTACAGAGAATGTTTTAGAATAATCTACTCATCAAATGTTCAATCTTTTAGATGGGTTTGATTCTACGAAAGTATGCCAACCGATAGGCATGGGAAGCAAACAAATTATGTTTCCAAAAAAGTGATCTTTGAAAGTTCTGTGATTCCCAAAATTATCTTCTTAACGTGTTAGATAAGTATATTTGATTGAAATTGGTTGGGGCTAAGGGTAATGCTATATAGACAATATAATGTGTTGTAAATCTAACATCATGTTTATATGCAAAATGTAATTGCATGTGATAAACATTCCTTTTTTATTTGAAATCTAGTATAGGTGTGCCGCTCATCTCTATTTGCATGAAGGTGTTTCTAGTTCTCACTATATTATGTTGGTAGAAAAGAGAAAACATGGAAACGGTTTTTTATTGTTGGTTTTCCTGGTCATAACTTATAACTAATATAGCTAAGAGATATCATTTGCCCCCTTTCTTTTCTATAATCATTTTTTTAATTTAACATTAGACAAAGAATTGTAATGGAGAAGATAATTAAGTCATAACCAGGCAAAAATGCAACAAGAAGATGGTTTTACCTTTTCATCGATAGATAATTAAATTTTAATGAGTTGATAAAACAATGCCTCAAATATACATCAATTGATCCTATTGAATGGGGCAAGAGGCATGTGTTGATTGTGGAGCATCTAGAGCTCATAGCTATGTGGTAACTGAAAAGATAATTTTATCATGGCGTGGCCAATTGGGTCAGTGGGAAGCAAGATGTGAAGATATAGTTTATGAAGGACATTACAATTAATCTTACTTTTTTTGGTTTAATGAAAAAAAATATTCAATAATTTTTTTGTTCGAGAATTTAGATTACAACATGCCACCATCGTAAATCATGGGCGATATGGTTTTTTGGCTTAGTAATTTTCTACCTTATGGTTTCTATTTCCTCCAAATTTTCCTCATTTCACTTAAGAGTGGGCATATAATCCGATCAATAATAATCAAGAGTGATAACAATTAAGTTAGTTTGTTATTCAATTAGATGTGTTAGTGTGGTGTGGTGCATGGTTGTAATGTGTAGCTAGAGTTAGCTAGTTAACGAGAATTGCTATACAAGGTTATTTTATTCACACTAAATACTATCATTAATAATGAGTAAATTCAATTTCAATTTGCTTTCATTTTCTTTCTTCTTCATGCTCATATAACTTTCATGGTATTAAAGCTTATAGCTCAACAAGCTTTTCAAGATTAGTAAGCACCCAAGTGGTTTCCATGAATTCTACTTCTTTTTTTATGTCATCTTCTTCTTCCTCTGTCAAACCTTCTTTTCCTTTACAAAATATTCCAATAAATTATAATTTTTTTATCAAATTCGATGAGACAAACTATCACATTTAGAGGCAACCACTCAGGCATGTTGTTAAGATGTATAGTCTTCAAGGTTTCATTGATGAATCTTTCTTTACAACATCAAGATTTATCAAGAAAGTCACTCAAGTCCGCAAATGGTGATAGTGTGTAGAATCTTGAAATTCTCAAATTGAACTATGAATTTGATGATTGGGATACGCTAGATAAAATAGTGATATCATGGATTTATAGTTCTATTTCATAGAATTATCTGAAATATCTCATTGGAAAAGATAAAGACATGGCATGTTCATATTGGAAAGCTTTAGATAAGGTATTCACTGATACTTCTCAAGCATAGCTCATGCAATTACACTTGCAATTGTAGACACTGAGAAAAGGTACTATGCCTATGGAAAGATATATTGGAGTTTCTAAAAACCTTATTGATCATATTATTGCAGTTAGATATGATATATATAACAGGGAACAAGTTCTTTACATTCTTGATAAACTAAACTCAGAATACAACACTATAGTTACTACTATCACTCAAAAGAAAAGAGTGCCTTTATTGGATGATGTGTTCACAACCTTAAGAATACATGGAAAATAATTAGAAAGATGGAATGCAGTTGACACTCAATTAGTCCAAGAAAATCTAGCCAGATCACATTTTGATCCTTCCTAGAAAATAACTTATCAAAACAACAATCGACCACCTTTTACACCTAAAGCAAATTTTACTAAGAATAATGGTCCAAGACAAACCCCTTCTCAAAATCATAGTAGAGGAAACTTCAAAAATGATGGCTCTAAATAAAAAGGAATAACCGAATAACCAGATATGCAAAAAACAAGAATATAGTGTTGAATGTTGCTTTTCCAGATATACTAATAATACCATCAACTCTAATAATCAAAGACCTCTTTAAGCTCACTTGTCTCAAGTTAAGAATGCAACTGCTAGCAAAAACTCTTACCAAGATTTTGATTCTTTATAAAGTCATGATCATAATCAGCACAGAAATGATTTAGACTTTCAATTCGGATCTTTGACATTGCAAGATTCTACATCAAGCTTTTCTAATTCAAGTGATCCTTTCATGTTTCTACCTGTAGCATATGTTACTTGTTCATCATCTATTGATCTTGGTGTTAACTCATGTTTCTTAGATATAGGAGCAAGTCATCATTTGACTAACAATGAGACTATCGTATTAAATGTTATTACATATAATGGTCCAGAATTGTGATGTTAGGCAATGGGAATAATATTCCTATATTAAAATATGGCACCAACACTATATCCACTAGAAGTAAGTGCTTTAAATTAAATCATCTACTACTTGTTCCTTCCTTAACAAAGAACATGATCTCATTTAAGAGACTTTATGCAGATAATTATGTTAGATTTGAGTTTTTTCCTCACAATTTTTGCATTAAAGAAGCATCCAATGGAAAGATTCTCTTATTTGGTGGAACTAATCAAGGGTTATATAAGTTGCCTTGCAATTTAGTTAAAGAAATTGGTAATATTCCTCAATCTCTATCTTGTGATGATTTAGCTTCAACAGTTGAATGTCATGCCAAAATAATAGTTAATGGTGAAATTTGACACGATATGCTAGGTTATCCATATGTAGAGGTAGTGAGGAATATATAAAGCACTATTAATATGAACTGTCAAGCAGGCTTGGCACCTGAATTCTATTCTGTCTATCAAATGGTAAATTCTCGTAGACTTTCTTTGTAACGTGTGCATGACAAATTTTCTAATTTCTTTGATATTGTACAAATAGATATTTAAGGACCTTTCTCAACTTCATCTATCTTTGGATCCATATATTTTTTATTATTTGTTAATGATTTTAGCATATTTCAGTGGCTATATGTCATGTGCTAAAAAAGTCAAGTTGTTAAATTGTTTCAACATTTTGAAGCTTTTGCTCAAAGGTAATTCAATGTTGTCATTAAGAAGTTGCAATGTGATGAAGAATGTGAGTTTTAGGCTCTTAATTCTTTGTTATTTCATAATGGCTCTCCTATCCTTATAGTACTGCTTAGAATGGTGAGGTTGAGAGAAGAAATAGATAAATTGTAGATTATATATGCTAGTTCGAGCTGGTCTGCCTATTGATTATTGGTAGTATGCCTTTAAATATGCAGTGCACTTGATAAACGAATTTCCTACCAGAGTCTTGTTACATAAAAGCCCTTCTGAATTGCTCTTTAATCAAAAACTAGTGTTTGATCAACTTAGAGTCTTTGGATGCCTTTGTTACCCCTATATTCGTCCCTATAATTCAAACAAAATAGAACCTATATATATTTTATGTGTTTTCTTGTGATATCCACCTAGCTATAAGGGATATTAGTGTATAAAGGTAGTTAAAAGATGAGTTTACATTAGCTCGCATGTCATTTTTCATGAAACTCATTTTTCTTTTTTACATTTACATTCTTCCTTGACACATTTAGAGCCTCAATCTATTTTTCCTACCCTAACACACTACATTACTTTACCCAATATGAAACCAGCTTACAATTCTTTTAACCAGTATGTCTTATCTGATGCTATTATATCATATAAAACATCAGACATTATTTCAAGCCTTTCTATTCTATCTTTAGAACCTTGTCCTTTATCTAATCCAATGGCTTTTTTTCCTCATCACACTACTTTGCATGTTAATAATTCTAACCCATCATATATGTCTTAATTTGACTTGCTTGTACCTACCTCTCATTCAATTGTCTCAGTTTTAAATGTTCTTTCCTTGAGTGCAATAAGCATAACATGGTCACAAGGGAAAAGAATGGAATACGTAAGCCAAAGGTTTTCACAACTGAAGTCATTCTTTCAA
The DNA here is from genome assembly GCA_030763125.1 of Hippophae gyantsensis. Lineage (NCBI taxonomy): Eukaryota > Viridiplantae > Streptophyta > Magnoliopsida > Rosales > Elaeagnaceae > Hippophae > Hippophae gyantsensis. Next base: position 56,826,532 of record CM061029.1, read on the forward strand.
AGCCCTCCCTTATTAAAGAGACTCTTAAGCACCCTGAATATTGACCAATGATACTTGAGAATTGGTATTGCTTTATAAAGGTGCAAAAATAATTGGAAACAAGTGTATTTTTAGAGTAAAATTGAAGGTAGATAAGAGCTTGGAAAGGTACAAAAGTAGGCTGGTGGCAAAAAGGTATAACTAAACACATGACATTGATTACATAGAGACTTTAAACCTTGTGGTTAAGCTTGCATCTATAAGGATTGTTCTCACATTGGCTTTATCAAAGAATTGTATTGTTAGATAACTAGATGTAAACATTTCTTTCTTAAATGAATAGCTTCAAAAATATGTATTCATGGTTCAACTTAAAGGTTTTATGGATGGCACTAAACCTCATCTGGTTTGCAAGCTTAGAAAGGCCTTGTATAGCCTCAAATAATCACCACGTGTTTGGTTCACTAAACTCAATAATTGTCTCCTACAATGGGGTTTTTAATGCTCTAGTACAAACACCTCAATGATGGTATACAAGTCTAATGATGAGGTAATAATTTTTCTCATCTGTGTGGAGGACATTGTTATCACAAGTACTAATGGTGATCTTATTCAGCATATGATTACTAAGCTTAGTCAAACATTTGCCTTAAATGACTTAGGTGTTCTAAATTTTTTCTTGGGCATTGAAGTGGCTCGCAATGACATGGCTTTCATCTTACTCAACACAAGTACAATTTACAACATTTTGAAAAAACTTATCTTAAGGAAGCCAAATTAGTCACTATCCCTATCCACTAGTGTTGGTTACATTTATAAGGTTTGTTCTCACTACAATTTTCTTACATTTTCTTTCTTCTTCCTACTTATGTAACGTTCAATCAATCTGTTTAAATTGAAAATTTTGATCTAATACATTAGATTTATATCATATTAGATTGAAATATTTTGTAGTTGGATCGGATTCGAACTTGAAAGTATATAATCTGTTTATATATGTATCGAATTTAGATTGACATATTTTATAATATAATACAATCTGATCGTGGTCGAATTACTATTAAAATTATAAATAAATACATATTTTATTTTATAATATATTATATTAAATATTATACATACTTTGTATCATATTAAATTACTATTTTAGCTTAAAAAATATAAATATTAAATCTTTATAATAATTTAATAATAGTCCAACCATATTCCTTATTTTTTTGATTTTTTTAATTGTAACTATAAATAATAAATTTTGTTAAAGATATACTAATTTAAAATTTAAATATAAAATATATCATGTTTTATATATGATAATAATTTATAAATAAATTTTTACGTTAATTAATTTTTATTTAATTTAAATTAATTATATCATGATATTATATTTGGATTGAAAATTGGATTTAAATTATTAAAAGAAATCAGTTTTGATATCGTTATTTTAATGAAAGGCTAAAAGTAGAAGACCAAAACAAGTCGTCCGTTTTCTCAGGAAAAAAAAAAAGACTCGTCCATTATATGCAAAGTTTCATGGAGTGTTAACGTTAAATAACCGAAACTAATTTTTTCACTTCGTATCATTTATACAATTATACGAAGTGAAAAATCTCGGTTATGTATTGCTTTCGACATTTTCTAAGGACCCAAAAATAACTAATTTGCTATTGAACAGTGTTTTATTTTGCAAAGCTAAGAATGGACTTGGGAACACCTAATAATTTTTTTCTTTCTAAAAAGGATTGTTGTATATGTGTGAAGATTCAGCAAGTGGATTCATTCATGTAGTGACAGTACAAATGACATGCAACATTATTGAACATTAAATGCAATCAATTAAAGGAGTCAAGAGCCTTTACTATCTATGTCGTTATCATCGATTAGACGTGATCCTTCCCAGTTCACTTAACTTAGGGCATCCACTATGAATGTTCTTCGTCTACTTGCCAGAAGTTGTATCCACTAAGTCTATGGGCTTCTTTTGTATCCAGTTGTTTGTCGGCTTCATGAAGGTCAATTAAAACTTGTAGATGAACTCAAACATCCTCCTTTATTAGAAAACCAGCTGAAAATTGAAAGTGTACGTTAAAACTTTGTATGTTACGGTTTAAGTAATCATTATTTCTTTAAAATAAAATAAAAACAAGTTTTTTTTTCGGTTATTATTGATATAATTGAATGATAAAAAATTAAATTTATAATAAAATATTATTAATTAACATATATAGTTAAAATATTATTATTTAATTGAATATAAAAAATATATTAAAACTAAAAAAATAAAGAATAAAAAATAGAACAACTTACTAAAATATTATTGTTGTTGTTAAATAACGAAAATAACAATTAAAATAACAATTATTAATGAACTAATGTGTAAATCAATTTAAAAATTAATTTTATCATTTTTTTATTATTTTTTTAAATATATGATAAAAAAATATTTTTATATATTAAAAGATTAAATAAACTAAATAATTTAACCTAAAAGATTAGTATGACTCTCACCTCAAAGTATATTATTTATTATTTTTCCAAAACTAGTAAATTTTCATTCATTTATTGAACAAAAACAAAAGATTAAATTTCTTTTAAGCTAAAAAGTATTATATTTGATTTAATTAGATAATATAGTAACTTATTTTTAAACTATATATACTTTCATTTAATTAACAAAAATAAATAAATATAATTCAAATTATAACTGAAATATGTCAAACCATAACACTTAAATAACAATGACCATAAAATCATTGTATCAATAGATGATAATAATAATAATAATAATAATACATAAAACATACTTTCAAGAGAATAATGAAATATCTCTAACTACATGTTACAAAAATATGCTACACAAAGCGACACGAAAGTAAAATATATCTTGCATCAATCTCACATTTACTAAAATGAGTATACAACTTAAGTTTTGTTAGTCATAGTAAAAACTTAAAAGAAATAAATAAGAAAATAAGACACAAAAAATTTAAGGTGATTTAACAAATTAGTATAATTCACACCCAAAATCACAAATAAATTCACTAAAAATCACTTCTTGATACAAGAGTTTTAACCCAATATCCAATACACCTTGTATTCCAAGAATAATATTAAGAACTTAAAATCATACTTAAATCAAAATCCATATTTATACTCAAATCTCACATACAGATATCTAAAACTACCAATAATTTTCATTATTTTTGGTTGCATATCATCTCATTGATACATATAAATCATACCCAATTTTTGTTCATCTATCGTGGTATTCTTACATACTAAACCATATCATATCACCCACTTATATAAACCAATTTCACAATCTATAATAAGTGCTCTCTCACCTTATTACCATCTCTTGTCATTACACGTCTAAAGTAATATATATAGGAAGCAACTTGAGTCTCTTGAGCTTATAAGTATATGAACTCAAAAATGGATATTGATTCGTTATTAATTAATATATTTTAAAGACTTCAAACTAAATTAATTAACAAAATTTTGGCTTCAAAATTATTGAAGATGATTTTTTTTCAATAATACCAACAATCTCCACCTTGACAAAAAAAATACCTATATAAGTACCACATCATGATATGTTTATACGCATCATCATTGCACCCTATTTATGAGTATGGTGTACTTATCACTTGATCTTTAACCAAGGACACTTTTATTTGTACTTGTTTCATCTTGAAAGCAACCTTTTTTTATAACCAAAAATCGTAACCTCTTCATTAGACTTTAAATGTTTTTATTGACTCACATTATCATTACTGATGAAAAAAATTAGTATCGAGTTAGCAATACCAATTTTACAGATACTTTGATTTTATATTTGTAAAACTCTCATAAATGCACGAATCACTTTATAAAAAATGACAAGTATACTCCGAAAGTCAATCTAAAAAAGGAATATATGTGATATATAATTTATTATTCAAACTTTTAAAAGCAAAATTAAATCCTAAACATTCTGTCACAATATTTTGATTTTTGTGTTTCTTAATCTAATAACATAAAAAAATAAACATAGATATGGATTCAATAAATAATTATGAAAAATTTTATCATTCATAACAGTGGAGTATTTATGGATATAATAATTAAGTTAATTATGATTTCTTATATTATTTAGGTTATTAAAGATATAAATGATATTTATTTATTCTCTTTTTTTATATAAATACCACCTTTGGTTGGGTTAGTTATTTTTTGCTAATTAAACAAATCAACTAATACTTATTTTCATGTCATAGCACAGAACAAACTGTGTGCCCAATAATTTTCTATAGTGAAGAGTGTGTTGTAACCTATTATATTCTCCAAACCATCACGCAATAGTACTTAACTTCAATTCTTGTTTTGCACCTCTCACATACTAGCTGGATTTACATGTAAGGCTTACATGCATTGTTCATTTAATCTTTTAAGGTGCAAATGAGTGCTTCAAGTATTATTCTTCATGTGTTGGTCAATTCTCTTTTTGAAGCTAAAAATACCTAAAATACAACAGAAAATACTCATGATTTCGAACATATAGATTTACATAAATAATGATAAAAGCATTCGTATCAAATCTATTTATTACATTTAAGTGCAATAAAACCATAAAACATTAGTGTTTTTCAAGCACTCATTCGTATCTAGAAACAAAAATCAAGGGAAACATGGCTTTTAGAAAAAATATCGAAATACTAAATATTTTCACACTTAAACAATTATCAGAAGACATCACAATTCCATCAATTATATCAAAGGTTTTTATAGAAGATGGTTGTCCTGCATAAATGATATTGGTATGTATTTTATTAATCATTTTAATGAGGTGTTCACTTATTCTTTGGAATTATCTCCCAATTTGGATCATGAAATCTCTCAATTATTTTCAAAGTTCATTTCAGTTAATGAGAATGATATTTTATGTGGTAATCAGAAGAAAAAATATTAAAGATGCATTATTTAGTATAGGTTCTTTCAAAGCTCCTAGACATGATGGTTTATCTACTTTTATCTATAAAAATTATTGGTACATTTTTGAAAAAAAATTAATTCAAGTTGTTTAAGATTTCTTTAAATCTAGTTATATCTTAATCCTGCTTTAAACAAAACCTTTATTACATTCATTGACAAAGTAAATAATTATTCTCTAGTTTATCATTTTAGACCTATAAATCTTTGTAATGTGATTTATAAAATCATTTCTAAAACTCTAGCAAACAGACTCAAAAGAAAAATTAATAAGTTCATTTCCCCTTCTCAATTTGTTTTTATCCCTAAAAGATGGATTTCTAAAAATGTTATTATTGTTCAAAAAATGGTGCATACTATTAAGAGGAAAAAAAGATAGGGAAGGTTTTCTAAAAATTGAAATGGATATGTAAAAACTTATAATGTGATGGAATAAAATTTCATTATCAAAATTCTAAGCCAGTTAAGTTTTTCTCATAAATTCTACAAGTTAATTCATATTTGTCTTAGTATTGTTTCTTACTAAATTTTGTTTAATGAAATACATTTTGGTAATTTTATGCTTGAAAAATGACTTCGATAAGTTTTTTCTTTCCCTAAGTTTTGAAATACATTTTGGTAATTTTGTTTAATGAAAAATGAAATACATTTTGGTTAAATCTTGATTTCATTTTAATTTTAAATTTTTTTAGCAATTTTAACCCAACTTTAAACCCTAAACCTTAAATCTCAAATCATAAATCCCAAAACCCTAAACCCTATTTAGAAAAATAATAATTTTAACCCTAAATCTTAACCCATAAATATAACCATAAATCCTAAACCCTAAACCTCAAATCCTAAATCTCAAATCCCAAAACCCTAAATCCTATTTAAAAATAATAATTTTAACCATAAAACTTAACCTACAAGTATAACTCTAAACCTTAAACTCTAAACTTTAAACCTCAAATTCTAAATCTCAAAACCTTTAACACTATTTAGAAAAATAATAATTTTAACCCTAAATTTTAACCCACAAATATAACTCTAAATCCTAAATCTCAAAACACTAAACCTTATTTAAAAAAATAATAATTTTAGTAATATATTTTATTTTTAAGTAATAACTATTTAAAAAAATAATGATTTCAATAATATATTTTATCTTACAAAAATTTAATAATTAAATAATATTATTTAAATTTTACTGAATATCAAAATATTAAAATAATATATAATATTTTTTCATTTTATTGTAATTATAAACTAAATATTATAATATTAATTTTTTATTTAATTACCGTGATCAAAGTATTCCTTCTCTATTTCGATATGATTTGGTAAAACAAAAGCAAACTTATAACGATCGAATATCAAATGCTTCCGATTAACATTCTCGTAATTAGAAACGTTCTGAGTCCTTTGTAGAGAGTGATTGGTATTTTAGATACCACTAAACGCACACAGATCCATACCAAGTTTTTGTTCACGGATTAGGCGCGAACTTTTACGTGGCTTCATATGGTGTCTCAATCACGCTACTTGCATGAATAGTGGGGAAATACCAAACAGTCACAGTCAGACTCGCCGAGTCCCGCGGAGTTGCCTACTCAACAGCAGCCTCGCCCTCACGTGCAAACCTAAACGTGTCGAAATCCGCTCAGTTTCTGAGTCCACCCTTTCAAAACTCATAAATCCAACGGACGCGATCCCGTATGTATTTATATCCCAGCTACTCTGCTATGATCTGTGTTTCGAATACTCTGTCAACAAAACCAATAACGAAGTTTCAAATTCAGTCATGAAGGCAGCTCTGATACGAACCGGTTCGGGCTCTCCAAGAGCGTGTATCTCCCGGAGCCATTCGTTTTCGGGTGTGTTATGCTGTGAGAACACCGCTAGTTCTCGAAAGTATGCACTGCATTTCGAGATCAATCGCCTGACAAACAGAGGCATAAGGAGGGCCGTATCCGTATCAGATATCAACGTGATCCATTCGGGAATTGAGTTTTCTGGTGGATCAAATAGACTCAGTAGATTCGGATCCCGATCATTTCCCGCAAAAATACCGGAGGAAGGGTACCAACCGGAAGTTGATGTCAGTGATGAAGATTATCCGTTTTCGAGCATAACTTTAGGGTTAACTGGAGCTTTGCCGGAAAGTGGAATTCCAGTGGAAGAAATAGATTTTCCTGACGGGGGCTGCGGCAAAGGAAGTAAGTCTGGTGGCGGCGGAGATTTCGGATTTAATTTATTTAACGGTAGTAGTTTTGACGATCGGAGCAAGATCGGTGCGTATTACCAGGAGATGTTGAAGAGTAACCCTAACGATTCGCTTCTTTTGAGAAATTACGGAAAATTCTTGCACGAGGTACTATTCCATTGTGATTATCAGATTAAATTTAGTAAAACTTTGTTTAGGATTATGACTATTACTAACAATACCTATTGGAATAAAAGGTGGAGAAAGATACTGTGCGAGCTGAGGAGTGTTATGGTAGAGCAATTTTGGCAAGTCCTGGAGATGGAGACTTGCTTTCGCTGTACGGAAAGCTAATTTGGGAGACTCAGAGAGACGAAGATCGAGCCAAATCTTACTTCGACCAAGCTGTTTCAGCCTCCCCTGACGATTGGTATTTCATCATCTAACCAATTGAACTATCTTCAATAGGAATCATATAGAATTCGATACTAATATATTAATTTGTGCAGCATGGTGCTGGGGTCGTATGCTCACTTCATGTGGGAAGCAGAGGAAGACAATGAGAAAGAAATCAACAATAAGACTCAGATCTCAACTATGTCTAACTTGGTACCAGCATTTTAATTGGAAAACGCAAACTAACGCAAGGGACAAATAATAAATGGCCTCATAATAACACGTTATGACATAGATGCGTGGGTGTCTTTGTATGTATGTCGTTAATTTGCTTTCCTAGGATGTAACTATACAGTTGAGTGAGTGTATAGTATTATTGCTCTAGATAGATTTCTAAATTTATAATCTCATTCTCTTCTCCTATCCTTTACATTTGATAAAAAAAAATGTAAAATGGTAAATATTAATTATTAGTTTGTGAAAAATAATTTATTATTAGTTTAAGAAAAATAATTTATCATGGTATAATTATATTCAATAAAAAATTATATAAATACTTTGAATCACGTGTTCATGCATTCCGCAAGCAATGTATGTGTGGTTTACATCATGATATATCTTCTAATAAGAAGACTTTTAAACGAGTCTCAATTTTTTTGCATATGCTTTTGTTACCAAGAAAAACGTCGATGAACACGCTGATGCTAAATATTTAAATGAATGACCCAATTGAAAAACCTGTATCTAGACCATTCCCAAGTTATATGGAAATATCCCATTTTGTGCACGTTCATGGTAGTCGATATGTCTCGTTATCAAAAAATAAATGTTCATTGATATCTCTTGAAAATATCTACCTATTATAGAGTAATTTTCTTAAATTAGTAAAGATTTAACTCATAATTCATAAATACTAAAATATTCTTACTATTGAATGTAACATATTGTCAATGATTCATTAATATGACTCATTAATATGACGACAAAAATCGTGGATGATTCCAATAACCCATTGGATGTTTCATATTATATTTAAATATATATTTGTATATAATTTGTTATAAACACATATGTATATAACTTGTTATATTTATTATAATTTCGATGACCAATAGTATGTAACCAGTTATTTCATTAATTTTTCCGATAGAATCAATGATGGTTGTTATTGGAGATGAATTTGGTGTGATATTAATTTTATTTTTTATATTACGTAATTTGTTATAATTCTATGAGTTTTTAGATGAATTATTCTGAGTTAAAAATAATAATTCAATTTTTCAAAAATAAATTCATTTAAATAAAAAATTGATGTCTCAACTATATAAATCCAAAATTGATGCTCAACATCAACCACAAGATACAAATATGTTTCAGCTGCTCAAAAACTCCAATGGACCTGATTGTACACTATTCGAAACTCACTAGTTTAACTTATAAGCCCATAAGTTTCCATCCGGCCTCCTGTCACTTTACGTCTTTACTCCTTGCCAAATAAAAGCCACGGTTTCATGTTGAAAAAAAATTACATAAACTAAAATCAATAAAATTCTTTTGCTCGTTAAAAAATATGTCATTCAAATCCCTTTATTTGTGATAGGTAACGTTATCACATGTTACATATATATTTATATATTTTTATAGGTATATATATAAATTAATATTTAATTAAAAAAATTACTCAAATTTATTAAAAAAAATTCTTTCAAAATTAAAAAAATTGATAAATTTTAAAATAAAATTTTTATTATCTAATATTCAAGTCACATATTAAACAATGAAAAAATTAATTTAAGTTTGATCGAAAATTTTCTTAAAAAATTTGACTTATTTTTAATTAAAAATTAATTCATTAAATATATATTTATTGAAAAATAAAAATATATATGTATCACATATACTATTTAGTTATATTTAACAAAAAAATTAAATGAAAAATTATTTGTATTATCTAACACTTTTTTCATAAACAAAAAGATTTAAAAACATGTTTCTTGGAAAGAGACTAAACATCCTTTAAGTCCTAAACAAAGGGATTTTTATGACTATTTTTCTTAAAATTTATAATAATAAAAATCACTTTAATAAAATTTAATTAGATGTTAAATTTTTATGAGATTTAATAGTCATAGTTCAATTTGAATTATTTTATTGTGAAATAATGTATTGATTTTTTTAATAATAAAAATATATGAGTTTGACATAACTCACCAAAATTATTATTTTTATGAATGTTATTTTAAAAAAATTATATAAAAAAAAGTAACGGATATTAGTGTAAAAATATATATTATAAGGAGCAATGGATATTTTTGACGAGAAGAAGAAAACATGAAATATATATTATAATATAAAATTTTAATTATGTCTAAAATAATTGAGTAAAATTTTCATATCTAACACTTTATATTTAATTTTAAGTTTCACAAAAAAAAATTAATCACTAAAAATATTTCTATAACATTATTAACTATAATTTTGTATTAAATATCTATCTTTATATTTTAATTAAAACTTAGGAAAAAATATACACATGTTAAATACACTTTCAAAACTCAAATACTTTAATTAATTATGTTTATCATATTCATTTATGTTTGTAGTTAATTAAAAAAAAATTCATAATAAATTTACTTTCACAATTAATTTAAAAAATTTAGAAATTATTTAATTTCACATTTTTACTTCAAAGATGATGTAGTTTTTAACCAAATAACAAAATTTAAAAATAAACAATTCACGTGCATTGCACGTATCTTCTCGCGAAGTAGCATACTTTAAACTTTAAAGAATAAAAACTCTAGCCCTTATCTCTTCTTTTCTAACTTTTTCTCGTTTGATTTTTACTTTCGATTTGTAATAACGAAGAAGGATATTTCCTTTAATAGGAATTTTCTCCCTACGGAATATGTTATGTAATTTTATTATTAGATTTAATAAAATCATCTTAAATTAAGTTACATTTTTGTCTAAGGTAAATTTTTTTATAACATCTACTTGTTATAATGCAATTTTATCATTTTTTATTAACTTTTAGCTTATTTTTTCATCTAAATCTATATTGGTTAGTTTCTCATTGGAATATGCATTAACTTATATGCTAAAAACATTAACTTACATAAAATTGATTAAATACACGAAGGTATTAACAAAGAGAAACCCATAAAAGAGATGATTATTATCATCATCATCATTTTACATTAACTTACATAAATTGATTGAATACATGAAAATATTATTAGTAAAAATCCATACAAACAAAGAGAAACCCATAAAAGAGATGATTATTACCATCGTCATCAATAAAATGATGAATTAGTTTTTATTTATTTTTAATAACAACAATGACAACAACAATAATGACAATAATAATAATAACTATTTTTATCAAATTTAAAAATTAAATTAAAATGTTACTGTAACGATTAAAAATAATTTGTTAATATTTTTTTAATCTTGTAGTTTTTAAATTTTAAATTCTAATATATTTAGTCTTTTAGATTAAAGTAGTCCAACTTGTATGCTTTGTACATATTAATTTATTATCTAATTTATAAAAAAAATAAGACTTTAGATAATAAATAGAGTAAAAAATATTCTTGTTATAATTATAAAAGAAGATAAGTAATTATATTAAAGAAAATTACTAATGTTTTAAATATTAATAATTTATTATTTAATTTATATTATTTAATTGATAAAAAATAATATTTAAGATAATTAATTGAAAAATGATAATTTTTATTTTACTTAAGATAAATACCCTTTCATAAAAAATAAGATAAATAATTTTAATATAGATAATTATTAATATTTTATCTACTAATAATTTATTTTTAATTTATATTATTTAATTGATAAAAATAAGACAATAATTAATCGAAAAATGCTAATTTTTATGTTAATTAAGATAAATAACATTGTATAAACAAATAACAAATATAATCTTCAAAGTTTTTAATATTTTAACTAATAATAATTTATTACTTAATTTATAATACTTAATTAATAAAAATAATAGTTAAGATAGTTAACTATAAAGTGATAATTGTTTGTGTTAATTACCATAAATAACTTAGTATAAAAATATATGAATAATTTTAACCTAAGTAATTATAAATATTTTAATAACTAATAATTTATTAGAAATAAAATTTAAGACAACTAATAAAAAAAATGGTAATTATTTGTGTTATTTAAGAGAAATAACATTGTGTGTGTATAGGCAAGTAATTATAATATAAAAAATTGATAATATTTTAAATACTAATAATTTATTTCTTAATTGATAAAAAACAAGAGTTAAAATAATTAACAAGAAAACATGACATTTATTTATGTTACTTAAAATAAATAAATTTGTTATATATTAAAAAAATAATTATAACATAGATAATTGTCATAATTTTAATGGTTTATTACTTTAGTGGTACTACAATTTTATTTTAGGTAAAAAAATTATCCATATTTTTCAAATAATATCTTATTAATACACATATTTAATAAAATGTATTAATTTCGTATAATTTTTTATTTTATTAAATTTTTTTCATATATGTGCACTCTATTTGTATTTAATGAAACACATTTGTGATATTTTTTTAATATTTAATGAAGCTCATTTCAATTTCAAACAAACCCTTCTCACTTGTCTTTATGATATTATATTGCTTATAATAGTGGGTTATATATATGATATGTATGATTATATTTTTGAATTGTGAATATAAATTAATTTTTCTATTAGTGAATTATGTCAATTCATTTGATAAATAGGTTGTGTTGGGTTAACATATTAATAAAAAAATTTATTGTGTCAGGTCATTTTGGATTTGGGTCATCTCTGATCGGGTTATCATACCGTCTACTTGCAAAAAAATTAAATAAAAATATGTTATTTTAGTCAAATATTATTTAATAAAATTCATTCGGATCAAGTTAATTTGTCTTCATGTCTTGATAAAATAATATTAAAATATTAATTTAACAGGTTAATTTTGAGTTATTGTGTTGTGTTGTGTTTGATCCATTTAAAAAATGAGTTATAGAGTATGTTATATTGTTTCGGGTTACTTTGTATTCGAGTTAACCTCGTGTTATGTTGTCAGATTGTATCAAAAATTACATACTGCTTACTTCATATTACTTTCCTATTTTTATGTAAATAAAATTTAAAAAAATTACATATTATATTTATTAAAATAAACTTCATAAAGTTTAGATGAATATCAATAAGTATTATTAATTTTAAATAAAATTATTGAGCTTTTAGGTTTATACAAAGAAGATGTTGAAAAGGGTATAAAATTAACAAAAACAAATATTAAAACATGTATTTAAAAACTTAAAAATAGTAGGTAAAAAAACTATTAATATTTTAGTGGATAAAATAGTAAAAAAAATACTAATAATACCCGCCATTATATGCACATGTAATGCACATATATAAAAAAATTCAATAAAATGAAAATTGTATCGAATCAATACCTTTTATTAAATGTGTGTATAATTAAAATATCACCAAAAATATAAATTATGTACCTCTTAGGTAACAAATCTCTATTTTAACTATTAATAATTTATTAAACTAATTTATAAAAATAAGATTTAAGATCATTAAAGTAAAAAAAATGATAATTTTTTATGTTATTAAAGATAAATAATATTATATAAATTATAAATAATTATAAAATAGATAATTATTAATATTTTAATAATTAATAATTTATTACTTAATTGATAAAAAAATTTGAATCTTAATTAAATTATATAATAATAACCAATATTTTAAAATATGTTTAATTTGTCCAAAAATTTCTAAAGGGTGATTGAAAGTTTTATTTAAATTATAAATTTATGTGATTATATTATAAATTTATAAAAACGAAGGAACAATATTCATTCTTTATAAAGAAATAAAAAACCATGTACAAGTAACAAACAATATTTCATCCAAAACAAAAACAACTAGTAACAAGAGAGTATGTATATAAAGACACAATTTATCAGATAACATTCCTTAATTCATTAAATAACATTGTTCTTTAGCTAGAAATAACTTAAATAGAATCCGGTTTGGCAGTGATCAAGAAGACCATTTAGAAAATTTAGTTAAAAACGGCTCATGTTAATTGGTTAATCGACAAACAATATTATCAGCTTCTTAATTTATTCAAATAATTAATTAATTATTAACGTCTTTTTCTTATGTGCATGCAGTGAAATGAATAGATAACTAGAGATATAACAAACTTTTTTTTAAATAGGGTTGCCCAATAATTATTAAGTGTTTTAGAGTAGATGTAGATTTGTTAGTATCTTAAATTACTCAAATAAATTCATTAAATACATTAAAAAAACTAATTCACAAAAAAAAAAACCATGAAATAGACTATTCTTACCATCGTTATCGTTGGACCAATGGAAAAAGATACTATGCATCATCATATTTGTTAATTTTATTTATTTGTGTCTTATAATTAGATTATTTATTGTACTACAATTTTAATAAATTAATATAAATTTTATCTTTTAAAATAATAATAATATATCTTAACAAATGCTATAATACATCTAATTTTTTCAATTATACATTTCAATGTTCTAACTTTTTCATATAAATTTGATTCACAAAATTTTTAAAATTTAAAACCTTTTATCCAGTTTAAAAATTAACATGTCAATTTTAATTATTATAATGAAATTTGATTCCTAATTTTTTTTTTAATTTAACAAGTTTATCAAATTTAAAAATAAACTAAAATTTGATTATAATAATTAATATTAACGTGTTAATATTTTTTTAAACTTTGTAGTTTATTAAATTTTTAATTTTTATAAATTTAATCTTTTAGATTGAAGTTATGTCAAAATTATAAATTTGTAATTAAATTTTTAAAATTTGTTAAAATCAAAGTACAATAAATATTGTTTAGAATGAAATAAAAAATATATGTACAAGAGTACGTATACAGTAACAATTTATCAGATAACATAAAATAACATTTTTCATTAGTTAGAAATATTATAAAAAAATTTAAAAATCTAGGTGTATTAAAAAAAATCATTAATTTTAAACGACTTTAAAAACTAATAGATTTTTTAGTTAAAATTATACATAATAAAATATATATTCATTTTTTTCATCACTCAAAGATAGATTTATGAGGATTTTTATTTGAGAAAAATACTACCATGATAGTTTATTTATTACAAAAATGACATTTATATAATCTTTTTATTTATTATAAAAATGGTAATTAGATCCTATCCTTATTTTTTATAATAATTTATTCTTATTATTATAAAAAATAATTACACTAAAACAAAAATAATTATATATATTTTCTCTTTTATATTATCCTTATATTTTTATAATTTGTTCAATTATTATCGATATAAAAAACATTAAAATTCATAAAAATATATGAAATAAAATTTATTACGGTCCACCTTATTCTATTAAATCTACCAAAGGTTTTTAAAAACATATAAAAATATTTAAAATGTACCTACTTTAATCTTAAATATAATTCTAGATATGTTCATGGCTTTCACCAATCACCCTTCTAACACATTCGCCAAGATTTATGAATATACCAAATGCATTCTTCTGATCGTCGAGAATATTTCAGTAGGTATCTCGCACAGTATTGAAATAGAAGAATAACATTAATCATAAAAGAAATATACACCCATATTAATTATTGTTGTTGAATATTTTATTAAAAAGTGAAACTTTTTAATTTTTAAAATTTATTTTAACTAACATTAGTGTGAAAGCATATTATGTGAACTTGTGTATAATTATCTTATGCTTTTTTTTCTTTTTCCCATATATACAAAACGCCTTATGTTATTTCCATGATTCATTCATAACCTTTTATGGAAAATAAAATTTCCTCTATTTTAAGTAGTGCTAGATACGGTGCATACCACATAATAGAAAGGTTAATATTGATAATGGAACTTTTGTAGCTCCAAATTTAACGGGATATGTGAGAGTTGTTAGAGGTTGTTAAGTCTCACGTTCTCTAAGAGTAAGACGGCAGTGTTGCTTATAAGTTTGGGCAACCCTCTAACTCACAAACTGACTTTTGGGTTCAGAGTTAAGCCTGAGTTTTTAAGTTAGTATCAGAGTTAGGTTTTTGGCTTCTTTGTACTCCCATTGGCTCTCGTGCCATAAATTCAGACTGTGTCGTAAATCTGGACTCTAGCCGATGTGGAGAGAGGATGTTAAGTCCCACATTGGCTAAGAGTAAGGCAACAGTACTGTTTATAAGTCTAGGCAACCTTCTAACTCACAAATTGATTTTTGGGTTCAGAGTTAGACCTGAGTTTCTAAGTAGGGTTATTTTTGTGTTGTACTTACTATTACACGGGCTTTTGATGCATAACTTGTAGTGGTTATTATTGTGGTGAGATATGACTATTTGTTTGATTGAAGAAAGTTTTTGTAAGAATTGGATTCGACATATGTGGTTACATTTTTCGACCCAATTCTATTTCGATGCCATGATGTTTGTATTCGATTTGGGTGGATTGTTTGGAAAGGATTACTCACATAGAGTTTTGTTGCTCACACATTGTTAGGAAGGATAACTTTGTAGTTGATATTATAGCTTATAAGGCTCCCTGAGTCAGTAGTGAGATGCCTCATTATTTTTTGCATTTTTTTATTTTTTTTCAAATTTTAACATTTTTTCTTGATATAAGTTTTGTTAAATTACCTATTTTATATATTTCTTTGGGATTGTAACATAAGATCGAGTTTGTACTTGAATATTTTAATTTTTATAGTGGAAAGTTAGGTAGTCCGATGGATAGGTGATTTTTTTCTTAGGTTATGGTTATGGTTGTGGCGTAAGTTATTTCCACCTAAAAATATTATGTATTATTATTTTATTCTTGTACTTTATTTTTACATTCGATTGCATATTTGGTTGCTTTATCTACGTTATTAAATTATAAATTAATAAAAATTAAAAATAACGTACGTTGATTTTTTCAAGTATATCTTAATTCATGTAAAAATCATATCTTTTATTTTTTATTTTTTGTTATAAAGTCCCACGGTAATTGAAAATGTTATAAAAATGTACACAAAAAATTCAATTTTTGTATTATAAGTATAATGCTTACGATTATTATAGCTCCTATCGGAATCCATTTCTCCCGAAAATATGAATTTTATCTATTAAAGTAATCAAAATGCATGATCATTTTGCCAAACTTGTTTTAATTCATGCAAAAGTCATACAAAATTTATTTTATTTGTTTTAAGTCTTTGATTATTGGTAATGTTTTTACAAAGAAATAAATAAATAAAAATATCTTTAATATGTGTATATAATATTTTAATATATTTTAAAATTTTCAATATAAGACTTAATACATATATACTAATTAATATCTAATAAAATTATAATAAATGCATAAATATTCCAATGAAGTATATTAAAATTGTTAATTTCAAGTATTTTATTATTTATAATTTAATCATATTATAAAATACTAATTTTTTTATTTTAAAGTAAAATTAATATTTAAAATATAAATAAAAAAATTAGACAAATAGTATTTAATTAGTGGCTTTTTCTATAATTTTATTTTCTTTTCAACATTATAATTTAGGTTAATAGCACGAATCAATTTTAAAGATAGAACAATTTCACACACTTTATATATTATATATATATATAATGTAAAAAAGCATAGGTTTCACAATAAATTTATAATGTTATTTTAAATTTTAAATTTTTGACAATTAAATTATTTTTATTATATAATTATCTAAAAGTATAAATTAATTTCAAAGAGATTAACTAGGTTCCATTTAATCGATCTTTCAGTTTAATGACACAATTAGATTTATTATTATTATAATAATTTTTTATTAATAATTTTATACAATATGATTTATATATTTTTATTATAATAACAATAAAATTATTGTAAGAATATCATTATTTTTATAATTACTTGAATTTTACTAGTAACAATTTTTACATTGTTGGCTTAATATTATGATCAATCTATCTATATATATATTATATATAAAATTTTAAATAATACATTATAACTTTTTTTTATAAAATTATCCTTATATTTTACAATAATTACAACAATTTATTAGATTGTGCACCATAAATGGTGTGAATGGATACTTCAGGCATTTCTACCGACTTTTTGTTGTTTTGCTCGTCCTCCTTACAATATCATATTCTTCATTAGAGTAAAACCATTCAATGAGGAACAACTTCTTGCACCATGGAGCAAATTGTTCATTACAATTAAAGCATAAGCCTTTCTATCTCATCTCTTTGAGTTCAAATGAATTCAACCTCTTAATTGGTGGCACATTCATGTTTTGCATTGAAATTTTTTCAACTATTGGTTTCTTTATTTCTAAAGGAACAATTCACCTTGTTGATTGGTTTCATGATTCATACAGCTTGGCTAACCTAATTATTGCTTACAAGTAGTTGGTTTACATGCTTGCACATTTATTCTCATACTATCTTTCAAACCACTAACAAAATAATTGACCTGTTGAGCTTGATCCAACCTTCTTGCTCTTATAATGAATTTTTCAACTGGGATTGATAATTTGTATTTGATTCCATTTGTCTCAATTTTGTAAGCTTTCTAAAAAAAAGCATAAAAATAACACATTATTCTTTTCCCCCGAGAGTTTTTTTCTATTTCTCTCTGAAGCTTCCTCTCCCAACTTAGTGTTGGAATTTTCCTATCTTTGTTTTGATTTTCTCAACTCTTTCTCATATCTTCGATCCATTAATTTACTTTGATTTTACTCTTTCCTCTCTTAAATAGCTTGCCTAAAATTTCCTAAGGTTTGATTTCTCTTTTTGATTTGTCCTAATTCCTCTATGTTTGTAATGAAAGCTTTAAGTGCTCGATTAAATTAGATCGATCTCACTATTTATCTTAGGGATTTAATTGAGATTGAAAGTGGGGTTTTGACCACAAGATTGCAATTCAACTTATCTCTCAAAAACCAGTGAATATCAATGTGTTGCTTCATGTCCATCATAAAAATTGGAATAAAAATTATGGTTTACATCTAAAGGTGATTAATCGAAGCACCTTTATATTCTATTTTGAAGAGGTTATTGATCTACACTTTATGCTTAGGATTGCTTCTTGGAGCTTCGACAATAGTTTGATGGTTGTGCATAGGTTAACTCCAAATATGTCTCCATCTTCATTGTTATAAGAGGATCCATTGGTTCTGTTATTGGTGTAGTCACATCACACATCAAATTTGGGAAAAAATATACTCATTATGGGGAATGATTTCAATTTGATATGAACATAAGAGTTCTTTGGAACATAAAAAATGTAGATTTGAAGGAAAAAGCAATTGATGGTTTTGTTTTTGGTTATGAGAATATGATGGGAAATAAGAGGGCTAGTGCTCAAGTGATAGGAAAAGGGAAAGATAATAAAAATGTTGGTAATAGTAAAAATAAATATTCTAAGAAGGTTGGAGATATGTAGAGTGTTAAGGTAGGGAAAAGGCAAAGGCAAAGCTTAAGTGACGTGCCTTTTTTTAAGTAATGCTTAGGATGTTATTGTTAAGCCTATAACGAATGCTCTATCTACGGTTAATGGTGTAGAGGATATGGACATAACCATTGCTAATTTGGTTGACTAAGTAAGGCTTGGGGATGTTTTTTGGAAAGTTTTTTGTGTTTTTGTGGAGGTGATGAAATTCTTATAGACCATTTAGTTTTTTGTTTGGTTTTGGTTTTACTGGTTATTGTTTTCCTTTGATTTGAGTTTATTTTTTCTATTTTTTAGAGTATATTCGAGTATTATGTCTGCATACTTTGAGTTTATTTTCTTTGGCCTAGACTAGCTGGATAATGCTAGGGCTTTGGAATTTTCTCTTGGTATATTTTTCTACTAATATTTTTGCTAGATAAGTGATGTCTTTTGATTCCTAGGATAGTTTATTTACTACTGTCAGTGGAATTTATCTTTTGAGTCTATTTTCTTTCTTGTTATCTTTTTTTGGGTCTTTTACATTGTTGGTTTTTTCATAGTTTGTAATGTTTATGCTATTAACGAGGTTTCTTACTCTTTAGACAAACAAAAAGCATGAAATTGAGAAGGATTATACCTAGATAGAATTTATTGCTTAAATCATCCCATATAATAATACAAACTTCTTCATTTCTAATTTAAACTATATATAATTACGCGTCACCTTCTAAGTTGAAGGAAGCAAGTGCAGTTTTATCCTCTTCTACAGTTTGGTGAAATTCAAAAAATTACTCAATTTTACAAACCCAACTTGTAGAATATTTTGAACTATTAAAACAAAGAAAGTCCAACTTCACCATTTTTGGAAGACAAGTATTAATCAACGCTTCTCAATCGGTAGAACCTTTATTACGAAGTGACAAATTTGGACTCTCGATTGTTCTCACCCATGGTGGTTAGTAAGTTGATCGAATCAAACATTCATTATTGTGAACATATATTGTACAAGGAAGGGTGTGTTCTCTATAAGCATCTATTAGAAGTATGGTCGTGTTAAAAAGAGGGGGTTATGAACCCTCAAGAACTTCCACCCCAATCTACGGGTGTTTGGATACTCAAAAGGTACTATCTCTTTAACACCTAAAATCACAGCTAGATCAAACATGCCAACGATCAAGAAATCTATGCCTAAATAATAATAAAAAGGATTAGAAAAGCACCAAGGAATATTCAAAGTAGTACCTCAAGACCTCATCTTATGTCCCAACTTAAAGGTCTTGTTAAATAATCCCTCGAAATATGGTATGCTAAAAATTTCCATATAGGAAATATGTTTAGAGCTTTGGAGCTCAATACAATGCACTTTCTCTTTTTTTCTTAGCCCAAAATGGTGTAGCATCTCTTTATTAATGGAATAATGGTCACAAAGTTATGGTTCCATATTGAGAGAACATTTTGAAAGAGGCCTTCACTCTAAAGGTCATCTCGAGCATAAAAGTATTTTTGTTTCCTATTTGTTTTGGTTGTTGGACAAGCTCAAAATGAGGCCAAGTGAGGAAATGACATAAACATATACTCGACCCATATCCAACCCATTCCTCTTTATACATTACATGGATCTCTAAGACGTATTGTTTAAACAAGTCTCTAAGTTAATGACCTCTATAAAATGCTACCTCTGACAAGTTCTACACTGTAGATCTTAGCATTCACTACTACAAAATTGGGCTTTAAAGTTGGTTTTTATCCGACTTTAAATGGTAAAACTTAAAATTTAAATATAGTTCACGCGTTTAATCGACTTTAATTTTTTTTTTAATTTTATTTATTAGAACTTGTATTTGATCACATATAGTAGAAAAAACTAAAATCTATTTAACAAAGTTAAATTAATACAAATAATTGATTGTAATTACATAAAAACCAAACATAACAAATATATACACATAAATATAATTATGAAATACTTATATAAAACCTACATAATAAAAATAATAACATACATAATGCAAAAATTTATACACATAATATACAAAAAATAACACAAAGTGAATAATAAATGTGTAGGATTAATAAAAATACTTATAAGAGTCAATGAAGTAACAAAATGAAGGAAATGAAGAAAAAATGGTATTTTGTAAGTGCGAAAATGAGTAATTTTTTTTTGAGTATTTCGCTCAAAAAAATAAGAGATTTGGAAGATAATTTTGAGGGGAAGAAAATCCACTAAACGATACTAGAATTGGTGGTTGTAGATGGTCGAAAAATGAGAAAGAGTGTTAGAGGAGTATCGGTTTTGGGTTTTTGGGTGTTGTTTACAGCACTGCAAATAAAAAATGTTGTGTCTGATGAGGAAGAAAGAAGAGAAAAGAAAAATATCCACGTGTGTAGCGTTGGTTCAACACGTCAACCAATGATAAAAACTATGTGGATAGTGTCAATTTTTTAGTGAACCGACTTTAAACCTCGACTTAAATGTCACATTTTGTAGTAATGATTCCTCGAGAACTTTAAACCAACCTCTACACAACATGATTTAAACTTACCAACATGACCTAATTTAGACCGACCACTACATGAACTAGTACGACATGGGATGTACGACTTACATTAATAGAACATTAGGTTATCCTTCAAGCAAGTTGATTAAGTAAGATATTTCTAGCACACAAACATGACCTCAACCTAGGATGCGCACCTATCCCCTCGCTATTAGAAATAGATGGTTCAATATGCAGACGTAACCTCAGTCTAAGATAATGTGCTTGTCCTCTCATTATCAAAAATGATTGGTCCATTCTAACAATGACATGTGTAAGCCAAGCTACTACATGTCCCTATTGTTAAAGAAATCTAGGAATTAATGCTTGTAACTACCTTAAGTAATAGATTCACTCTTATTATTCATAATTAATATTTAATCAATTATATAACATATTATTAGTAGTTAAAGTATTTATAATTATTTATTAAGGTATTATTATTATTTATATTAATTATTATTTATATTAAGTAAATAATTATATTTTATTTAAGTTTATTAAATATTTAAAATTATTTATCAATATTTATGAGATAACATGTGCAAAGAAAGAAAGCTTCACTAGTTTTTAAAAAAATAACTAACAATGAAATGCATTATTCTATCAGGTAATTAGGAATAATATACATTATTTTATCCAACGTATAGTAAAATGTGCACCATTATAACATGGGAATTTTTCAATGATTCTATATTACTTCACATTTCACAACTCTAATATCTTTAACATAGTAAATTAATAATTACTTCATAATCATAATCTTTCATACCAATTATTCATAAAATAAAATAAAAACTATTTTTACAAATTATTAGCAATTTTATTTAAAGAAATATATAATAGTGACCAATTAAATTTTGCATATTAACTTAGTCTGTTTAGTGATGAGCTAAAAGAAGTTTTTGGGTTAAATAACTTTATTATTCATAAATTAATCAATTTTTTATAATTAATACTAACTCATTCTAAATTTATAATTTTATACCAAATAACATAATAAAAATATCAAATGATTATCATTTCATAACTTTAATAAAATGATATTAATGTCATATTCACTGCATCTTTGATTGTTATTATTGGCGATGTCATGATACTTCGATGACCCACAGGTGATTCGGTAATCACTATAAGTGATCCCATATATATATATATATATATAACATGTTACATCTGAATATCTAATGGGCGATGAATGTAATAGATTATATATAAAAGATATATCTGGATGTAATATGTTATATTTAAATGTAAAGATGAATCTAACTTAATAAATAAAAAATACAAATATATATAATGTATTACATACAAGATATAAATGAAAGTAATATATGCCATATATCACAAAAATAAAATTAACATTACAAAATTGATCATTTACATATAAAAACATAGATGATGTAATATAATATATTCAAAGATAGAGGTGATGTAATATAATATATCTAAATATAGAGGTGATATAATATTATATCCAAACAGGGACAAAACTAGAACAAAAATTTTGAGGGATTTCTGCTCTGATACCAATCTTATTGTTGCCACGGGTGGTAGTGCCGGGTGGTCTTATTGTTGCCACGGGTGGTAGTGTCGGGTGGCTCCTCCACCACCAGGGGTCCCTGCTCTGATACCAATCTTATTCAACCGGGCCCTTCTCTTAACCCAAAAGCCAGCTTGTAGGTTAAGGGGTACTTCGGTCTTATAAGCAGCACTGCTGCCTTCTCCTTGGTCGATGTGGGACTTATTTCCTCAACACTCCCCCTCACATCGACTGTGTTGACGGATGGTGGTGGTCTTATTGTTGCCACAGGTGGTAGTGCCGGGTGGCTCCTCCACCGCCAGGGATCCCTGCTCTGATACCAATCTTATTCAATCGGACGCTTCTCTTAACCCAAAAGCCAGCTTGTAGGTTAAGGGGTACCTCAGTCTTATAACCAGCACTGCTGCCTTCTCCCTGGTCGATGTGGGACTTATTTTCTCAACAAAAAATAAATTTTATTATGAGAAGGTTAATTTCTTTCTTATATCACATTATTTTTAGATTTTAATACTATTATTATCCTTGTTCACAAACTTAGGGCCATGTCCACTGCGGGACATGCATCATGCATTTAAAAATAAAGGTGATGAAAGATATTAAAGAACTAAATAAAAAGGACATAATATGATTCACAAGATGGTTAAATTACTAATAATATGAGGAAACAAAGTCGAAGTGCAAAAATATTAACTGAACACTAAAAATTTGCAAAATACCTCGCATCTATAGAATAGAAGCATATATGAAAGTATGAGTTCATTATCAACATGTGAAGGAAGAAATTGTTAGAAAGTGAAATGTTAATTATAAGTCAAATAAAACAAAAAGGCAAAAGAGTAAAAATAAGAAACTTATGAAAAAAAATTCTAACAAATTATGATATTTTAATATTAATAAATCTAATATTATAAAAATTGTTGTATAATATCATTTTTTAGATAAGAAAAGAAAGAAAAAAGAAAGAGAAATGAGAAAAAAAAGAGATAAAAATAAGCTTAAAAGAGCTCTAAAATTTAGGTTATGAATATTATAATTCCTTTTTTTATTAAAATAATTGTAGTAAAATTTTGTTTGTTGATTTATCCACATTTATTTCATATTCTCATAATTTTAATTGTTTTAAAAATTAATATTTTATTAACAATTGATATCAAAGTCTTGATAGTATATTACGATCCAAAACAACCATATTCCAGTGTAAGCGATAGTTGTAGATTAAGAAAATGTGAAACTTGAAAAATTTGACGTTATAAATTTTGAATTCTAGAAAATAAAAATAGAGAATTATTTATATTAGAAAATTTGTATCAACCTCTATCAAAAGAAAAGCCAAAAGCAATGAAGGATGATGAATGAGCTATTTTTGACAGATAAGTCCTCGGAGTCATTTGATTGACGTTATCACTCAATGTTGCTTTTAACATAACAAAAGAAAAGACCATGATAGGTCTTACAACATCTCTATCAAGTATGTATGAGAGGTCATCAGCCTCAAATAAAATACATCTTATGAGATCGTAGGTCAATTGTTAGATGATAGAAGGTGCGTCGATGACTTAACATCTAAATCAACTCAATACAATTATAAACCAGTTGAGTTTACTATAAATTGAATTCAACGAGGACGTTTGAGCTTTGATTTTTTTTTATATCTATACTTGATAGTTGGAATGCTATAGTCACAAAAGTGAGTAGCGCAATAGGAATTAGGAAGTAATAAGTTAAAATATGATGATGTTTGAGATATTGTCTTCAGTGAAGAAATACGACAAATAGGGTAAAGTGAAACATTAACCTCTTCAGTTTTACATATAGAGTCTCGAGGAAGAACCAGAGGAAATGTACATAGTAGATTGAGCTATCGTGGCAAATCAAAAAATAGAAGGTCTAAATCCAGAAATCCCAACAATTCTTATAACTTTAGAACTATCAAGTGTTGGAATTGCAAAAAAACTAAACATTACAAAAATCAATGCAATAGTGCACCAAAGAACCAAGTGACGAAGGTAGAAGCGAATGTTACTTTCACCTCAAGAGTAGATGCATTGATATGATCTTTAGAGAGTAAGAAAGAGACTTGGGTGTTAGACTCTAAAGCATCATTTCTTGCCACTTTACAAAAAAAAACTCTTCAACAACTATGTATCTGGAAACCTTGGCAAGGTATACCTTGTTGATTACCAACCTTATTATATTGCTGATAAATGTGTAGTGAATATTAAGTTGAACGAGTCCATATAAGAGTGTAAGAATGTTAGTCATATTCCCAACATGAGAAAAAACTTAATCTCAGTAGAAAAATTAGCCAATGAAGGTTATACTATGAACTTTCATGTTAATGATTGGAAGATTTCAAAAGGTGCAATGATGATTGCATGGGTTAAGAATAGTGGTACTCTTTATATGATTGCAAGAGTATGTTGTTCAATTGCAATTACAGTATGCAATAATAATGTTCAATTGCAATTACAATATGCAATAATAATCCCAACTTGTGGCACTAGAAACTTAGTCACATGAGTGAAAAGAACTTAGAATTATACACTCAAAGGGAAAATTACCAGCTCTTCACTTAGTTGAAATAATATGTGTGAATATTGTATGCTTGGAAAGTTTAAGAGAGTCAACTTTCAAACAAGTTTTAGAATCTCGAAGAAAAAAGGATTATAGCTTGTTCACTCTAATGTTTGGGGACTAATGATTATCTCATCCATTGGTGGTAAACACTAATTCATGACTTTCATTGACAATCATTCTATGAAGGTATGTGTTTATTTTTTGAAGCATAAGATTGAAATGTTTAAAGCTTTTAGAATATAGAAATCCATGGTTGAGAATGAGACAAGTTTGAAGACAAAAAAACTCAAAATCGACGATGGTAGTGAATATAAAAGACACTAAATTCAAGACATTTTGTTATGAATATGGGATTAGAATGGAGAGAACTGTGTGAGGTATGCCTTAACACAATGGTGTAATTGAGTATATGTAATCAAGCCTACCAAAGCAATTCTGGGTAGAAGCATCTAACATAGCAACTTACTTGATCAACCGAGATCCATTGGTTCCATTGGAAAATTGAATACCATAGGAGGTATGTGGCAGAAAAGAAGTAAAGCTCTCACTTCTAAATTTTTTTCGATTGTTTAACATATATGCATATTAATGATCAAAGTAGTAATAAGCTTGATCTCAAGTTAGAAAATACATCTTCATCAGCTATGGTAAGGATGAGTTTGGCTATTACATCTGGGATGAAAAAAATAAAAAAAGTTAATCTATAGTAGAGATGTGATGTTTAATAAAATAGTGATGTATAAGGACAAACATACTACAAATGCTAGCAACTTAGAACCGAGTAGGCCAATGTATATAGATATAAACTATATCCCAGATAGTTATATGACAAAATAGAAAGTTGAGAGTCCTCAATTAGAAGAACCAGTTGGATAGAGCAATACACAACAACCCAGCAAAACTCAACTTTCTACTCCAACTCCTTTACATAAGAGGTCTTCTAGGACCCATGTACCTAATAGAAAATATATGAACTATATATTGTTGATTGATAGAGGAGAGCCCAAATACTATGATGAAATATGTCAGACTGAATTTGCTAGCAAATAGGAGTTTGTTATGAAAGATGAGATGAATTCCTTGATCTCTAACTTGAAATAGGAACTAACAAAGTCACCCATAGAAAAAAAACCTTTCATAGTAAATGGGCATACCTAGTAAAAGAGGAGTAGGATGGCTCCAAGAGATACAAAGCTCGGCTACTTGTTAAAGAATTCCAATAGAAGGAAGGAATTGACTGCATCAATATTTTTGCTCTTATTATGAAGCTCAATACTATTCGAACAGTCTTGAGCATTGTTGCTAGTAAAAAAGTATATCTTGAGAAATTGGATATGAAGACTGCATTTCTTCACAAATACTTAGAAAAGGATATATACATGCACAAACTATAGGATTTCTTAGAAAATGGCAAGGATAGTCTAATGTTTAGATTGAAAAAGAGCTTGTATGGATTGAAATAAGCTCTAAGATATTAGTATAGGAAGTTCAATGATTTCATGTACATGGAAGATTTTCATAAATGTGATGGTGACCACTATTGCTACTTTAAGAAAGATATGTCCAATTATATCATCATACTCTTTTATGTCGATGATATATTAATAATCGGACCAGATATGAAGAAGATTAAAAAGTTGAAGCAATAATTGTCAAAAGAATTTGACATGAAATACCTTGGATCGGTAAAAAATATTCTTGGGATGTAAACCACTAAAGATAAGCAAAAAAGGACTTTGGTGTTATTTCAGGAGAAGTGATTATATGTGTTTTGCAAAGATTTAACATGAGCGATGTCAAGGCAGTTAGCACACCTTTGGATAGTCACTTTCACCTATCATTGTCCTTAGATAGAGGAAGATAAATTCTTTATAACGAAGGTTCCTTATGCCTCAGTAATTGGAAGTTCGATGTATGCAAGGATCGATACAAGATCAAACATTGGTCATGCAGTGAGAGTTGTTAACAAGTTCATGTGAAATCCAGGAAAGACATATTGGGAAACAATGAAATGGATCTTGAGGTATCTGTAAGGTACCACAGAGAAGTATTTTTACTTTTCTGAAAGAGAGTTAAAAGAATGAGGGTATATAGATGCAAACTTTGTAGGGGGATGCCAATCATTAAAGGTATACAAATGGTTATGTGATCACTATGGGTACTAAAATTATTAGTTGGATACCACAGATACAAAAAATGGTTGTATCATCCACTACAAAGGCTGAGTATGTAATAGTGATAGAAGTTAGTAAATAGATGATTTGGCTTCAAGAACTGTTAATTGAACTGAAATTCAAGTAGAAGAAGAATATTTTGTATAGTGATAGTTAGAGTGCGATACATCTGACAAAGAATTCAACATTTCACTTAAGAACCAAGCATATCAAATTTTGTTATCACTTCGTTAGGTCTTTATTAGAAAATGGAGTATTAAAACTTGAGAAGATCTATGACATCATGTTGACCTTATAAGAGTGATTAGACTTAAAAAAATGATTGCATTAATTAAGATGTGAAGATAAATTAAAATTAGTATTCAAATAGAAGATTATTAAGAAATATAATATTAATTACAGACTAAAGAACTCAAAAAGTAAAAATAGGAAGCATATTAAAGAGTTTTTATCTATGTAAATTAATTTATAGTATTTTAATATTAATAAATCTAATATTATAAAAATCTTCGTACAATATCATTTTTTAGCTAAAGAGAAGAAATAAAAGAGAGAAAACATGATATAGAGAAAAATAATCTTAAAGAAAAAGTTTTAAAGAACTTGTAATTTTTGTATTATGAATATTATAATTCATTTTTTTTATTGAAATAATATTAGTAAAATTTTGTTTATTATTTTATCAATATTTATTCCATATTTTTATAATTTTGATAGCTAAAATAATTGTCAAACAGAGACCACATAACTTAATAGTAGAATTGGAAAAGGTTGGCAGTTGAAACTCACCGAAAAGATATACCAGTAATCGTCAACGCCAACCATCCGAACCTAGAGAAAGGAAGAAAGGTGCAATGTGAGAGAGACTGGGAAATTACAGAGAGAATAGAAAACGAAGGAGCTTTGGAGAATGATATGAGAAAAAAGAAGAATATATAAACGTAAAATCGTGTGCTCAAAACAATGTAATAATACAACAAAATCAACGCAAAACACAATGAACTTTAAATGGACCTCATCTATGGGTCCTTAATTCAAGCTAATGTTCCCAAGATTAAAAGCTCATTTAGTGACATGCAATGATATATGTTGGCCCTACATGACTGACTAGTTACCAAAATCCTAAAATTAAAATTACAACTAATCTTTTCCACATACTTGTTTAAAAGACCCCAACTTCTTTTTTTTTTTTTTTGAAGTAAAAAACAATTATTCGGAGGCAACTTATGATTACATCGTCCAAATTCAATTTTTTATTATTCTCTCATCTTCTTAATATATATATTTCAACATTATTTTAGGTAAATTTGATTTATAGTAAGCACATAGTAAAATTATTATTATTTATTTATTTTTGACACTTGAGTATCGTTACTACAAAACTAAAGAGTTTTTGTATACATATTTAGCTTGTATTTTAAAATATAAAATCATATCCTGTTACTTAATTAATATTAGCTAAATTATGTTAGTATTGATAATATATTAATAGTTGTATATCAATATATTTGGAAAATATTAATGAAATAATAATATTTAAATTAAATCTTATAAAAATAATTGATAAATATTTGTAGGATCATAAAAGAGATTATTATTTAACAACACATATGTGATTTGTTGTATTTCAACCCCTCACTGTCATATACATAGTTTGATATGGAAAAAACCCCACCCTTCTTAATGTATACCATGCCTTGTCTTCTACTTTTCCCGTCCCTTATTTATTTTCAATAAGAAAGTGTCTTACTCAAATAATAAATTTTTTTATTCATCAACTCTTATATCACATTCAAACAATTCCATTAGTAACTGTTAAATAAAATCGAATAATAAAAAATATATGCATTTAGATAATAGAAAATAAAATGGTATATGGATTCTTTTCTTTTTTTTTTATTTGTTTGTTTGTTTGTTTGTTTAAAGCTTATTAAAAAGTTGTACCTTACAAACGATCTCTATTTTTTTTTTCTGGGCATTCTACACTTCGGTATTGTTACTTTTTTTATTA
>CM061029.1:57461412-57681412 GCA_030763125.1 Hippophae gyantsensis
TTTGCCTTGCAACATATCTCAAAGCTTAAAACATTTATCGACTAGGTGACCATCTTTGTCATAGATTTGGAATTGTACACAAGGACCTCCATTTCCATTCTTCTTATCTTATACTGTGAATTTCCATTGTTTTCTTTCTTAGGCTAATAGTTGTTACTCTTTTGTAGGAATTCATGAAGATTTCAAGCTGATCCTCTATAGAATTAGATGCCTTAGACATAAACTGTGTCTCTGAGGAATTCTTGAAAGAAACATCTGCAAACTTAGCTAAGTTTACTTGAATAACTTGATTCACATCTTGAGAGTGTTTTTGATCAAGACGCCTCTCATAGGTCAACAATTGACTATGAAATTGATTAGATGAAACAAGATATAAATTCATAGTGAAATAGGACACAAAAGCATTATAACTCGAATCAAATACACCAATTGCATAAAGCATTAAATTTCAATCGGAAATATTTTTTCTAATAACTATTAGATGATCAACAATTTTTCTTAGATGCATGACATAGTTATCGACCGAGATATCATTTTTGGCTTAAGTCTGCAATTGAAGCAAGAGCTACATGATTCAAGCATATGAGGAAGCTGAATGAACTCTTTACAAAGAATTACATTACTCAACAGTAGTAGCACCATGTCGAAGATATGGATGTATAGAAGTTGAAATAGAAGAATGAAACCAACTCTTCACTACACTATTCAATCGATTCCACTATGATAACTCTAGATTGATTTGAGTCAAGTGATAATCTAAGAAATTAGAAGGAGTAGAATTATGAGGATTGATGATCACATCAAGGCCATAAGCACTAATGCATATAGCACTCACTCTCACCAAACAAGAAAGTTTGTGTGGTCAAGCTTCACTAAAAAAGAAAGATTAATTGATGGAATCACTAGTGTTGAAAGAGAATATTGATAACTCTGAATATCAATAGAAGTATTTACATGATTAGTAGTTGAAGAAGATGTAGCCATGATTTCTTCCACAAAAAAAATCAATGGACTTTATAGAGAAGGCTCTAATACCATATAAACAAATGAAGAGTGTTTGGGAGAAAAGAAAGTGATGAAATGAATGAATATTTCATTGCATTGATAATGAGCAGCTTAATTGTTATATATACATATCAAATGATAATAGGTTGTAACTAACTAACTAACAACCTTCAATAACAATAATAAGTAGAAGTTTATATAGATGATATGATGGTCAAAACAAAATGGGCTAAAAAACACCTCTCGGATTTGGTAGAAGTTTTCACCATAATAAGAGGTTATTAAATGCAACTTAATTCTAAAAAAGAGGTCTTTGGAGTAACCTCATTGAATTTTTTAGGCTATTTAGTGTTTTCTAGAAGGATAGAAGTCAATCTTGACAAAATTTTGGCTCTAATAAACATGAGATCTCAAGGTTGTATTAAAGAGGTCTAACAACTCAATGGTCACATAACTACATTGAGCCATTTCATTTACAAGTGTATAGAGAAATGCTTACTATTTTTTCAGTTGCTAAAGAAAAACAAAGAATATTTATGGAATATAGAATATGAACTAGTTTTGTAGACCGTTAAAGAATACTTAGCGAAACCGCCTCTTTTAGCCAATCTTACTACCAGTGAGGTGTTACAAATGTATATAGCCTTCACAGAGAAAGTGACTAGTGCTATATTGGTGGTCGACAAGGAAGAGAGGTAACATCTTGTATACTATGTGAGTCATTCTCTGATAGGAGCACAAAAATAATATCCTTCACTGGATAAGGTAGCATTTATGATAATAATAAGTGCATGAAAACTCAGGCATTATTTTGGGGCACATAAGATAATGATTATAACATCTCATCCCATAAAGAATATATTGAGAAATTCAAACTAATCTAGTCATCTCTCCCAAATAGCTATTGAATTCAATGAGTTTAAGATACATTATAAACCCTTATCAGTAATCAAGGGATAGGCTCTTGTCGATTGTATCGTTGAGGGAACTCAAAAGTCCACAATTAAGCTAGAAGTTCTAGTGGCAATTATAATAACAATATTACTAACTCCAAGTCTATAGAAGGCATACGTAGATGGCGCGAGTAATTCAAATGGATCGAGGGTTGGAATTGTTATATTCACTCCTAGTGGAGGCTTAATAAAGCAATGTCTCCACATCACTTTCCAAGCAACCAACAATGTTGTAGAGTATGAAGCATTTCTCTTGGCTTTATACCAATTGAAGTCCTTGGAAGCTAAAAGGGTGCTTATCCATAGTGACTCACAACTTGTAATGAATCAAGTCAATGATAAGTTTGTGGCCAATGAAGACAAAATAAAGCTTTATCTACAAAAGGCAAAGAAAAAATGGCAACTTTTGAGGCATTTAAGATCAAACAAATGCCACGAAGAGGGAATGCACATGTAGACTCCTTAGCTACTTTGGGGTCAATGGTTAGCTCTGAATTGAAAAGGGTCATTCTTATGTTGTACGTATTAAGGCGTAGCATAACATGGAAAATGGATAAAGATAAAAACTAGGTGATCACCAACTCCTCAACACACCTCATAGTTGACTCCATACCTAGAGTATCTCACTCAAGACACTCTACTTGCTGACAAGGATGAGGCACATAGAGTTATAACAAAATCGAGTAATTACACCATTGTTCAAGGGGCACTCTATAAAAAAACTGTGGCAAACTATGATTGAAATGCTTACCTTGTCAAAAAGCACAAGTTATTTTGAGTGAACTATATGAAGAATGATGTAGAGCTTATTCGGGAGGTAAAACCTTTTCTCAAAGAATCATCAAAAAATATATTATTAGCCTACTCTTCAAAATGATTGCATTGACCATAATTCCAAAGACACGCTAGTATTTCACATTAACCGACTAGTGAATTGAAATCCATCGTCAGCCCATGGCCATTCCAAAAGTAAGGGTTGGATATCATTACCCCGTTATCTCTTGCTCCAAGATAATAAAAAATTTAATAGTCATAATTAATTATTTTTTCAAATGGATAGAGGCTGAGCCAATGGCAAAAATCCAAGAAAATGATGTACACAAGTTTATTTGGCGCAACATAATATATAGGTATGGCTTACCTCAAGAGCTAGTAGAAAATAATGACAATCATTTCACAAGCCAGCGGTTGGTTTTCTTTTGTGAAGAGATAGGGTTTAAGTTATCACACTTCACTCCTCATAGACCATAAGCTAATTCTTAGGTAGAGTCATCAAACAAAACATTTAATAATATATTACAAAAGTGCTTGAAATGAGTGAAAAACAAATAGGTCGATGAGTTACCCAGTGTTCTTTTTGGTAATGAGAATGACCTCAAGGATGGTAACTAGCGAAATTCCATTTTCTCTTATATATGGCACAGAAGCAATAATTCCATTAGATATATAGAAACCCACTCTTTGATCGGGAATAACACAAAAGGGTAATGAAGGCCTCAAAAAAGACGACCTCTTATTAGCTAGAAAAAAGAAGAAAGAATGCTCCAATATGGATTGAGTCATAAAAAAAGACAGTTCAAAGGTCATATAATCGACCTGTTAGGCACAAGAACTTTAGTATAGTGGATTAGATCCTATAGAAACCGTTGGGGGATAAAGTTGAAACTACCTATGAAAAGTTTGTCGCAATATGGGAAGGCTCATACCAAACATATAAGATCACTCTAGAAGGTTCATATCGGATAGAAATATAGGGTAGAAAATAGGAGTTAATTTGAAATGGAGAACATCTAAAGAAGTATTATGTATGAAACCCCACTTAAGATTGAATGATAAATCATCTATTTTTGGATTTGTCAGTGTGTATTATATTATCTTGCAAAAAATTATCACGATAACCCCTCAAGTATGGAGTGAGGTGGCCATATAGACCCCTTTCACTTGGGATGTGGGATAAGAGGCATGATGCCAATCCTAAAAAAGGGTCTTTAGTTCACCAAAATGAACCCTCTCTTTGGGAAGCACATGTAGGGGTAGGATTCAATTTCATCATTGTATGTCTCATTTCTCTAAAAAAATTAATATGATAACCCCCATGTATGAAGTGAGGTGTCCAAATGGACCCCTCACTTAGGATGATATATAAGAGGCATGACTCTCATCCTAAAAATGGGTTTTGAGTTTACCAAATTGAACCATTTTCTCTAGTAAGGGCATGCAGAGGTATGATTCAATTTCACCCTTACATGTTTCTTATCTAGCAAAAAATTAATGTGATAATCCCTAAGTATGGAGTGAGGTAGCCAAATAGACCTTTAACTTAGGATGTAAGATAAAAGGTGTGATGCTCGTCCTAAGAAAAGGTCTTGAGTTCACCATAATGAACCCTCTCTTTAGGAAGAGCATGTAAGAGTAAGATTCAACTTCACCCTTGTATGTTTCCTGTATCGCAAAAATTAATGTAATAACCCTCAAGTATGGAATGAAATGGCCAAAAGGACACCCTATTTGGGATGCGAGATTAGAAGCGGGATGCCTATCCAAAGAAAGTTTATTGAGCTCACCAATATGGGCCTTTCCTTTGAAAAATGAAAACCAAGGGAAATAATTTATTAGTAAGTTGTTTTATTGTTTAAGATACATCCAATAAAAGAAAAAAAATTACAAATCAACAAAAGGATTACAAATCAAGTTCAAGTTTGGCTATTATTTGTCAATAAGGGCGCAATCCAGTACTTTTAGTAATAAGAGCCTTACAGGCATTCTTCTCCAGTGCTCTTTATTTTCAATACTTAGCTAGTTTGTGCTATTCATCCCTTTCTTCTTTGCATTTGTTATGTTGACTAAGTACATGGGTCAATTCAGTACTTGTGTTCTTCAAATCTTATCCCATGGCTTTATGGAGAGTCTTTAAGCCATATAATTTTTTATCAACAAACTCAGAAGTTTTCTGACAAGTCTTTACTTCTCGTTCTGAATCCATGACAATGGACACGACCTATAAAATTAGAAAATACATCTAAAAATGACATACAAGTTTACTCATATTAAGCACACATCTTTCCATAAGGTGTCAGATAGTCCATTTTTCCCTTTTACTATTGCATAAATGGAAGACCGGTCTGTAGGCACCCCGAAGTGATGATATAGGTCATTCTGGGCTTTGGAGTTACCAAACATGCCATATTTAAACATACTATTCAACCTGTTAGCTTCACCCTATTTGGATGCAATGGGAAACACACTTATGTTTTCTCTAAATGGGGATAATTTATTGGGAGGATCAAACTTTATTCATTTAAAAAATACTGTTCTACTTGCTACCTTCGCCCTATTTAGATGTAATGGGAAAAACACTCTTCAATGCACTTATGTTTTCCCCAAATGGGGACAATTCACTAGGAGGAGCAAACCTCGTTCTTTGATCACTACCTACCACAAGGATAGGTTTGGGGTGCTCACCAATAGTAAGAGGGGTAGACAGGTCCTTAGTCGTACCTTGTTTGGTGGTAATAACGACCTGAACTAGCTTAAGGTTTGTCTCTTCGTCTAAATCCATGGGTGATTCCAAGGATATAGAAGATTTCTTGGTTTTATCCCTCAACGGGGTAATTTCATATAGTATTTAATTCACCTCTTTTCTTATGGAAGGTGAAGTAGGGTGTTTTTTGGTGACTGGTGGAAGGGTGTTTCAAGTACAAGAAAAATATAATCTCGTCTCAATTAGGTCATCGAGATCAATTTGTGAGTAATCCATCTGACTTACGACCTAAAAATTAATTTAATATAGGTTGCTTTTTTGGTTAGGAATGACCACAAATTCAACAAAGGGACTTACAATTCCAAGTGACGAACTTAAACTCTCATATGATACTTGGCAATAGTTTAAAATATAGAAATAAAATGATGCAAATAATTAAAGAGGGGAAAATAGGAGGCATTTGTGGAGCATTTACTCACTACGTGATAAATATAAAAGGGTGAATGTAATAAATTTGTAATTAGTTCAAATATAAGCATAATTACTTATTGTACATTTCAACAATTATAGGTGTTCAAATTGTTTATACAAAATAGTCGTCTATTACATCAAAATCACATTTAAAAGTTATAAGATTGGGAGCCTATCAATCACTCAGGTGTTAACGGTTATATCACAAAAGTAGAAACTTTCACTATAAGAACAAAGGCCTATAGGGTGGCTTCTTTGACTGGACCTTCAAGTTAGCCCTCTTACATCACTTCCTCACCATGGGATGAAGGAAGCAGAGTTCTTGCTAGAGGTACTTTTCTCCTACTACTCTAGAAAGCTCTCATTAATGTGAAGTAGGGAACAATTAAGTCTAGTTTCTTGGCCTATGTCTTCAAGCTATTTGTCACAAAGCTTACCTTGTTTCTATAAGTATTGGTGTATTCCACTTTAAGCATTTTTACCAGTTCAAACAACGAGCTCATATACTTCTTCATCGAGGTCATTTAATCCCTTAGTGAGCTCACAGCTTCTTCAGATTCCTTGGCCACCTATTCAAAATAAGCTACTTTATATCCCTACTCGAAGTAATAATTGTCCGTTTTTCTCAACTTCTTGGACTTGTCGAGCAAGTCACCCTCAAGCTTTAGAACCTTGGCCTTATTTTTGACGAAGAGAGCATTTTTATCCTGAACGACCTTTTAGTACTTTGCTATTTGTAAGTGACTCGCTTGCACTTTACATTTGTATGCCCTGAGTGACAACTTGCCTTTCCTTGTCAATGATAAAACCTAAAAAAACACAAGTTTTATAATTCAGTATCACAATAATGTAAAATTAGGTATAAGTCTCAAAGTTCATTACTTACCTCTATGAGGCGATTGGCTATTATCTCCCTATTGGATGCTCCCTCACTCCTACATGTTTCTCTAACCCTAGCCTATTTAGCATCACTTCCAAAGTGATGGTAGATATCTCTCTGAACTTAGGTCGTCCAAACACACCCTTATCAAAATAGTTCACTAAGGTGTTTAGAACCATTATGTCCCTTAGAATGACTTCATCAAACTCGAAGTCACCTAGATCTATTACTTGAATTTTAGGAGTTGGGGTCTCATCCACCTTTCATTTTTTAGAGACCTCAGCATGAGGAAGTAAGAAGGATGAGCTTGGCAAGCTTGACATCGTTAAGAGAGGTAAAGGCACATTGGCTGGTTCATCATCCAGTGGGATAGAGTCCTCTGTAGAAGATGGCAAGGTTATGGTTGGCCTCAGGTACTTAGGTACCAGGTCATAGACACATGAGGTGTTAATGAGGTCCTCAAGGTCCACGTTGGATTAATCTATACATGCAAGAATAAGGAACAATTAGTTAAATTTCCAAGTTGTTAAAGAATTAATTACTTAGCCATAGATGGTTGACATGTATACTCATTAGTTCTTCCATACCCCGAATTTGTTTATACGGGCTACAATTAGGATGCCCATATATCTTTGATTCTTAGTATTTTAGGGTTCAATACTCCTCGTTTTCTCTTTGTCGTATGGACCCGACCTATATATTGATTAGTTTGCTTGCATAAGGTTAGGTCGTGTTAAAGTGATATATAGTTCTAGGTGTAACCTGTGTTTGACATTACATGATATATACGCCATACCTTTATCCAAGTCGTTCTTCTTCAAGCAATACATGCAGCTAATTTTACTACTTGTCAAGTCTATCTTGTATTCATCGGTGAAGATTGAAAGGAATAGTATAGTTTGCTATCCATTGGGGTTGACTTGGGTGAGGTTGATGTTAAATATGTTCAAGACACGAGACACCATTTTAGGAAATAGGTACCAAAGTCCTTTTTTAAAAGGTTCTAAGTGGATCACCGACCATCCCATTGGGGAATCATCAGTGTCACATAAGTGAGGAGATACCAGCATCATTCCCACATGGGATGGAATGTCATACTTATGCGTTATCTCCATCAGGCCATCAATAGTTAGATCGTTTGGCATTTTTTGATATGATGATTTTCCTTAGTTTAGTTGGTTAGTTCACCCTTGTTATCATTCCTTTTTTTGAGACGAGATACCTTCATTACTGTAGATGTTGGGATTTTGATAATGGGTACAAGTCCTTGCGAATATGATGAGAAGATTAATGTGACCCAAATGAAATGGGGAGAGCTATTGCATTCTCCTTATTGAGAGTACCACTTGTTTTGGTAGGTCCCTTGTTATAAGCTATGGAGTCTTCAATAGGTCATTCTGTTTGTTCTAAGCTCTCTTGCAATAGATTGAGTCCCAAGATCCTTCTTGAGGTGTTCTTATTTGTAGGGGAACACTTTTTGTAAGGTCTAGATGGACGATTTTGGAAGAATTCAAGTAGGATATACCTTTTCCTTTATCAAAAAACATTGTAGAAAAGAAGAAAAAGGTGAAAAAGTTACCTAGTTGATGAATGGGGTTGCAAATATATTGATGAACGGCTTAAGAGTATTGAGTGGACCAATTTAACTAATGAAGTTGCTACCAAAATGGATTGAATGTTTAACTATATATGAATGTAATAGGCTGGCTATGCAGAATAGTGATGTTGGAGGTTATATTGGGCTGATGCGGTAGGTTATATTGAGTTGAGATTATCTGGAGGAAATTGGCTAAGTAAGAAGATAAGTTGGTAAATGGTAAAAAAAACTTTTTACTATTTATAGAAGAATTCACTTGTGTGATAAAGGAATAAGAACGGTTTGTATGAGTAGACAACATTTGATAATTTAAAATTTTGGAATATTTCCTTGATTTTCCATAAGTATGAGGAATAAAGGAGTTAATGTTAAGTGTATTACATGTAGAGGGGTGCATAACCCTAGCAACCTAGATCATCTCGTTTGTATAAAGCATATCGTATCAAGCATCTCGTGTGTAACAACCTGGCATTAATGAGCAGTAGATCGTTTAAGCTTATTCGAAGCATATCCTACACCTAATGACCAGGCCATGTAGATAGATCGAGGTAAAATGACCTCGTGAATTTTCACATTTCTACCCCACATCTATACAAGGGATACATAACCTTAGCGACTTGACCGTTGGGATAGCGACCTGATCGTTGGAACAACGACCTGATTTCGGTAACCTGATTGTAATTATAAAATATCATGTTTAGGTTGGCTTTGACACCTTGAATAGAGTATCTATCAATGTGACATTGACACCTACCTCTTGTGTGCTTATATATATCACACTAATGAGATGAATAAAAAAATTATTAGCTTCTTTCTAACATCTCACTATAATCTCTTACACACGAATACTTATCCAAACATGATATTTTGACACATTTTTATTTTTTAATCA
The DNA here is from genome assembly GCA_030763125.1 of Hippophae gyantsensis. Classification (NCBI taxonomy): domain Eukaryota; kingdom Viridiplantae; phylum Streptophyta; class Magnoliopsida; order Rosales; family Elaeagnaceae; genus Hippophae; species Hippophae gyantsensis. The sequence goes on from CM061029.1 coordinate 57,470,692, forward strand.
ATTCATCAATATTTAATCTCATTCAAGGATATTATATTTAAGTAATTATCAACGATCATCTCTATGTCTATCCTAAATATCAATATCGTCAATGAAGTTTCAAATTGACTCAATGACATTCCTTTTATTTTAAGTTACTCACAAAGAAAACCCTTTTATGTTAGAAAACGATTGAAAAAAGTTGACATGCAATTATGATAATAAGGATATTAGAAATGAAGCCTCACATGAGTCAGAATCATATTTGGGCAAAAATAAAGGAAAGATCGATGATAAATTTTCTAATCAAGTGTCAATCTTTGTCATATTTTTTCAACCCTTTTTGACACAAAAAATTATCTTTGATAATAGTTTAAAATAGAATATATCTAATTGAATCAATTTGAAACATCATTGAAGAGACTGATATTTAGATATTTAGATTAAATATAATAGTGTTATATATATATATATATATTACCAACCTTCTGCAAGAAGATGAAATAAATTCCCTTAAAATTGATTATTTTTATTAATCTTGTAAAAAATCTCAATTAAAAAATTATTCAATTTTACTCAAAAGTTAATAAGTGATTGAGTTTTTTGAAAGGTAATATTTGAAAATTATGATGATTTGGGTATCAAATTGAAAACTATAACCTGACAACAATTCCTAACTTTACTTTAGGGTTTTTGCTCGGCATTGAAGAGAGATGTCTCTATTGAGGAGCTCTCTCTAGTAGATTATTTTCTTTTATTTCAAAATAATAGATAAATTATACTTAGATTTTGACTTAGTGTGAGTTTATGTTCATTTAGATTTACATATAAGGGAGATCTTTTAACATGTTTTGTTCTGTTTTGTCTTGTTTTCTTTTTAGATATGTTATTTTTTATTTATGTACTATTATAGTTTAAATCTTTGAAGATCTCAAGTTATAAAAAGTTAGGTTTTATTGAAGATCTAATATCCTATCTAGTTGAAGGATCATACACGAAGGTTAGAGAACTCAAAGAGCTAAAGAAAAAATGCTCTTAAAAAGTTACATATGGTTTTTAAGGATTATTGTGATAATTTAATATATTTTTAATTTCTTGATATAATAATTCTTGTAATTATTTTGATTTGAATGAATATAAATTCATTTTTCTAAAAAAAATTGGTATATTTTTTTAACTTTATATTTTTGTATGACTTAATTATTCAATTCATTTTACTTTTAATCTTTAAACATATTTTTTTACGTTATAAAAAACTATATATACACCACATTTTTGAATATGTATTGAGTATATTTTTTTATGTCATAAAAAAGGAGAGTAATCGTATAAGTCTCCAAATTTTGAAACTAGTATTGTTTAGTCTCTCATATCGTAAAAATATGTTTTTCATTTACACATCTATGATAAAATGGATCAATTAAGAATAAATTATATTATTTTAATAATTTTTTTAATAAATATTATTATTTTTATATTAGTTGATTAAAACACGATAAAATATGAGTCACTAACATAGATAAAAGTAAAATTTAATATATTATTTAAAAAAATTTAATAATATTTAACATATTTAAATATATTATTTTGTTTTTTAAAATTAATATAATATTAAAATATAAATTGTGAAAATTAGAAATATTGAAACAAATATTTTGTAAAAAAGTTTCATATTAATTTATATTTTATCATTATTAAATGATTAAATTTTAATAATATTTTAATCATTAACATAAAACATAATATTTTAATAAAAAAATATTAAAATAATATATCTATCAATTTTATCAAAAATATGTGATTGAAAAAGTCAATTTATAATTAAGGATTATATATACGTTGAAACTTAATATGAGAATTTTATTGAACATTTTTTATTAAAAAAAATTATGTATACTAAACGTGAGAGGTTAAAAATACACTCTATTATGAATTACCATTGTGTTGTCGGGCACTAATTTGGACTCAAATTGTATGAGTTGTTTTATATCACTTTATAATTAAATATAATATTAAATTATTTATGGGTATTTTTATGTTATAAATTGTTATATAATTATAATTAATATAATAGATAATTATTATTTAAAATAATATGATTTAATTTTATAACTTATAATTAACTATCACATTAATTAAAATATAAAAAAATATTCTAAAATTTAAGTTAGTTAAATTAAACATTTAAATCTATTAATTTATAAATAATATAATAAAAATATTCTAAGTTTGAAAAAAGATACTAAAAATAACGAAAGATTTATGATCTGCATTCAGGATGGATCCCACATATAAAATAAAAAATAATATAAGTTATTTTTTAATTTATTTATTTTTAATTAAAAAAATAGTACATGTATGTTATTTTAGTTAAAATATATTTAAATTATTAAATTTTATTAATATATTAAATATTAAAAATTAAAAAAATATTTATTAAAAATAGATATGTTTTTGATTAAAATTCTATGAATAATTTTAATGTTCTAGTTTTTAAAGAAAGTTACCTTCAATGTCACATTTTTACAACATACGATATTTTTTGATATAATATTTAATAAACTTGACGTAAGATAAATTAATGAAATAAAATGATTTGATTCTTATAAAATTTAAACTTATCAAAGATTGACCATTTCATCCTAATAATAATCGTAAATGGCGATCAGAATTTATTGAATAATGTTCAAAATCCCTCAATCCTGAGGTCGTCGGTACATGTTGGACGTGGCTTGAAATCCCTTCCATTATAATTAGTTTCCGCACACCGAAGTCAGACCCCACCGCATGCGTCTTTAACATATCTCTTTATGTTTCTCTGTATTTTTGATTCCGATATCATGACTTTCTAGGCCGTGTTATTATCCAGAAGAGGATGAGACTTTGTGACTCAAATCAACAATCATTTTATCAATTATTGTAAGCACGTCAACATTGATTTTAGGATCATTATTCTTTTATTATTATCATCTTTTTGCTGCTAAGTTATGATGATTCTTTTTTATACCTACCTATCACCTTCTTTCTAATAAAACTCACAATTAATGTAAGAAACAAATAATAACAACACAGTAATCTCCGAAAAAAGTGAAGATTTCCTTTCTCTATGCCTATGTTTTTTAAAGGAAAATCAACTGAAAATTTATGTGTTTGTGTTTTGTTATGATTCATCTCTTTTGACAAACAAGTTGGGTTTCTGCAAATTTATTGACTCTTTCACCTATAGATCTGCTTTGTTTAATTTTTTTGTTGTAATTGACAACTTTTCGACTTGACTTTCTGGTGGGATTTTTTTATTTGCTACTCAATGAACTTCATCTTCCATGTAGGGCAGCTTGATTATCTTTGTTATGACTTTTCTCCTTTCCCCCTTTTCGCCACTCTTTTCTGTAAAAGAAGTTCTAAGAAGCAGATTCAAATTTTCTTCTTGTTTTTTGAATGACTATTCAACGTTTCATTTTCTATCTTGGGTTGTGCTGTTTTATGTCTTATTTTATTTTATTTTTCAAAATTTGGTAAATGTTGGGAATAGTTATATAATTATAAATTTCTTGGTCCAACATTGTTTTTCTTCTGATGAAACAGAGCTCAATTTCTCCCAAAGGAATCGCTTAATTTCTGAGCTAAAGCAGTTTTTCTCAGCTTTGGAAAAGTCTACTAGAAGATTCAAAAAGATTAATTTGAAAACAGAAATTGCTGGTCTTGATTCAAGAAGACAAAGTAGCTAAAATAGTCCTAATTATAAGGCCCTGGCTTAAGAAAAGAGATGGGTTCTTTTGAGGGTCATGTTGTGCCAGGAACTCTGTTTCTTGTAGTTGGTATATGGCATATATGGAGTTCTCTAATGAGATACACATCGAATCCAAAGTCCTTTCAAGTTAGGGCATGGAGCCCAGTACCTGGTTTTGATGGCAAGTTCAAGTACTTGGAGCTTTATCTTGTGGCAATTGGTTCTTTCATTGACTTATGTATTGAGCTTCTTTACTCCCCTCACTTGAAATTCTTTGTTCATGGAATCTTGAACCCAACTCATATGAACAATTTTGAGCATTCTGGGATGCTTCTTATGTTCTTCATCTTTGGTGTTATTGCTCTACTTTCTGAGAAGACAAGGTTAGCTTTGCTTGATTGTGTTATGGAGTACTTTTTAACAATTTTGATATATGAATGGGTTTAAATGTATTTGGTATATCTTAGAAAGTTTTGAAAAGTTGGAATTGAAACAAAAAGTTATGATTAGAAATCTTAGTTGCAGACTTTACAAATGTTGACAATATTGCATCAAGTTTCTTGATGAATGCTAACGTTCTAATTGGTGGTGACACTTATCACTTTCAATTGATCTAGTTATTATCTCAACTTGGCTTCGAGTAAATACTTAATTTTGATTGAAAATGACTTCTATATGCAAAATTATCATTTGTGACCTGACTTGGTATTTAAGAATAGACCTTTTAACATTTTGTGAATCTTGATTATTACAAAAGCTTCAAGTATAAGAAATTAAGCAGTGAATGGTAAGCTAACTTTGTAAGACATATTAAGGACTAAATCGAGTGTCTATTTGCTGGTGCTTTTATGAAAAGCGATTTTAATAGAAAGTGCTTTTAGAAAATATAGGGAGCACAACATATGTTTTCTGAGCCCTAAAAACACTTATTATGGTAAATGTTTTATTGTTTGGTTCAGATCTGAAAAGCATACACTTACCTTCTATCTCTTACTGTCAAACTTTAAGAACCAGTGTTCTAAAAGTGACCTCCTGCTTGATTTTCTTGAAAATGTTGCCCGAGTTGTTTCAATGGATGACCTAAACAGAATTAACAAAACTTACAGTTGAATCCTGAACATTTGAGAAAACTATGTTACAAGCCTCTGATGGTATTATATTCTAACTAGTGTCAACTCTTTATTATCAGAACCCTAATTTAGCAATTATTGCAAATGTTAATGAATTTATAAAGTTAACTAAATTTTCATCATCTACTAATATGTTTATTTCATTATTTCACTTAGATTTCTTCCATTGCCTCAAGAAGTGCTTTGTTTAATAGCAGCTGTAGCATTCTGTTCAGAATATCTCTTATTCTACTTCCACTCAACAACACATAAAGGCTTAGAGGGATACTATCATCTCATCCTAGTTATTCTAATAGGGATTTGCATATTAGCAGCTATTGCAGGAGCTCTATTACCAACTAACTTTGCTGTTGATTTAAGTAGTGGAATTGCAATCGCTCTTCAAGGCCTATGGTTTTACCAGACTGCATTTACTCTATATGGTCCTATGATTCCAGATGGTTGTCACAATAAGAATAATGAAATTTCATGTCATTCATCTGATAGTGCCGTTCGAGGCGAGTTGCTTGCAAACTTCCAGCTCTTTGGCTTGGTCTTTGGTGTCCTTACCTCAGTTGTGATCGCTTACGGTTACGCTACTTCAAGATTTGGTCATTCTGATCTCAAGAACTTGGAAGTGGTTCAGAATGGAATAGATTAATATTAAATTTAGGGTATATAGTCTTGAAGAGTATATTGAGGTGTGTAAAGAATCGAAGAATTTTCTTTTCTTCAGTTCTCTTATCTTTTGAAGTTACATTACTCATATGCTTATAGGCCATCTGGAGGTGTGGCAGAAAATCAAATTCAATTTACTGAGTTATCTCATGTTGAAATTATACTTGTTAGTTGCATGATACAAAATAGTAATATAAAAAAAATGTCATGGTCATTTGATTTCATACCGTGTAATTTGTTGCTTTAAATTATTTATTTATTTCCTTCTTTTTTTTCTTTTCTCGTGATTTGCTCGTGCCTCTTTCTTTTGGTACTTTCATTCCTATACATACTCTCGTTTTTTTTTTAATCCTCATAAACTATAGTCACCATTCTGATTTTCCCACAAGTCAGCGACAAGAAGGGGCACAAATGATATCATTTTTCTTAAAAATGTACATTCTTGGTCCGACATTATTAGTTATATTATTATAAAAAATAAATATATTTAGTTTCATAATTATTAAAAATAAATATTTTAGTAACATAATTATTTTAAAAATGTACTTTAATTCAAGACTAAAGTACACATTTTACATTAAAATTCTTAATTTTCATAAACAATGGTATCATTTTCATTTGTACCCAACTATAAAATACATTGCAGATTACATTTTTTTATATAATATCAAGACTAGTAATAATTTTCTCTGTTCTGATCCTCAAGTAAATGCTACAAAAAACGAACTGAAACTGGATCCTCGGAAACCACATTATACATTTAATCTGTTATTTTGGGTTTGGTGCCTTTAATTGGTACGAGCGGTTCTCATTTAATACACTAATCCTCAAAAGTACCATTTTGATATTAAAAAATAACAGTAACTATTTTTTGGGGAAGAGAATTGAAGGCAATGAACATTGTTGGTATTTGATCAAAGAAGACAATAAGCAGTTTGAATTTCCGTCATATTTTTACATTATTAAATACCATAAAGTAGAAAAAACTTAGATATCTATTTCATCAATTTAAATTGTTTTGTAATAAAAACACTACTGCCACTAAGCAACGATAATGTCTTTGTTGTCTTAAAAAAACAATAATGTCTACACTCTTGAGAATATACATAAAGCACGCAAAATAATTAGATGTACTCTTTTCTTTTATGGGGTGGTGATAAACTCACATTTCTTGTTTCAATTCAACACTCATAAATACAATACAACAGGCAATCGCAATTAGGCTTCGACAGTGTATCAATCTTAATTTGTTTTACATTTTGCATCAATTACTTTCATTTGTGCAATGACAAGGAAAAAGACAACGCACTCACAATTACATATTCTGGTTGTACCCTTCGACAGCATTATTGAGCAACTCCATTACGAGGAACAGCCACAGTTCTTGGCATGTAGATATTAAAAGATCAAAGGCCCACAACATATGCACATACATGAATCTACACCATCAGTCTACAATCATAATCCAACTTCTGATAATCACTACTTATTTAGCATTGTTATCAGTTATTAACCTAGACCCCCCACGTGATATGAAAACATGGTTTAGTATGGAACGACAATGGATTCTATAAGCTCTTGAAGGGGAGCCAACTCCTTCTTGTCTATTAAACCAAATTCCTGCAAACAAATTTGCCATCAAATTAAATTCTCCGACATTAAGTAAATGAACTCTAAACAGTGTTATTTGAATGCTAATAAATTATTGGGCTATTACAAAAAAATAAAAAATAACACCCCTAAAACTTATAACAACAAAAATGACACCCCAATAATATTGAACTGAATCCAATTAGACGGTGTTCAATATTGAACGGATCTAAATAACCATAGTTCAATTTGAACAGCTTTTAATTGAAGTGAATATAAGGGGTATTATTTTTGTAATTATAAGTTTTAAAGGTGTTATTTTTGTTGTTTTTCTAAACTTATCTGGCCACTTTATCTCTTGTGAATAATTAAATATAGGTAATCGTACAGCCTAAACATAACACTGAACATGTGAATCTGTTCAACTCATAGGAGAGGAAGAATTAACATTCAATGAATCAATGGGTATCTATGATCAACTCACATAGTATAGCAATATGTAGAGTGGAAAGAGAAAACAGATGGATATGAGAAGAGAATGAAGAAATGATATGAGAGAGGAAAAAAGATTAGAGAGAATAGAATTAGGGTTAAGGACAAGAAAAAATATAGCAACGTTTATTATTCATCTCCTCTAAAGTACAGTGACACCAACTATTTTTGGAGGGCATCTCAAAGAATCTGATGACAACCCAAAATTTAATTTGATAAAGATAATGATAATCCTAATTTGGGAAAAGATCAAGTTGATACAGGTACTTTGAGTCATACATTAACTTATCTCAGTGCTTGTTCAGTTTAAGTTTCTTATTGATCAACAAGGAAAAAGTAAAGCTATAGAAGTGCAGAAAAGAGAGAAAAAAAACATTTATTTTATTTCTTCTTGTGTATAAAAGCACTCCAACTAACTCGAAACAATTTTTTATTCGATAAGGAGCACAGGTACATCCATAGGAGGAGGAAAACGTCATTTTGGAATTGATATAAATGAAATTTGTTTCAACATATGCAAACTTGCAGCCACGACAGATGCATACAAGATTAGGTGCATTTCAATATGAAGTAAGATTATAATTGAATATCTAAGTCAATATGAGGTCAGCAAGTGGATAAGATTTTCCTATCATGAATTTAAAAAGAAAACTTACACATGTAAAGAGAATGAAATGCTTGAAGCAAGTGTTTAAATGGGCTTCTTCCTTGAGGCTGACAATTTTCTGAAAGTGGGAGTGATATATGTGGGCATACACACGGAACAGTCTTTTAAATATCGTCTTCACCACATCTCCAAAGTTGGCAGGAAACGGTGTACCTGAAAAATGTAAAGCATCTACTGTCAGACCGTAACAATAGATGAAGCAATGAGATGATTAAATAGATCCAAACTGATTACAACCTAGCTTTTGAGGAAATATGGCTTCATCATCAAGTTGTGATTCAATCCAATCCATTAAATATTCAACGTATTTTGGAGCAGAAACCTCAATTGGCTTCTTGATTCGTACACCATCAGCCCATCTATATTCATATCTGTAAAGTTTATAATGTTTGAAGTCAGGAATATACATAATGATCTAAAAGTTAGGGCATATTCAACCAATCATCCATAAAAGGTAACCAAATAAGAATTGGAAAAAAAGTGAAAATAAATGAGCCAGTGATACTAGCAATTTCAGCATGTTCATGGTTCAAATCATATGTGGACCGAAAGTTATAAAGGTGAACCATAAAAAAGCATCATGTACCTTCATTGCATAAATAGGCATGCTATAGAAGATGTTTACGATCTTTGGCAATGAGCATAATAAATATAAAACACATGTACCAAAAGATTAGAGCTGTTAATTGATATAGGAGTAGACAAGCAAAAGGAAAACACAAATTTACTGATTGAAAGTTGAAATAACAAATTAATTGCAGTTGTTCGGTAGAAGAAAAATCAATGCTTAGATTCTTTGAATCTTTTAGCATAAACTAGTACGAAAATATTGTTTCATGAAGTCACCTCATTGATCATCAATGTATTTGGCTAGAGAAAATTGAACAAAAGCCTCTAAACTTTCTGGCACTGATTCTAGATTAAAATTTTAAAGCGACATAAGTCTTCAGCAGTTAAACAATGTGCTTCTTATATGGTTCAGAAACCTCCTGTACATTGGCCACAGCTAATAATATGCTTGGCATACTTAAATAAGGTAAATCCCTTACATCAAGGAAAAGTCATTATGAAAAGGGGTTTATATTGGGACAAAGCTAAAACAATTTTTGAAATATGATGCAATAGAACTAAATAAGAAAAAAAAACAAGATAAAACGAATAGGGAAAGAAAGATAAAGAGGTTAGTATAGTACAACATACTTGGGGCCAGCAGTCATTGTAGGGCAATTCTCAGGGGTACAAAACTCAGTGAGTGTACCATAAAGCAAATTCACTTGGTTAAAGAAATCCACAGCTGAAATTAAAGAAAATACAATGAAATTTAGATATAGATTTCACACAACAGATTCCTCAAATGCGAATTCAAGATGAGGCACCCTAAATATTTACCTTTATAAGCAAAGGAAAATGGAAATTAACAGTAATGTAAATAAAAGATGAACAATAAGACTGATATTGATAAGTTTATGATAGCAAAAGATAGGCTACAAAATAGATGACCATTCTTCTAAGTGTGGAGGGAAGGGATGAAGAGAGAGAGTAATACTATTGACAGCAAGCCACTCATTCAAATCCTCTCCTGTAGGAAGTTTTACTGCTTCCCTAAGGTTTCCACTACCAAGTGTGGCATCAATGTGCTGTCTAAGTTGAGCCCCCTGCAATAAGATAAAGGTAAAATAAATAAAGAATCTGTCCAACATAAAAGTGGAGACTTTAAATTAACCGATAAGGAATTCCAATAGAGCTTTCTAGCCGACAGAATGGTACAAAACTTTAATTCTTATAAAAATTAAACGTAAAAAGAAACAAGCAAGCATGTACTAATAACAGTACCAGTATAAATTAAAAATATATAAATAGACAAGCCAAATGCCATTAAAACAAACAAACAAGAAAGGAATCACCACAACTTAGAAGCTAAATAAAGCAGCCAACCTTACTCCCTGATGGTGCACTCTTTTTTGGCCGGAAGGTCCTTTGATTTCTGAAAAAAGATTAGTAAGAAGATATATCAATGAAATATGTGAATTGTGATGACAACTAAATATTACTAAATTGTTGATGGCTTTGAAATTATATATAACAAATTGACGTTGATGCATAAAATGCATAAGCATACCAGTGAACCCGTAATGGGAAGATAGAAGGATCATGGGAGGAAGAGAAATAAGTGAAGTGGGAGATATGGATTAAGAAAGATGGGAGGAGGGACAGCACACTAAGCATACAGTTTTTGTATAAAACAATCCATAAAAAGATTCCATTCACTTAACTCAACTAACATGTTTCTAGTCATGATTCGTCCTTTTACAAATCTTACTGCTCCACTTCTGTTTTCTAAAACAACCATAGTGATCATATAACAAAAAATCATCATCTTTGTCTTAAACTTGACATCTTTTTTGCTACATTCAATGCCTATCTTCAGATATTTAAGATACATAAGTAGGTTCTGATCATAAACTAATCAAGCAAACATTGTATGCAGGCATGTTCAATATCATTCAAATTAAGGATATAAATTTGAGCGGAATGGGCTAGACCAAGCCCAAAACTTTGGATTCGGGCTAGACTCAGGCGGGGTATTGCCATGTATATTTTCAAGCTAGATTGGATTTTTCAAATTAGATGCAAGCCAAAAACTCCGTCCTAAAACATTCGCGTAGATTCGAGCCTGACTTTTTAATGAAACAAAAAATTATAAAATAATGACATACAATATTCAAAGGTACATTTATTTTATAAAATTTAAACTTATATTTTAGTTCGAAATCGGACCAAGCTCATAGTATAAATATTTGACCCTAAACACGACCTAAAATTATTCGGGTAGGACAAGGTAGGACTAATTTGGACCTAATCAAACTTCGAGCCAGATCGGATCAGGTCGGATCATTCGGGTTTTAATCAGCCGAGCTAAATTTGCATCTTTAACTATAATGAAGTAATACAATCAGTACTCGATGTAATGCATCAGTCAACATGTCGCCAACAACAACGCCTTCTATTACCGCAATATTGACAATCGAAATGGATGAATCGGCATATATTATCTACACGTAGATCGTTAGCGGCAGAAACGAAAGAGAAGACACAGGCAAATCTAATACCCATAAATGATGAAATAAACGTATAATTAACTAATTTTTGATGAAACCAAATATTCAGATAAAAAATTGTTTAACTTATCAATCATTAAAGAGATCCCTACACATCACATTTTATACACTAACTGATCGAAAAATATTTATGAATTCAAGTAAAAGAATCCAACATTCAATAGATGAAAAATTGCAGAGAATAAAGTAATTGTTTGTCACTTGCCTGCCCAAACCGAAGAGACTCATGGCTTGCACGCAACAGAGAAACGAGGGTGCTCGAGATCAGGTGCTTTCGGAATTGAAATGGAGGACAGCCCTAATGTTTATTCTTAATTGAATCACCCTTTTTTTTCCGGTTATTCTCTTGAAATTTCAAATAGGACTCTCTAATTGTGGTGACTTTTTGTAATTATTGCGGTTGAGTCGTGCTGCCCTTGCGCTTTTTAAGGTGAAAATTTATGCAGTTTTATACGTACTCGTATTGTATCTGTTATATTAATTAAATGATAAACTAATCAATATATCATCAAAATATAAATTACTTAATATATTGCGGGTAATATATTTATATAATTAATAAAAAAATTAATTATAAATTTATATTAATAAAAAAAATTAATGATAAATTTGTATCAATAATAAAAAAATTTATGATAAATTTATACTATTAATAATATTTTAATATATTTTCATTATGAAATTATATGTTTACAACTTACTAATAATATTTTAATATGTTTTATCACTATTAAATTATATGTTTACAATTTTTACGATAATTCAAAAATATATTTATTAATTTATCATAACTAAACTTTTATGTGTATGTTTCAACTTAAAAGTAAAAATAAATTATTTTTAATTAATTTATTTATTTATAATTATAATAAATATTTAATATCTTTACAATTAATAATTGTTATGTAATTTAGAATATCTCATGTGACAAATAATAACAATCACACTTAGAAAAAAGCCTTAGTGATCAAGCCCAATAAATATTGAGTTATCACGTGAGCATAATCATAATATAATCTCAATAAAGAGATAAATAACTAATAATTATTCTTTAATTATATAAAGAGATAATTATTAATAGATGTATACGATGTTATAATAAGTTAATATTATTTCATATGAAATAACCATCAGGTTAACTATTTCATGTATATATATTCATGTATGTACACAATCAAAGATATACAAAATAACTTAAATCTTATAATAAAAAATTATAGCCTAATAATATTTTCTCTCTTAATTAAAGAACGAAACCATAAATATCCTATAAACTTTATCATCTTATTACATATTTAAGTATCAGAGTGCCAAAGACCACCTCATGGTGATTCAAGGTCTTAACAATTTATTTATATTGTAGATCAGAGAGAATAGTTTTACATGGTGTTAACAAAAAATTACATTAACATCTGACATCATTTTTGAGAAATAAGTATATTCTACTTAGTTGAAACAATCAAAAAAATTGCAGAATAATTCTAAAAAAAAAATTCCAAGTAATCAATATAGAGAAAATTGCATATTTAAAATGTATAAATTAATTGATATTTATTATTCAAAGATATTGATTATATAAAATTATCTATATTAATTTAATAAATATTGATTTATATTAATTATAATTATTTTATTGTTATAGGATCAACAAAAGAATATCAAAAAATCAAAATTTGATTTTAGCCGTATATCTTCACGAGATTTCATAAATAGGTTGTTAAATTTGGATCGTAAATTTTGATTATAATATTCAAATAAGATTATTCAAATTGATATAAAAATATAAGATATTTATTTATAATTTTATATTTTACGAAAAACATTAATTCTGATTATTTCAAGCCAAAAATAAGTTAAAATATGAAATATATTGTATTTAAATAACTATTAGTATTTATGATACACCTTTTTGTATAAAATTTTAAATTATATAATTCAAGAGATTCATTTATAATTATTATTTTGAAAATTAATTACCTTTAAGGAAAAAACATTGTAATATTATTAGGATTTAGAAGATGTGCATACTACAATACTATAAATAGATGGGTTATTGAACAATTTGAGATAATGAGAAAATTACAAAGAGTTCTTACTTTCTTATCTTCTTTTTCTCTCTGTAATTTTTGAAATAATTTGTAAGCTAAACTAAAGTCAAAGAAGAGAGGAGCTTAATTGTATAGTTTTATAGTATTTTTTTTTATTCTTATGTTTTTTAGTTTATAATTTTGTTTTGAGGAATTATTTTGTTCATTTTTTTGTTATATTCAATATATTATAAACTAAAATTTGCACATAAAAAAATATATGATTGAATTTAAGAAGTACAACTTGCCGACCAACAGGTCATCTATCAGTTAGTTCTTATAGCTTCCATACAGCCTACTAGAAACACATATGATGTACTTGGATTCACAATGGGCCTTCGAATATAAAAGAGGAGAGTCTGAGTTAGAGTCCTTTTGAACGTAATGGAAACACACTCCAGGCCAAGTGTTATCGACCAGGAGGTGCCACCCAGGCCAAGTACTATCGATCAGGACATGGTTAGATAGGAAGTACCATCTAGGAGACAGTTTGACTATAACTATTGACTAGACAGATCCTTACCATATAGCACTTGTCGGTTGATCACCTTTCTATTGTGCATGGCGAACCTGAGCTACCACCATCATAAGGTGTGCAATCCATCATTATGTTTAGTCATGAACTTGACCCCCAATAGAGACACATTCTTACATTTGGATCAGTTGAGCAAACATGTCTTATGGCATCTAAATTAGAGTTTTACACAGTCTATAAAAGGATCGACCATGTATGCTTCCAACAAAAATAAAAGCAAAGGATAAATTTATATGTTCCAAGACTTCAATCCCAATAGAGTATAAGAAAGATCATACTTGCAATCACTCAGTTAATGAACCAAACATACCTCCAACAAGTGAAGCTTCATCAATCATGGACAAAAAGCCTTCCCAAATGACTATGGTGGGACAACCTAAATATGAGCACATGCGTAATTTTTTACCTAGTTAAATAGCCTCTAGACAGATCTAGAAATCTGTAAGTCACCTAAAAAATATGAGACCATGGTTAGAAATATCACATGCTAATCAACTAGCCACCAAAATTTGTTAGCCAACCGATGTCAAATCAGTTCTCAAAAAAGTAAGATCGATTCCAAAATTCTCTTAATGAGACGATTCAACGATTGTATTTTTGACATTTTTCAATGCATGTACAAAAACGGGTGTGCAAAAATGGGTGTATGGAAACCTTTCACCCATTTGAGTCAATCAAATTTATGAAAAAAAGGATTGTTTATCCTTCCATTCAGTTAGTGCATCAACAAAATCTTTGTAAAAAGATTACCTGTTTTCTGAGATCTTCATTAATAGATCTTCAAAAAGAAACAATGATCCATTCAAAAAGAATAAAACAATCAATAAGTTCTTACACTCAGATGGGAATCATGAGGCCCAACCAACCATTATTCCTTATTGTTCTCCCACAGCCTACCCAAGTGATAAAGCCTGCGCCTATTTCAACTTTACTGAAATTGGCCCAATTGGCTTGCAGTTGAGAAGCTCGAGTAGATACTGACACCCATCTTAACATAATGAACATAGTATTCTAGACCATCACGAAATGCCTCTTAAAGCTATAAGCTCCTGGCTTACTTCCCTTTCCAAATAATGTCTATATAGCATCTTTTAATACCTAGAGTGTATAAGATCTGACTCGTTCAAAGAAAGGTTTCGATCAACGATGTGACCCATCGCGTGTCCTTCCAACCATCCTTCTTAAACTAATTGGGACCACTTAAAGGAACATTCTGTCTAAGCCAATCATGTAAACTATGTGGCCATAACAACTAATGGTCACCCCAGAAGTTATCGCTTATGTGAGGTACCGATGGTCGTCCATTTACCTACGTATGCACCAAAGGTTGTGTTCATGCCATAAGTCGTGGTTACTCCATGCTTCTACAAGTTTAAAATGCCTAACACGGATACCAATACTAACGAGCTATTGGAAAAATAGACAACTTCAAAGGATGAAACCATTTTTCCACCTTGACATATGAAGAATACACTACAAATTTTTGGAGTGCTTTTCTGAGCTACAAGATTTGTAACCATTTTTTGTCAACCAGGACTCATTGGGGGCATTTTCCAATGTATAGAGCACCACAACGCTTACTCGTACTTTGCATTGTCCAAGTTGTTGCCTAATAGGTGCATGGTCCACGTTGATGCGCTCAAGTCTAGATTGTTGGTTTATAGGTCATGATGTCTACATTATTATTTCCTTATAAGTCACGTAATCTACACTTCCACATTTTATTCAGAATAGTCCACGGCGTGCCCTAGGGAGGTGCTGGACGTGATAGTTTGTTGCCTTCTTAGATGTATCATCCCCTTACAACATGATGTCATGGTTCAGACTATAAAGTCCCAAGCACCTTCTAGGTTATATAGTATGGGTCGTGTCTCTCAAATGTGCGTAGTTTAGGATACCACTTACTTGGCCGCATCGAACATGATAGTGTGTTGCCAAATAGGCTACACCATCCCACATGATGGATCACATAGATCAACCCTTGACAGCCTAGAATATTGTCATGGAATCTAAAAGTCCAAGACTTCGTTATTCAACATCCAACAAAATGGGACAATTCATCAACTTCGTTACAAATATTTCTCTTAATTGAAAGACATCTCATGCTTGGATCTATCGACAAATTCAACCTCTCCAAACAAGGGGTTGATAAACAAGAAGTTTAATCAAAAAACACATGGACCAAGAAATCACCCCAAACTTAGAAAAAATCAAGCAAACACAATAAAGTGTAGATGGAAAATAAGGTTACGAGTATACAAGTCGAATATCACTTAGACATCAAACCATCACCTAGTTAGATGGGATAAGACCAAACAAAGGTATGGTTAACTAGGATTAGTAGTGATTGGCTAAGATTAGGATCATTGTATTGGAAATATATATATATATATATATATATTAAAAGTGTCCTAAAATGTTTCTTAGATTATATCATTTGTAATGTTTAATACTTTAAATTATAAATGATATCATTTAATTATTTAATTTTTTTAAAAAATAATCGATTAATGATAAATTATTAAAATTATCAAAATAATGTATTTTTTTACTTAACCATTTTTTTTTTAAAAGAACGAGATTGGATCATTTTTAATCTTAATTATTAAACGACATTAATAATTTAATATAATAGATTTTTATGGTTGTTTATTTATATTAAAAAAATTAATATTTATAATAAATTATTGTATAATAATAAATTATAAATTAAAATATAAATTTAATTATTTTAATTAAAAAGATAATTATTATTTTTCCACAATAATTAACAAATATAAGTGATTTTTTTATTATGGAACGATGGGCTTTATTGTTTTTACTAACATGTTTTTAGATGTTTTTCTCAAAGGGTATGGTGTACTTGCTGTCATGTTTGGCGATGTGAAGTTTTGTTTGTTTCTCCTGTTGATTGGTACTTGTATTTGGTATGCCTTTAGCAAACTTTTAATGAATTCTTTTGTCTTTCTAAAAAAACAAATACTTAAGATAAAAAACAAATGCACATGATCATTTTATAGATAATAGCATAATGTATATTATTATTAATAATAATAATTTTATTTAATAATAAAGATATTAAAATTTAATTAAGATTAAAAATAAAATATATATTTTATGTATTCTTATTATAATAATAACAAACTTTATTATAACAATAATATTATGTATGGTTTTTCCTATGGGTGAACTACTTGAACTCTTAAATGCAACCCAAATCTATTGGAAATGTTTTTACTTGGAGGAGTAGTATACGTGTTTTATGTATAAATATAAAACAAGCTGCTAATTCTAATTTACTTTTTTTTTAAATTGTTTAATTGAATTTATAAGTTTTAAAAAATCAAATTTACAAATGGCTTATTATTTCGTTTCATTTGATAAAGATATAATAAATAAAAAAATTAATAAATAATACATAAAATAAAAAGTTATTAAATATAATTATTAACTACTATAACATAATAAACAAAAATACTAATATTAATCAAATTAATAAATATAAAATATAACAACTAATTTTTTAAATAAAATAGAAAATAAAATGTTCCAATAAATATAAAATCAAGATAAATGATAATTTAAAATATATATATAATATAATTGAGGTCAAAAAGGTTATTATTGACGTAGTTTTAAAATTTTAATTATATCAATTTATAATAATTTAAAATTAAATTCATATATAATTTAAAATATCAAATATTTCATTCATAAGAAATGTTAAGTTCTAAATTTTTAATTTTATAAAAAAATTATGCTCATTTTTTGAATATTGTTTAAATTTTATTGAAACTTTTTAAAATATAAACTGTATTAATTAATAAAATATTATGATTCATTTCATATATTATTAGAAGTCTTGCTTCTAAGAAATTTTATATCTCATGATTTCGAGTTTTATATAAAAAATTATGTACATTTTACTAATGATTATTCATAATCAGTTGAATATATTTTACTCATTTGTTTTAAAATATAAACTATATTAACTCACAAAGTATTATAAATCGTTCCATATAATATTATAAATTTCTATAAACATAGTTTCAAATAAATTTTAATTCAAATTTTTTATGAAAAATAATGATCATTTTACTAATAATTGTATAAATTTGATAGAATATTTTGATTTATTTTTGAAATACAAACCATACCAACTCACAAAAAAATTCTAAATTGTTTTCTATATTATTAGAATATTTTAGATGTCTAATTTCTAAAAAAAAATTCAATTTGTGATTTCGAGTTTTTAATAAAAATTTATGCTTATTTTACTAAATGTTTTTTAGATTTTGTTGAATATCATTGACTCATTTTTGAAATATAATTAATACTAACTTAAAAGAATTACGATTAATTTCATATATTATTAAAAATATTATGTGTTAGGTTTATAAAAAATTTTACGTTTGTAATTTTAAGTATTATATAAAGAATTATTTTTATTTTATTTGAGATTCTTCATATTTTATTATAATATATAGTTTATATGAGCTACTCATAAGGTAACTCAGTTTATATATAATTGAGTTCAATTTATTTAAAAATTAAAATAAGATAAACTGTTATAACTTATTTAAGATAAATTGAACTTAAGTAAACCGAGTCATTTTAATTAGAAACATCTCTAATTTTATGCATTAATTTAATATATCAATTATTTATTAAACATAAAATTAGAAATATTAGATATAATATGAAGAACAATGTCATATTTTAGATTATATAATTTGTATTATTTAATCCCTTATGTTATAAGTGATATCATTTAGTCTTTTATCTTTTATAAAAAATTATAATTAAGAATAAATTTTATTATTTTAATAAATTTTCTATCAAAATATTATTATTTTATATCAATTGGTTAAATGCGATTAAAATTTGAGTATTTAATAATGATAAAATCACAATTAATATGAAATTTTTTTAAAATATTTATTAATTATCATTATTTTATTTTAATATTTTATCAAAAGTTTAAAAATATATTTAAATAATTTTTTTAAAATTTTATTATATTTATTATTTCTTAAATCATTAAAGACTCAAATTTTAATTACTTGATAATAAATAATAAAATTTTAAATAAAAAATATTAAAATAATATAATTTTAACGTAGTAAATTTTATAAATATAAATTTAAGCTAATAAATAATATTAACTTTAATTTAAGAGAATAAAAACTTAAATAAGATTTCTATCCTAGTTTACCCTACCCTGTAACAATAAGACTAAATATTAATAAAGCAAACTACATTATACTGTATGAACTGTTGCAAGGATGAATTCATGATGAAGAACATTTTTGTACTTTCATTCCAACTGCTGTCAAGTTATCGAAGACGATCACTTTTTTTCAGTAAACATTTGCACTCAGTGTGTCGGTGCCGAAAAATTGACGTAATTTATCCATTTTTAAATTTTTTTAATACATCAAAATATGACATTTATTTTTCTAAACTTACTAATAATATTACATATTATAAATACAATAAGTATCGGCTACAATTTTAAAGGTTGGATTATATTTATCAATTAGATACCTACCGTCTTCCAAAAAAAAAAAAAAAAGGATTTAACAACTAAAATTGTACAAGTACTACTATCATAGTTCACAATATCATCGAACAACAATGAGAATAACTTATAATTAATTAAAAAATAAATTAAAATCTTATAATCGTTTTTTGGGTAATGATATTATAAAAATGTAAATTAAGATTATTAAAATAATAATTTTATATACTAATAATAATATTAAAAAATAATTAATACCAATAAATATTGTTTGTAAATAATAACAAAATATTTATGAAAATATCATAATTATACATTTTTATGTGTGAACAATAAATAATGAAAATAATTAAAGTTTCTTATTTTAATATTAATTTAATTTAATTTTTATATTATATTTATCTATTTTTTTGATGTGTTATCTTAATAATACATTGTTTATAAAATATATCAATTTGATTCAATTTTTTATTTAATTAAATTTTTTCATATATGTAATATTTAAAGAATATATTTAAATAATTAATTAACTAAATAATATTCAGAATATATTGATTATTTAAAAATATATATTTAAAGTATATTATTATACATGTAAAATATATTTAATTAAATAATAATTTATATAAAATGAATATATTTTTTTAGATATATTATCATTAAGATATGGTTTGAGAAATCACCATCACAAGATACTGAAAACAAAATTTACCGTCTTCCGAGAAGTTTCTACGATTCCATTTTTAACTGAATTACCTAGACTCTCTTTGAAAGAAAGAAAAAAAAAAGTGATGAAAAACAAAACACCGTTCTCTGGGACCGGATCTACCGCCTTCGACCTTCTTATACAATGATATTAAATTAATATAAAATAAGTAAATAATCCGGTCAATTTATTATTTAATCCCAATTCTGTAAATTGATTGCAAAAGTAGCAGAAAACCCTAACACCCGATTTGGGAGAAATCAAAATTAATGTGTCTCCATCCGATATAGTTATATTCATTCTAGACTCTTAAATCTGAACATCTCTGCACAAATGCTTCAAAATTCCCCTCAAACATGGCCAACCCTCTCATCTCTTTCACCGACTCCAAGGTAACCGCCTCTTTCTTTATATATACACTGTACACCCACATTTATACACGTATATGATTTAATAGGTGTTTGTGAGGCTTAGATTGACTTGGGTTTTGTGGCAGTAAGCAGAAGCAGGGAAGTGTAATGAGCGATTCTTTGTTCACACTGGCCCAATGGCAAGAGCTCGAGCACCAAGCTCTTATCTTTAAGTATCTCAAAGCTGGCATTCCTGTCCCTCCTGATTTACTTGTTCCTATAAAACGGAGTTTCCAGTTGATGTCTCCTTCTTTGTTTCACCAACCCACTTCTTGTACGGTCCCCATTTTCATACTTCTGTTTGGTTTGCTTCAATTTATGATGTTGGGTTCTAGAATACTGTAATGTTTTGCTGCTTTCTCAAGTCTGCTCAAAGCTACGAAGCTCGATTAATGCTACTTAAGCATGAAAAGTAACTAAATAAAATGGTTTTTAGCTGTGGTTAATTTCAGAAACTTTTCTTCATTAAGTTTTGTTTTATTACTTTAAATTATGATCAGTACGTCCCAGTATTTTTCTGATTTTTCTTTTCCTTTCCGTTGTACTGTTATTAGCTTCAGCTTGGATGGTTTTTCTAATTTCTCTACATAGACTTGTGCTTAGTATGTGTATGTTCCACTGGACCTTTGTTTTAAGAAAGTATAGCTCTTATATTTTTGATATTTTGCTTCCATGATGGATGGGGATGTTTTAGCTTGACAATGATATTATTTTATCTTTGGTATTTCTCATTAGATTTTTTTTGGCTAGTGTTTTGTGCAATTTGGTGTTCTTTATGTTCTGGAAGTTGCAAGTTCTAGGATGTATTATATATTCTGAAGTCTCTAAGTGGTTGTTTTCAGTGGGCTACTGTTCCTATTTTGGAAAGAAAATAGATCCGGAGCCTGGAAGGTGCAGGAGGACAGATGGAAAGAAATGGAGGTGCTCCAAAGAAGCACATCCAGACTCCAAGTACTGTGAGCGGCACATGAACAGAGGTCGCTACCGTTCAAGAAAGCTTGTGGAATTGCGAACTGCTGCCTCCAAGTCCTTGCCAACTGTTTCATCAGAGATTGCTAATGGGAGTAGTAGTTCTACTGGCAGCTTCCAAAAGACACCCTTGCATTCAGTAAGTAACAACAAGTCTATATACTTTGGAAGCAACACAACACAGCTGCAGGTGGACTCTTTACACTATGGGATAAGTAACAATGAATACAGGTACATCCTTATTGTTCATGTACGTTCTGATGGAAATTTGCGAGTTTATGCCTTTTCTGCTGATGCCCTTTCTATGCTTGAGATTTGAGCATTATAAAGCAGGTACTTGAGAACAAATACTCATTTATACGTAGTCCAAAATATTAATTCTGCAAACTACTTCCAGCTTGATATGGTGATATAACAGAAATCTGCTTGATGCAGTGGGGAATCAATGAGAGATGGAATAGTAGAAAGAAGATATTATATTTTAATCAAACAAATTACAATTATAATTTCAGTTTGAGATTAGGGTGTCTGGAGTTTGCCTCCCCAAGCAGATTTAAGAACAGCTCCAGTGTTGCAGATTTAGGCAAGCTCCTTTTGGATTAAGGATTTTGAGTTTTGACTTGATCATTTTATCAACAACAATAAAGGAAGTAGTGAGGTTTGTAATGTGTTGTATGTGATTTCCTTCTGTGATGGGGTGGGTCGTTAAGGGTGAGGCTGGGGTGCTTAGAAGGTCTATGGTAAAACAGCCTCCTATTGATGTTTCGTTTAAGTATATAATTACTGCGATAAAAAACAAACTATAGATTTACTAAATTTACTTTTGGAAAACTATTTCACGAGGCATAAATTAGTTGTCTTGATTTCTGTGGAACGGACATGTAGGGGTCTCCGTGGAATGAATCCCGAGTCAGGGAAGCATACTTTCTTACCAGAAGCCTCAGGAAGTGTGAGAAGTGTCAGACCAGACACTAGTCTTGATAGTTTATGGCTTCCCTTTAACTCTTCAGAACCAAGAAGCAGTTCACTATTGCTAAGCAACAATCAACAGCAGACATTTCAGGATATTGAGTCACCAAATGATGCTTTAGTGCCCCGACAAGAGCAGCACTGCTTCTTTGGCAAGGAGCTTGGCATGGCTGTATCCACGAAACAGGAACATAACATACTCCAGCCTCTCTTTAATCAGTGGCCTAAAACGAGCGATTTGGGGTCCTATCCTGATGATCATAAATCAAGCCATGATTCTCTAACCTCAACTCAGCTGTCAATGTCCAGTGCAACATCTGATTTCTTCTCCAGAAATGATCAATCCCACAGTGGTATATTTTTTTTTCTTCTTATATATAATTTTTAGTCAAGTCAATTCTTGGAGACAGTATCCACTCTTACTCTTTCCAAAAAACTAAGTAAATTGTCAATGGATTGACATGGATGAATGCATGAAGATAGAAAATGTTGAAATTTGGCAATATTCTGATGATTTGATTTTCTTGATGCAGATGTCTACCGTTGAACCTGAGTTAAAGATAATTCATTTCCGTTATTTGTAGCTTTTTAATCTGGCTTCCTTTTCAACAATAACTCTTGTTTATTTAAATGTTTACCGCCTTTTAGCCAGAATGCATTGCTTGTAATGCCTCTTATGTCCATTAATAGTTATAGAAGGGTTTAGACATTCTCTTATGTCAAACTAAGCCAGGAAGAACATGAATGATGCTCTAGTCTCTACAATAAATACTGTTTATTCTGTGGAGCTTCGAGTTTGTAAGATTGACTGTTTTAAATTCTGCCATTTACCATTGATGATTCAGTATAATCGAGTAATTATCAAGTACCAAAGCTACGATATCTACGTATGCATTTTATACTTGGTTTTGACAGAGCTGATGCCAGTAGTGGTAAACTGAAAGCCTCCTATAAGTATTCATGTCAACTAGTGTACCGGTGATGGGAAATATGGCTGCAGGTCGGTTCAAATCTTGATTAGGTCCGTTGGGACATGAAATGTATACCAACCTTTCTTTTCTTACTCCAGGAATTTGTCTTCAGTCATTGCACCATGAACCTGTATTTGCGTTGTAATCTAAACTCTATCATTGTCTTCGATTGTCTTGTCTTTTTTTTTTTATCGTAATTGTTTTTTGGATTAGGTAGCTCCCGGAGCTCACTTTGTTCGATAGATACGGACAGCAAGCAGTCAGTATATTTGTTTAAAACAATCTTAAAAGTCGTAAAATAGATGAGATAAAAGTCCAGAGCGAGATCCACTGTCCTCAAGACTTCGGTTGTGAGTGATATATTATGGGATGGTGTCATTTAGGCTTATAGCAATAGGCCCATTATTTCACATTTAAAAACATAATCCCTACCTTCCTTTCCTTCAGAACCTTATCCATATTCTAGACCAAAGTATTACTGGTTCCTCGCCTCCCATCCTTTAGTTCTTCTTCCATTCCTACAAGTCCCAATTATATTGAAGAAGGATACTTACAAAAAAAAAAAAAGACTGAAGCTAAGATTTTGTTTAATTTTGCTTTATATCTTAGAGCCCAGGCCAACAGTTGAGATCAATGGCTGCAATTTCAGGGGGTTCTTCAATCCAACACCAAACCAAAAGGTACAACTCTTTCCTTTCAGTCTCTAATTACTATACATAGACACCAACTGAACTTAAGCAAGAAAAAAAAAAGTTTTGGTAATAACTGAATTCTAGTTGTGCATACTTTCTTCCTGTAGAAAAGAATAGGACCCTGCAGTAGCAATTTGAAAGGACAACCAAATCCAAAAACCAGATACCCAGCCCATTCTTCAACATTATCTACACCCTTATATGCAACAACGAAAAGTTCAAGAGGATTTGGGTCTTCTTCAAAGAAAACCAAGAAACGTTAGAAGTCAAAAATAGACAATGACAGTGATGAAGAGGACGAAGGAGAAGAGGAGGATGAAGAAGAAGAAGGTGTAATACCTGAAATAGTGACGAATAGGATGATCACAAGGATGGGTTTTACAGTTGGGATTCCTCTGTTTATTGGGCTATATATTGTTCTTCCCATTCTTTTACTCTCTCAAAGTTGGTTTGAAAATTGATGTTCCTACATGGGTACCTTTCATTGTGTCCTTCGTTTTCTTTGGGACAGCTCTTGCTGGTGTTAGCTATGGGATTGTGTCCTCTAGTTGGGATCCACTAAGGGAAGGCCCTTTGTTGGGTTGGAATGAGGCTCAAAAGAATTGGCCTGTTTTTTGGCAATCTCTTCCGGGTGGATCTAGGAACAAGTAGCTACTTCCAGTCTTTGTTTACTATTTCAACAACTAAATTTAATTAGATTTTCAGAGCTCTATCATTCAGTTTTTTTTAATCATATCCTTACAGCGTGAATCATAACGGGTTAGTCATATTTGTCTTGTTGGATGTGAGATTTATTATATTGTATTCACTTATTAGTTGATACAAGAAAATTATTACATAATTTTTTTATATATTTAGCTTTATTTTTAATACTAAAATTACATGTTGTTTGTCGTATGTTTTCTATTTTCATAATATAAATGTACGTTTTTTTAGAGAAATTAAAAG
This sequence comes from Hippophae gyantsensis, assembly GCA_030763125.1. Classification (NCBI taxonomy): domain Eukaryota; kingdom Viridiplantae; phylum Streptophyta; class Magnoliopsida; order Rosales; family Elaeagnaceae; genus Hippophae; species Hippophae gyantsensis. Next base: position 57,495,864 of record CM061029.1, read on the forward strand.
TGAAACAATGTAAATTAATTCATTATAATTAAATTAGGGTAAAAATTTTATTTCAAGTTTTTTGTCAAATTTATAATCGTAACAAATAAAAAGACTTCTAAAACATAAAATAATTTAACAATTGTTGAATAATTATTATTAGATTTTTATCTATATCATGCCATTTTCTTCTTGTGTCATGCACTGGCACCCAATTTCCTTTTCTTTTCATTTAAATTTAGTTAAAAATAAAATAACGAGAACTAGTTGTCGGGTTGCAATTTTTATTTCGTACGAGTTATATTAATTTGAATTAATTTAGTTTAAATTTATTAAATTTTAAATCAATTTAAATTTAATTTAAGTTAGTAAAAATAATCTGAATTTAAATTAAATACAAGCGAATTGGTTTAAATTAACTTGAATTGTTAATTATATATTGTTTTAGTTAATTGAACCATTTATTTTATAAATTAAAATATGTTTGATGATTAAAATTATTACATAAAATATCAAAAATAAAGAAAATAATATTACAAAAACTAATTTATTAAACATATGATAAATTAATATTGAATAAATAATTCATATATATAACAAAGTTTACGAAGATAATATAACTTCTCACATACATCTCTATTGTTACGGTAATTAGTTAATTACAAAATAGGAACATTACTAATCATAAACTAAAGGAAACTAATTCTTAAAATAAAATGCCAATTTTTAAATAAATTCGATAAAAGTCAAATACCGTCGTATCTTAATGCAACTCATAATTTGAACAAAAGGTTCCAAATTTTAATAGAATTTTTCTCTAACCACTAAACATAGATATATATGAGTAAGATTAAATAAATAATTTTCTTTAAAACTGATCACGTATATATAAAACTCTCTTAGTGTATTCAAGTAGACATACATTAATCATACAAAGAAAAGTCTTTTTAAGGTGGTACGAAAATTACTTTAAGTTACTTCAATGGAAATAGGAATACAACTAGAGTAGATTGGTTACTAGTTGTTGGAGAAGTAAAGAGTTGAGAGAGTGAGATCGAGTTGGTTAGGAATTAAGAAAAAACGTATTTTTTTAATTTTAAGTTTTTAATCTAGCGTGTAAGTTGTAACATTTACGTATTATAATTTGTTTTATAAATATTTCAAGCTAATAGGTTGGCTTGAAATCAGCTCAATCCAGCTCATTTTTTTGAGTTATTTAAGCTAATTTGAATTTGGTCTGAATTTAATTTGATTCGTATTCAATTTAAATTATATGATTCAAATTCAATTTGATCAATCAAGTTATGATATAAATTATTACCCTAGTTGTTAGGTTTCGATTTCTAATTGGGGATCAAGAAATTCAAAATAAAACTATTGATGCTCTAAAAATCCTCAAAATGATTCCAATTCCATTTATTAAACTATGGTTATTAGTGAGATTTAGAGGTCACCTCTTCATTTTTATTTTCTATTCTCACTTAATGATTTTGCAAAACATTTTAAAAATCTTATATACGAGAACCCAATTGAAAAATAAGAATTCAAGTAACACTTTAAACACTAATTTTTAAATTTTTATCATAAAAATTATAAAAAAACTAAGCCAACAATTTATAATAAAAAAATTTTAAATCAATAAATAATAAAAAAATTTACAAAAAATAAAACTTATAATAACAAAAATAAAACCATAATGATATTAAATGTAATCTAATTAAATAGCATTTAATATTAAAATAGTCAAAATTATTGTAATTTAATTTAAAATGTATTCAATTGAACAACGCTTAAAATAAAGTGATATATAAAAAAAATTAATAGTAAAAATATATGAAATGGATAAAAAAAAGTACTATTTTTGTGATTATAATTTTTAAGGGTATTATTTTTATTGTTTTATTACAATAGTAAAAAAAATACATAATTATTTTTTAATAAACAATATTAATAGAATCTTTCAACAAATTAATTTAAAATAATAAGAGTAAATCATAAATAATTATAGTATTTAAATTTTTTAAAATTTAAATAATAATTTAAATTATTGATATTTTAAAAAAATAAAAATATAAAATATATTACTTATAATTAGTTTAAGCTTAAATATAATTAAATCTATAAAAAAATTATTAAACTTATATATTTATTAAAATAAAATACATAATTTTAAAAAATAGAAAATAAAACAAGTGCAATATTTGCCATTGTCTTCCTCATATTATAATATAGATTCTTATATTCGTTTCTCATTATCCATTTTGTTATCTAAATCGTTACCTCTCACTGAATAATACATGTACTAAAAAATTTGACAACCCTATCTTAACTATTAATTATAGTACAAACAAATTTCTGGTGTTAAAAATGAAAGGCAATTATTTCTTAGCACCTAAACGACCAAGTCCTGAAATTGGACGATGCCAAAAAGAATTAATAAATTGTTACAATATTTTTGTAATATCAATAAAAATGGAAAGGCACATCTGCACATATCAATGAAACAAACATTCAAGCACTCAACCGAAACTTGAAGTGATTAGCCGTTCACGAAGAGTGAAAACTAAACATGACTTGCAGCCGTTGACCAATAAATCAATTTAATTTATATCTCCAAAGGAGGCCTTGTTTCATCTCCTTGAGGCATTCAGACAAACTTTGGATCTTTTCTATATATCTTCCATTAATATTGAAGTTTAAATGAATAAAAATTTAAAGGTATTGAGCTTGTATTCTTTCTCTGTTTTCCTCCCACCATGTCTTTGCATTCACCTCTCCAAACCTTTCTCGGCTGTCCAGAAGAAAAAAAGGCATGAACTCTTTTAGGTGATAGTTTCACAATACAGAAAAGTTGTTCGTAATGAAAAAATGGTAACCGAAATTCATTATCTTTAACGAAAATATACTTTAATCTCAAACCTATTAGATGAGATGTCACAAATTAGTAGCATAAATCTATTATATTTACAAAAAATGGACAACACAAGTATATTATTTTTATAAAATAAAATTCACTTTTTTTGTAAAGATATTGTGAATATACTTTCGTTAAATGTCCTTCATTCTAAATATTATATATATATATATATTTTTCTTTCAACATGATTTGGTTAACCACCAAATAGAATTTGGTGATATGAAGTTTCACAAGACTTGGGGTATTTCTATCTACTCCTAGTTTACCCTCTAACATTAGTAAAATTGAGCAGAAGAGCACAAATCCAAATCATAAATTATGATGAAACAAAATCTTCATTTTTATACTTCAAAACTCACTGGAGGCATCAATGGTTTATATTAAACATGATATTATTTCAATACCTGAATCTGACACGCCGAAGTTCTCTAGTGCCATCAGCTAGCTGCCTAATTGTAATGTAAACTCCAGGTTCATCTTGCTCAACCCACTCGGTCTCCATGTCACTAGCATTGCTCACTGAAACTGAAGCCTCATCTCGAGATGAGGTGGTCGTGCGTGAGGCATCTATAGATGATGTCTCACCCTTGTAGTGGCTTGCATAAGCACTTGAGCCTTCGGCATAATGATGTCCTCCACCGTGATCTGAAGTGTCAGTTGGAAAATACTGTCTGCTTCCATTGGGTTTATATCTTTGCGTCTGCGTCCACATAGGGCTTTCCCTAGTAGATTCCATCTTCGAGTAAGAAGAATCCCTCTGCGGTTGAGTACAAATATCTGTTAGTAAAGTCTAAACTAAATCCTCAGTATTATGCATCTTAACGAGAAATTATATGTTCTCTTATTCTTTGATGTGCCACAAAGGTTGAGTTTTAATATAGTTTTCCATGCACTAGCAGCTATGAGATTGAGCAAAGATTAGGGTGGCGCTTTTTGTGATAAGAAGTACAATGGAATGTCCTTTTCTAAGCCCCCAACTGATCTAAACTCAAAACAAAAAGAAGATTTAACTGAAGAAACAGAAGTTTTCTCTATTCATATTTCATCAACAAGCAAACTTAACACTACAGATTCAACTTTTCATATGCTTTTATACAGAGTGATCCAGAAAAGGTATGTAAACCATTAAACAATTCATTCTTGTTTTTGAAAGATATGGAGAGTGAAAATGGTAGAAGAAATTAGAATTAATATATTTGGACTATCTCTATTTACCAAATTAACCCTTATTTTCAACTAAAACACATGATATACCTCTATTTAAGTTATTGGTATACTTTTTGTCCAAATTCAACGGTAATCTCAATGAGTTAGGATAGCTCAAAAATATGATTCTTGCTCACATTGATCAAAATGTATAACTAAATAAAATGGTATTTCATGTATCCCATTGTGAATAGAGGTAAAAAAAGATATCAAAACAAGAATATGAGTAATTCAAATGTATCAATCCCGGAGAAACTGTATGCATTTTTATTTAGAATTTGTCCAAAGTTTTCAAAAGATGGGAAACCACAAGAAGTCTGTAGGGAATATATTAGCATTTTACCTCATCTTCAGACCTCATGGGGGTTTGAAGAGCTTGTTGATTAAATCTCCGAACATCGTAGAGTTCCATGATACGATCATAATTTTCACCCCACCAACGCTGAGCTTGGCACTTGTTGAACATCTCTCGACTAAAATTTTAAACATAATATGTCAGTCTGTGTTGTAAGGAAAGCAACACTCAAAAACTAAATTAAGAATTTTATACAAATTTGAGGCTACAAAATAACACAGAGCTAACAGTAGAACAGAATCACAACACTAATAGACCACAAATAGATCAAAAGGAAGCTTGAGATAACCCCCATCTTAGTACTGCTTAGCATCAGTGCTGCTAAATTGACAACACATTCTAGATCGTCTTCCATTATTGATTATCTCCAACATACCTAAAGCGAATTCGTTTCAGATCATTTCCCCCATTCGAGAGAGACACGAATGTAATATGGACTCCTGGCTCGACCTGTGCCATCCACTCCTTGGGTTCATCTTCATCCTCTAAAACAACATCACAAGACTGAGCTGATACAGACACTCCTCTAGGGGTCTGGTCAGCATTCATTAGCCCTGTAAATATTGAGTCTAATCTTGTGGGATGACGATTTGTGCTCGTAAAGTCCCATGCAGGCGTTGAACTAGAGCTTGCACCCGCAATATAAGGGTATGGAACCCCTTCTGAGATAGTGTCAAAGTCTGGGTAAGGTCTCTGACCTTTCTTGTAGCTACTTGAACCAGTGCAAGGCTTGCATTGCTTATAAGCACCAGAGAACTTTATTGCAATATCTTTAATCTGCACGAGTCAGAGAAAAAGAAAAATAAATTTTCTATTAGTTCTCAGGAAAGGAATTTGCTATATGTAGCACATTTGATTAAGTGCATGAATATAAAACAAATATTTGAACTTGCGTTTAATTAATATAATTTAATTGCATTGTTAAACTATGACCTTTACACATTCTAAGTTGCTACTTTGCAAAATAGAAAACGGAAGGAGGAAAGAACAGTAATACCACATTCGTATAAAAATTTATACATAAAAAATAAATTAAACAATATGGCTAAAAATTTCAAAATAATTTTTTTTAGCAAATAAGTATCAAAATGCGAGGTTTATTACAAATTTATTGAATTTTAGTTAATAAAATAATAGAATTTACACATAAAATTTCAGTGTAAGCATTTTACCCTTAAAATATGAGACTAAAACTTAAAATGAGATGTGACAATATATGTTAAATATGTTTTAACTTTTATAAAATTTATGTAAAATTATAATTTTAATTAAGCTAGCGTGTGTTCCCTCTTACTGCCATGCAGGAAACAGATCATTGCAGTGATATTTTTTTCTCTCTCTTTCACTTCCTATATACATTTTGAATAAACAAAACAATTATTTAATTGATTTTACTTTTAATTTTTAACAAAAAAATATATTATTAATTTCTTAAAACGTTAAAAAATATAAAATATATATTCATTTAAGATATAAAAAAAATGAATGCATATTTATTTTTGGGAATTAAAAATAAAAAAATTATGTTATATGTTAAGTATATTTATCCCATATCGATTAGGAAAAAAATAGTAAAATTGTTTATAAGTTTAAAGAACCCTTAACTTAATGAGATCTTATTGGGTTAAGTTAAACATGAGTTTTTAACATAGTATCAGAGTTGGACCTAGTCTTTATGTGCTTGGACCTAATTAGGTTCTACTACAATCTCACCGTGACGCTAATGTTAACCTTTGTCCGCCGTGTAGAGGAGGTTGTTAAGTATCTTTATTCCACGTCGACTAGGAACAAAGTAACAAAATTGTTTATAAATTTGTGAAACTCTTAACTTAATGAAATCTTATTAAGTTAAGTTAGCTCAGAATTTCTAACATTATACAATTAATCTTAATTACTATTATTATTGACTATACCAAAAGTTATCATTTAGACTCTTGAGAAACATCATTTTTTTTAAACAATGAAGCATTACTATTCGTTATTTTCGGCCAAAGAAAAAAGAGAAAAAATCAAGAGAAAAGTAAAAGTTATAAGAGAACAATTAGCATTAGAAATAATACAAAATAGGACTTCCAGGAAAAATTCTCTCTAATTAGTTAGTCAAGCAAATAGGCATAGAATAGTTAGATAAAAAAGAAAATGAGGTGAAAAGAGCTTCAGTCAAGGCTGAGGATCTAACAAAATCTGAAGAGTGAAGTCATATGCCATTTTAGCTAGACTAAGATAGTACCCTTATTATTGTTTTTACTTGTAAAATTTAAAATAAGTGTTAAATATTATTTTTTATTAATCTTTTTAAATTTATAAGATACATAAAATATAAAATGGATAGTTAAAATTTAAAAACATCCAGAAATAAATATTGCTGGGCTGTAATTTTTGCTCTACTTTCTGGAAAAAGATACTGTTCCGGCTGTACGCGATTTTTTTTTTTCGATCGTCAGATAAAGAACGTAAAGTAATTGCTAGACCCGATAATACAACTTTTAGAATACAGTGGAAGAGTAATGCGACTGAGCAACATGACTTGTGGGGAGTAAAGACCCCAAATTTGATCTTGTAAAATATGCGTACACATAAAAATTTATATAGTGAAATATTATTACATGAATATCAAATATAATTTATTAATATTTATATAATTATATCTAAAAATTATATCATATAAATTATAATTTTAATATATTTATAATATATAATAATTATTCGTACATATATGTCAGGAGAATCACGTACCCCTCTAAATTTTTGAACATATATCTCTTGCTTATAATATTTATGTGTCCCATTTGAATTGTTTTCTAAACATGCCATATATTTTAAATTTTGACAACTTTCATGAAGGTTTGTATCAAAATATTGTTTTATATCTCCAACTTTTTATACATAAGAGCTCATTTTTATGATTTTCTAGTAATATTTTTGAACGTATATTTTAACTTCAAACATTTAAAATTACAATATAGTCATCATCTATTAGAGTAAAAAAATGATAGTTTTTTATTAAAAATATATTCTGATTTGAATGATTTTCATGATACATAGAATAAAAGGCGGGTTAAAACAATATTTTTTAACAATGTCATCATTTTTTTAGTTTATTTTTTCCTTTCTATTTAGTTTAATTGTAAGATATAATTATTTTTACATATAAATTTTTATTTTTAACTTATTTTAGAAAAAATATGTTAATTTTATTATAACATAAATAAATATTTTTTTAATGTTATAAGAATATTGAACATATATTTTTTTATAAATAAGTTAAAAGTAAAATTAATTGAATAACTAAATTATTTATTATTTATATACAAAATGTATTTTATTTTTATTTAATTTTATGAATTTTTTAAAATTAAATTTAATTATAACAAATTTTATTTGGTTTACTTATTATTATCTAGTATAATATAACTGTTATTTTATATATATTTACAAATTATATTCTTAAATATCTCTTCTATTGTTATTTAATAAAAATATAAATTAAACCTGTTATTTTATATTATAAACTCATGAAATAAATTTTATATTACTTAACTACAAGTAAAAAAATTACTTCATAATTTACATGATCCTCTAAATAAAACTCCTGACTACGTAATAATCACTCACTAGACATTTCATTAAAAAAAATTACTTCATAATTTACAAATTAGAAACTATTTTATTTCAGGGTGTCAGATATCTGGTTATAGTTATTTAGAATTTAGATCCAGTTTAAATTTTTTGAGTATAATGATTGTAATAATAATTTTTATTATTATCACAATAAAATATAAAATATTAATTATACTTTAATAATATTATTATTATAATAAAAAATTATCATTAATAAATTATTTTTTTATAATAATAAAATGTATTATTCTTATATCATTACCAAAATTTTAATCAAATTTTGATGGATTATTTTAGATAATTTTCTCAACGTAAATGGAAGCTTAGTAGCTTGGTAGTAGAATTATGTGGCGTGTGATGTGCCAGGGTAGTCCCCACTATATCAGAACACCATAATATTATGATTTTTGTTTGTTTTCGCAATCAAAGAAAAAGAAACTGAGCAAAAGCGAAGGCTGTAATCGAAGCAATACAGAGGAGCAAAGAAGACAGAAAATAGATATAAAGTGAGATGATCAATAACTGTAGAGTGTAGACAATAGACTTTAGACTATAGGATTAGGATTACGAACCTGCGCCGTCAGACTTTTGACGGCTTCTTTTGTACTTGGCGTGCCATTACCACGTGTTCCTCCTTCCTCATCCCCATCTTCCGTTTGCTTTGTACATGCTATGCATGTAAACATCTTTACTCTGTTCAACCATTTAGCTCAATCACTTCTATTCATTCAAAATGTCTTTGGAGAAAAAAATATAATTTAGTAGTACGAAGGATATTACAAATTTTTTATTTTTAATAAAATTATATTTATTTGATAAGACATCATTAACTTTATAAAAAATAATAGAAGTTAATTAAAATTTTAAAATTTATCTAAATATAAAAAAACAAAATAATATGCATCAATGGATGTGATTGAAGCATGGACAACAATTTAATCTCAACTTTTTTTTATTTAAAATAATTATAAAATAAAATATACTAGTATTGAAAAGAAAGCTTCATAAAAAATAAATTCTAAGTTTTTATTAAGGATATGAATTTTATTTTATATCTTTGTGTTATTTTTTATTTTTATTTTTAATTGTGATATATTTATATTTAAAAATGTATTAAAATTCAATGAATTTGATTCCTTTAAATTAAGAGTTTTTTTTAAATATTAAGACATATTTAAAGATTGTTCATTGATATAAGTTAAAATTGTTAGAGCCTTTTGTTATCTAAAAATTCCTAGAAAAAAAAGTTTGATTTAGATTAAAAGTTAAGAAATTACCAAATTTTCTCTTTCCAAGAAAGTGATATTTGTCTGAGCTTGTGTGATAAATGATTATAATATCCAAAATAATCAAAACTTGTTTTGGGAGTAATTTTGAGTCTTTTGACAATGGAATTTCTGTTCGAACATTCTGCGCACCAATACACGTGATGGGGGTTTGGATCGGGGATTTGGGATTGGATGGGGACCTTGTCTTATTATCTTATGGAACGTCTCTATTATAAATAAACTATTCAACTCTTTTTTTTAATAAGTAATTATACAATGTAATAAAATTTAATCTTAATGTAATTATTTTATCAAAAAATATTATTCAATACTACATGATAAAAATATTAAGTAATTTGATTAATGAAAATATACTACAAAACTACATAAATAATAAAGAACACCTCAAATTTATAATTAGCAGAGGTGGAGCAGAGTGGTTAGTTAAGAGGCCCGTCAGAAATTTCAAAAATTAATTAGTATTAATTTATTTAACTTAAATATTTATGAAATAATGTTTATTATTTAAACTAAATGAGAAATTCAGCATTATATTTTTTGACTGACAGAATTAGTTTATGAAATAGTAATTTGTTAACTTTTATACCTAAAATTATCTGGATTTATTATATTAAAATTAAATTATTCTTTAAATTAATGTAAAATTAATAAAAATTTATCATATTTTTAGTTTTAAGCTAGAATTATAAAAAATTCTAGCTAAGATGTACTACTCCTTAAGGTGTTTGATAGCTGAGAAAATTTGGGAAGAAAGAAAGAACACTAATACAACTAATAAAGGGTTTATATAATCCAAAATTTTAAGTCATTCATTCTGTAGGAGAAAACAAATGGGTCCAGGAACAAAGAGAAAAGCGAAAAAGGAAAAGAGATCGGGATCAGAGAATGAGTCAATAATTAAAAGAAACAAAAATACAAAAGGAAAATATTGTGGTCATGGAACGTATGAAAGTTGGCTTCTCAGAGAAACTGCAATAGACATGAGTTTTGCTTTAATGCATAAAAGCCATATAAAGAACCAAAAAAAAAAAAAAAAAAACTTGTTAGGCCGAATTTTCTGACTATATCAAAGAACAAAATCAAATAATTCTTTTGGGTTCTTCAATAAACCAGAGATGCAGACAGTAGTTTCTATCTCTATCAATTTTACTTTTTCAAAATTCCGTTTATTTTCCTTTGTAACTCTAGACTGTGTTTGGGATTGAAAGCAAGTTATGAATGGGCAAAGCGACATAAAGAAAACAAATATATATTATTTTAAATTTATAAAAAAGGGGGAAATTACGGTTTTTTTCCCTAATTTATTCGACATTTGCAAATTTAACCTTAAATTTTAATTTGACAGAAAGAAGTTAATTATAAATCAAAAAATTAATAATTATTATCACAACAATTAATTATATCATTTTTTAAAATAAATATAAAAAAATGATAATATTATATTTATTTACAAAATAAATAAAAATTATGAAAGTTTTATTTTTAGCAAAACCATTGAATTGTGACCCTTCAATAAATCAAAAATTGACAACAAATTTGAAAATGACCTAGAACATAGTTTATCCAAAAATTGCTATTAAACGGTCATTATTATTCGGAGAATACTTACCCAAACAAATCCCTAACCGTCGTTAGCACTTGTCCGTTTCAGCTCTTTAGCCACCAACCAAATAATACACGTAACACGTGCAGTCACTCTCTTTCACTACAGCCCTTCTCAGATTGGTACGGCGTTTCAGACCTTCAAACCCAGGTTTTAGAATCGATCCTTCTTGCCCTTTTTCGAAAAAATGAAACTGCAGCAGAAATTAAATAAACATTTAACGTTGATCAATGGTACAGTATTTAAGTAGAGTTTGATCGGTATAATAAAAACATAATGATAATTAAATTTAATAAATTATTATTATTATTATTATTATTATAGTTTGATAAAATAATTATAATATTGAAATAAAATTTATAAAATTAAATAAATATTATATAGACATGTAAAAAAATTAATCATACTAGTTTATTTTTGAAAAGTTTAGGATAAATAAACATGATTGATTAAATATTTTACATTCTGTTACGATATAACTATCAAATCAAATAAAACACAAAAAATACTTTCCATTAAAATTTCTGATACTAACATCCAAAGAAGACCTAAGTAAAAAAAGTGAAAGGGAATCAAAAGCTACAATCGAATCAATCAAATGTAAATCAAAACGATACGTTTGGTGTAGGAAAGGAATAGGACCAAATATTCGAGAAGAGAACGAAGGAAATAAATGTTGAGAAAGAGAAAGTTAAAGAGCTTGAAAGTAAAGTTGTGCTCTGTTTGTTTGTAGAGAAAGTTGAGAGAAATCGAAATAAATTTTTCTTTAAATCTGACCTTCATTTGATCAACACTTCACTGAGAAGCTGTCGGTGAGGTCGATATTTAAAAGTTAATAAATGAGAGGAAATCAATTCTCTTAAAACTTTCTGCGATTTTTCTGGCGATCAAACACGATCCAACAAAAATCTTGTAAAAGAAACAAAACAAATTCCTGAGATAAATCCCTTAGATTTTGCTAAAACACAAAGTGAGCTCAAAAAACACAGCAAGCACCAGCTTCGGAGTATAAAAACACCTTGAGAACGATCGATCCAGCTGGATTTCAAATTCGGAGCAACAGAAACGAAATGCCGGCGATACAACCGAAATGTTACAAATGGAAAGTTGTGGATACCAGAGAGAGCTTCCGGGATTTACGTTTACGTGATACAGAACCAAAATATCGGAAAATTACGGACAACAGAGAGACAATAAATTTGGATGCTGTATTTATATCGAGGGATGGATAAACGACGTCAGATTATTGACGTTATATTTGACGGGGGATGGCGTTAATGTACTTACAATGAAGGCAAATGGTCATTAGAAGTGAGGACATGAGGGTCCACATGTCTAGGAAGGTGATGTAAGTGGAAGGGATCTCTTACGTGTATGGGAAGTAGTAAACACGTCAAAGTGTGGTTGGGTGTGATGTAAATCGAGGTTATTAAAGCTGAAGCTGTAGCCTGGAGCATTTTCTTTTTGTATTTTACTCTTTATTTTTTGTTTTGAACTCTTTTTTTTTTCGCTCGAGAGATCGTTTGTATGAAAAGATGAGAGCAATTTTCTTTTTGATTTTTTTTCTCAACTAATTCATGCAAAAAGAACATATATTGCGATTAAAGTGTATTGAGTATGTTAATAATAATATTATAGTCTAATTTTTTTAATTTTAAATAAATTTATTTTTTTATATAATCTATAAGATAAATAAATTATTAAAACCTTAGATTATCTTATAACATATCTTTTATCCTACTATTCTTAAGTCAGATATAAATCTAATTCTAATAATATTATAAAAAGATAGTATTTAATTAACGCCATCTCTATTGCTTAGTTTCCTAATTATTGTACTCATGATTTTAATCAAATATAGTTTATTCTCCTTCAAATAAAATAAAAATATCATAAAATTCATGATAAAAGATACATAATTTTATTTATAATTTAAATTAAATATATATATTGTATATAAATTATTTTTTGTAATAAATTTAATTCTCAAATAATTAATTATATTTAATTTTTTAATTATTTGTATTATTTAAATTTTGTTAAATAGATTTTGATTTTTTTCTGCTATTATGTAATCGAATAAAAGTTTATATCATCGAATACATGTTCTTAGTAGAGTAAAAAATGAGTAAAATATGTATAAAAAAAGAATTTAAAATCGATTCAATAAACCGACTTTAAAGCTCGATTTTGTAGTAATGGTTGTGATTATCTATTATAAAAAGTATGATATTTTATATCAATTATAATATATGATATAATGTTACGCACATGTGACTATATATACGAAAAATAATAAACTTGATAACTTATTTTTGTCTTATTAGAATTGAGATGTTTTAGTATTGTAGATATTTTTCAATTGTGAACATTTATTTATTATAGGGATTCATTGTCTATAGATATCTATAATTTATTATCTGCTAGATTATCCCTTCAAATAAATAATAATAATTTTTGAGTATTTATTTATGTAAAATAATTATATTGTTTTCACACTTATACAATGATTAAGACCATTCTTTGACTTTCATATGTGAAGTACGAAATTACCCTCTACCCCCCCTCCCAACATCAACCCCTCATATTTTTTTTGGCCTTTTAGAAGGTCTAATTGTAATTTATGTCTATACTTAAATATTTCTTCCAATTTAGTTGATGATTTTGAGCTTACACTTATTTTTTACCCACCTAAGTAGAAAACTTTACACCATGTCTAACCATTCAAAAATTGCACGACAACGTTCTGATGCCGAGATGTCTTTGGACTTCCAACCTAATGTTCGATTGCAAAGTTACGTTGAAGTCAATGTTTTTATCATGTAAGTTAACCTTTACTTCCTTTTGTAAGAAGCACAATATTAAAATCCTAAGTCTAATCCTTGTAGGATTTGTTAAGTGATCTTGGCCATTGATTTTTCTTTATTCATTGTTCTTCATTTATGCTTCATGTAGTGAATGATAGTTATTTTTTATCACCCAAACACTTTCCACCTCACGACACTCATACCAGACTTTCCTTCGCAAGAAATGATGGATGTCGAGTCCAAGAATATATAAGATCAAGTATGGCTATAGTAGACAAGTGTCGATGTGGGCAAAAAACATTGGCAACAGATGAAAATTGGATGAAGGCATGGTCATCCCACCTTTGGTTTAAGCCACCCTGGTTGGCGGTGCTCTAGATGGAAACTTCTTAGGCAGTATTTTATTGGTCAGTGGTGGCTTGGACAGTAGCCCCCCTAGTTGGTGTTCTTCTGGGTGATAACCCCCTGGCTAGCAACTTCTTAACTGGCAACTCCCTTGGGCAGCAACATCTTACCAAACAAATTCCTAGCCAACCAAGTCTTGGACAACGAAGTTATAACTAACCAAGTTTTGGCTGGTGATGTCTCGGCTAGTCGTATCCTGGCTGATAAGATTCTTAGTTGTGACTTTTTCATTGGCCTATTCTTGGCTGGCATTCTTTGGTTAGTGATGTTAAAATTAGGAAGTCTAGATTAATTGATGGGTCTAGTCCTTCTAACTAATACACTTTTTTTATTGTGTTTATGAAGACAACTCTAAGATCATGATAGGATCCATCAATGAGATAACTTTTTTCTTTCCAAAAGGATTTGCATAAGCGTAAGGATCCTTGATGTTGTTCTCATGGGTATCCCCATTCTCTAACACTTAGACTTTTTCCCGTAACCCTTTTATCAACTCATGTATTCCCATTTCTTATTGGACTGAAATTACATGGAGATATAGAAGGTTGGACATCTTTAGGAAGTCTAGGAAGTGAGGGTTATATTTTGACCACCTTAAATTCTAGTAGAACCGGCATCCTATTATACTTTAATAAATTTTACTCTTGGCTTATGCTTGAATTTTGAATAAGATATAGACTAGTACTTGAACCTTTATTAAGGTACCTAATGAAGAAGGATGCACTGAGATGTATCCTAATGAGTATATATTCCCTAGGAGGACTTCGTGTGGCTTGGTATTACTTTGTGCAATTTATCTTACTTGTACTTTTAATCATTAATTCTAGACTCGATCATAGCCTATAAATTTGAAAGGTCATGAACCTTTGAGTTGACATACGAGTGTGAGAAGATGTACTAACATAAAATGAAATATAGATCTTGGACCTGAGGTACACGGGGACAGAAAATGATTTCTCAATCACAGTTAGACTTGATATGGTAGGATGAATGCGTGTAGAACCTCTCCATAGTTGGCTACGCTCTAGACGATAATTTCTCAATTGATGTTCACACCCTCGATCGATCACTTCCTGACTAGCACATTGCATTCTTGGCTAGCCATACCTCTTGGTTCGGGCCTATTAGGTCAGATGATGGTCTGATTTTTGAACCATGCATTAACTCTATTGGAAGACCGATGGCTTAGAAGTTTGGGTGACATTTGACTTGTACCCATGACCTTACTTTTTTTTTAGGCTTTGTTGTGCTTGTTTGAAAATATTTTAAGTTGGGGGTACCTTTTTGGGTAGAACCATTGATAAGTTCTATACATAGTTCTCAAATATAGTTAATTGTTCACACAACTTCGGTAGAACCATTAATGAAGAAAAATAGATTGAAAAGATCATTTTCATTCTACCATATTTATTTCATGCTAAATTTATAGTACTTGAGTCTATGTGCAAATCAAGTGAGCTTATTATAAATGAGCTAGTTCGTAACCTATAAGTTTTTGAACTACATCACTTATTGTCAAGACAAGAGCAATATACTTCTACGAAGGAAAAGACTTGGCTCTAAAGTCATCCCTGGGTAGTGGTCATAGTAAAAATGTTAATACATCAATTATAGATGATGATGACTCTGATCCTAATGAGGAAGAATTGGCCTTACTTATCGAGAGATTCACCAATTTTCTTATAAAGAAGAAATCCTCTTTTGGAGGTGTTAGAAAAGAAAACTCGAGCTCAAGGATATAAGAAACATAATAAAGGTCACTTAAACAAGATCAAATTATTCAATTATAAGAAGCTATGACATATTACTACAAATTTATTTCAGAGACAAAAAAACAAAAATAAGCCTACAATGAATACCCAGTAGTGGTCTACTACCTCTACCTATTACCATTCCCACTCGTCACCACTTTGGTCAACTTATTGTTGTGTCATCTCAAACTGATTCCTTTAGCAAGGTGAACCCTTCACTTGAGGCTAGCGGTTCCCATGGCTCCAGTAGGGGTATACTGCCTCTACCTATAAGCATTCACACTTTTTACTATTATGGTAAGCTTACGCACTTGAGATCACACTATAGAAAATTTACTTCCCATCCCTATTTGAAAGTCAATGTTAACGCTTCATCTTCTTCTTCTCTATGTACTACTCATTGGAGTCAAGTACCCCATTTTTGTAGCTCCTTTATTTGTATTTGATATTATTGTGACACTTCTGGCCATATTGCTAGGCAATGTCCTAGATATGTGAGTAGTACATATTAGATTTCTCCAATTTGGTCTTCCCCATATTTGATTGGAAGTAGCTAGTGTGGATCATTTGAGCATGTTCATGCAGGTTGTATTATACACGAGAGCCATAAAGCAGCAAGTCTGTTTTGTATGGTCTATATGGATGACTTATCTGGATTTTCTAGAAATAAAAAAAACAAACCATAAGTCCCATATACTCCTTATGTTCATATGAGTCAAAAACTATCTCCGAACTCAGTTTCCCCCTCACAAATTCTTTAAATGAAGTGATGTTGTTTGATCATTATGTTTGGGTATTTTTTGGGGTTGAGTTGCTTACTTTCACATTTCTATTTGATTTTCATCTTTCTATACGTGAACATATGTCACTTTGTTTGTGTTCATCTTTTTAACACTTCTTCTTGTCTATCGCTTATTGTTTCCTTACCATGAACTGTTTGTTAATTGCTATACTTGTTGCTTTAACTTTCTAGAAAATTATTTACTAGTTTTCTCACATACTAGTTGTTTTGACATGTTTCTTCTATGCGTTTGTCTTACATAATGCTTGCTTCTTCCTCTATGGTCTTTTGTATGTGTATTGCGTCACATGCTCATTATGTATAGTCAAAGTATTATGGTTTTACTTCTTGTAGTCTTTACCTTTCATGTTTTATGTCATATAGATTGCATCTTACCTGTTTTACTAGGTTCTACTTTCTTGTACTTAGTATGTTGTATGTTGATCCTATATTTGTTTCTTATTGGTATATGTTCTTGTTTTATATGCTTTTCCTTCTCCTATGGCTTAAGTGTCTCACCATTCTATACTTACTCATGTTTGTCTTATGCATATATATGCCATTTAGATTATATATCTATCTAAAGGAATTTTGACATACTTGCAATATTATGTTTAACTTATGTGTTTTGGTGACACTTTTATTGTTTGTGTTGTTGTCATTGTCTATACATGTTTTGTGTTTTTGTGTTAGAACCCATGCCTTCTTGTATCTTTATTAGTTTAGTAACATCCCTTGTTTCTTCCTTCTCTTAGAGGTGTTTCTTATGTTGTTAGTCAGTTTATTCCTTTCTTTTCTTTTGGGCTTTGATCTATTCTAAGTCTATTCTTATCATCTTACTTGTTTGTCATTATTATGTGTTTCATGAGACTGATAGCTTTTATAAATACTAACTTAGCTCAAATTTTTATTCCTACTTACCTTACCCAACCTTTGTTGAGCGTGTTTGTTTTGGGTTGTCAGTTTCCCCTTCTTGATTTCAAGAAAAGAGAAAAGGGGAATAAAAAAAGGAAAAATGGTAAAAATGGAATGATATTAAAAAATTGGGAAGATGGAGATAGGAAAAATAAAAATAAAGTGTTGAAATTTGTTTGTTTATAAAAAAAAGGAAAAAGGAAAGGAAAGAACAGAAAATTGAAAAGAACCCATGTTTGAGGGTGTAAGTGTCATAGATGTGGACTTATCTTTTTTGATTGGATCAACAAAGATGTGTTCAAGCCTAAATGACTTTTATTCTCATCCCATACCTTAACCTGTCATTACAAACTTTGAAAGACCTATTGATTTCTTCTAGGTTGGCACTTACATTAGTAGAGAAAGAGTAATTGTGGACATATAAAGCTTGGTTCAACCTGAGTCTATATTTCGATTTACTTGGTTTGTATAAGCATATAATGATGGCATATAGAGTAAACAAATTTTGAATTTCACATACAGTACATATCGTTAAAAATTTAATCATACTTTTACATGAATGCAACATGGATTGATGAATATGTGGATATTTTTGTTGAATGCATTGTTTATCCTTTGCAGATCCTCTAATTCAATGAATATACTTTGTTTTCTTCCCTCGCTCTATATTTTTTGTTGTTTATTGTGTATAAAGGCTTCCATATTGGGGGTGTTTGTGAGTAGAATACATATCTTCTTTATTAGTCACTGGTTGCCTTAAGCAACTCGAGGATGTTACCCTCGTTATATCGGGTGTAATGCATGATAAATTATTTGAGTTTGATGTTTGTGTATGTCTCAACATATTGAATACAAACTCTAATTAGAAAGCATTTGTTGTTTACTTGCTTTCTATTTGACATATAACAATTATACTGAGATAGATGTGCATGGCTATAAAGCACGAGTTTAATGAACTATACCTTGGAAAGGTTGTGTGTGTGATGTTGTTAGAGATAAAGTTCAAAAATATGAGTTACCTTAATACATTCTAAAGCATCCTTACTATGCAAAAGTTTAAGTTGATAAACACCTTTTGTTTATACACAATCTTACATTTTGATTAGTTGCTCAATGAAAACTATTTTTTAAAAAAATTTCAAGTGGAAAATTGTTGAAAAAGGTATAAATTTAAAAAAATTGTGAGAGAAAAGTACCATACGTTTGCTTCCTCAATTTGTCTCACATTTTTTTTTACATCTATTTAGAGGTGTTAATAAGACTTTACCTTGGGAATTGGGGTTGGCTCCAAAGGGATACCCAGT
The DNA here is from genome assembly GCA_030763125.1 of Hippophae gyantsensis. Classification (NCBI taxonomy): domain Eukaryota; kingdom Viridiplantae; phylum Streptophyta; class Magnoliopsida; order Rosales; family Elaeagnaceae; genus Hippophae; species Hippophae gyantsensis. The sequence continues at coordinate 57,514,797 of CM061029.1, forward strand.
TTTGTGGAGGGGTAAGGAGACAGATTTATCACACATGTGCCCCATTATTATCATCAATCCGACAACCCAATCAAGCCGAGTTCGAGTGCACATGCGTGGGTGTGAGATGAGGTGAGGTGACACTTTATATTTTTAGATAAATATTATTTTATTTTTTATTAAAAAAATATAATAATTTTTAACCAATCAGAAAAGACTCAAACAAACTGAATCTCTTATCTATCCACGTTTTCCTCAACATTTGTTTTTTTATGAACCTTACTCCCATGTTTCTCTTAACGAATGTTACTCTTACATTTCCCTCAACATTGTTTTCTAACATTCACTCCCATGTTTTCCTCTATATCTAGCTTCAATTTTTATCTATAAATAGAGACAATGGCCTTTGTAATTCGACATAACAAAAACCAACTATCTCTCTCATTTTCTTTTTATTCTTTGATTCTGAGCAACATAATTTCAATAGAGGTGTAATATTCTAATCTTCTATAGTGCAGTAAAATTCAAAGACAATCAAATTTTAGGATATTTTATATTGGAAATGATAGGGGCTAATAATTGTTTGTACAATTTGGATAGAGTCTTAAAACGTTTTAAAGAAAACGACACAGTTTGCGACTCAATCCAAGCAATAACTTTGATAAGTTCTTTTCTTCTTTTATTACTTGCACAACAAAAATACGTTAGTGAATAATTAAACCAAAACACAATACGATCCCATGATACTAAATTTCTAACATTAATGTTCTTGACACGTGAGCTATATGCAATGCTTTTTCCATAAGTTAATTCCTCATTATCTTCTTCAACACCAGAGAATCTCTAAGTCAAATGGGTGATTACGTCTCTTTTAGATAGTTTAATCTTTTGCCTTCAATTTAAATCACAATATTTTATAAATATATAAGTTAAATTGAAGGGTTATTTTAAAAATAACATTTAAGTTAAAATTATGTGATTAAAAGGACAATTAATTTTAAAAAATTATGACTTAAATGTCTACCTTTTGAAAAAAAAGTGATTAAAGTCCTTTTAACATGGAGTAAACAAATGAATGTATTATCAAACTTATAGCATTTATACAAATCTCATATTTAATTTTGAGTTGTAAAAAATCTACTAATTTACTACTAATTTACTATTAAACTCCTTATTAGTCGTATACAGTGAGAAAGGGCCAAAAATTATTTTTAGAAAAGAAAAAATCATATATATTTTAAAATATCAAATATTAAATATAAGATACATAACTTAGAGACATTAACTTGTAACACAACAATATGAAGCTTATTTTAATATATTAAAAATCTATAGATCAAGTATCATTTACACGTGTATTAGTTGAATTGTATAAAAAAATCAAAAATTATTATAGGCATAACTCTTATTTTTTTAAAGCATAACCACAATTTTTTATAATCTATATTTTTAATATAACATAAGCTATTGTTATTATTTTAATTATAATTTGCATCTTATAAAACCTTTCAATATAATCATTATTTTTTTATAAAGAAAAATATCATCATCTAATAATAGTTAACAAAAGGTAATATTATATAGTAAATAATTTTTGTGAATTAAAATAATCTAGAATTAAAATATAATACATGTTAAAAAATAATCATCGTATGTTAATTTCATGTATAATTTTTTTTAATACCCACCTTGTGTTTTTGGTTTAAAATCTAAATTATAGTTTTTTTATTTTAAAATTAAAATAATTTAAATTATCATTATATATTACAAATTTAAGAAGAAATAAGTTGTAATTGTATTTAAAAAAAATATTTTTTAGTGAAAAATAAGAGTAGTCACTTCTTAATCTTCAAACATACAAAAGTAAATTATATTTGTTTCCTACATGTTATAAATTTAAATTTTATTAGAAATAAAAAAATAATATGATTTATACGTGGATTAAAAGCTAATAAATCATTTTAGACAAAATATTTATCTAGATTGAAGCTCGACCTAGCCCATACATTGCTACATCAATGGTAGTACAAATCCATCACTAAAACATATAATAGTAGGAGTAGATTTGTAATACGTATAAAACATTTAATAATAGATTTATAATACTTTTATATAATTTTGTAGTAGAGTTATCACAAAAGTAATAAATTTATAACACTTATAAAAATTCGATGATAGACTTAATTTTTACAAAAAAAATAAACTTTTATCATACATTTTATTCTTCAACATAATTTAAATGACTTTGAGTTCTTTTAACTAAAACTAATTGAACAAAAAACAACCTTAGTCATACAAGTCATAAAATTTTCTCTTCAACATAATTTCAGAGAAAGAAAGTTTTTTATTTTTCAGGTCAAACTAATTAAGTATAAAACAATCTTAGCCATGCAAGACATAATATACTTAGTTAGAGATGGTAATGATTGGTTGTTTAAAAAATCAAGTTTGATATAATATGTTTTGATTTGTGGACTAGATGAATTTGATTTGGTATTAATCCGTAAATCAATAGATATCCATAATTCGATTACGAGTTTTTTTCTTACTTAAATTAAAATATTACATGATATAGTAAATTGCATATTTTAGATTCATAAATTAAAAAAAACAATAAGAAAACATTATATATTATAGAAAAATACTTTCTTTCAATCTGGTCCGATCCACAGATCAATTCATCTTGATCCATCATGATTAGTTCTGAATAAAAATAATCTATTTTGATCTGATCTAGAATAGATTATATAAAGTAAATATTTGTGAAATTTTAATCCGATAAATCTTTTTGTCATCCTTGTATTTGACAAAGAACATATGCCTATGCCCATTTGCTAGTGAGGAAGTAGGCTTGTTAAGAAGCATCTTAGCTAAGATCCCTTTATGGGAATAATCGATTCTAGGGGTTGTGATCTATTGCGATAATAACATGGCTATTGTAATGATTCTTAACTATTATTATAACAAAAAAAGATGATATATACGTCATAAACACAGTAATGTTAAAGAATCTCTTTATAGGAATTGTAAGAATGGATCATGTACATACTGATGATAACTTAGCTTATCCTTTGATGAAAGGACTAGCTAGAGAGAAGGTTTTCAAAACCTTGAAAGGAATGAGACTAAAGCCTTTAGAATGATGAATCACTCATGACGATAACCTAACTTATAGACTGAAGATAACAAGAAATAAGTTCATTAGGTAATAACAAGTCATGAAGTGATATGAGATGAATCGTGTTATTTTAAGTTCTATTTCATATTATTAGAAGTATAAAATCCTAAAGCGACAAAAGGATGAGTTAAGTATTCACTCTTAATTAGTTCTATACTCTATATAGGGTGAAATACATAGCTACAAGAGTACTCTTAATAGACTCATATATGCGAATGTGGAAGTGTGATTGCTTTCTATGAATTTTTTGGTAAAATTTACTAGAGTATTCACTATATTAGGATAGATGCACATAGCCATAAAGCACGGGTTTATGAACTATACATTAGAAAGATTGTGTGTATGATGTTGTTAGAGATAAAGTTCAAAAATATGAGTTATCCTAATACATTCTAAAGCATCTCACTATACAAAGATTCAAGTCGATAGATACCTTTTGCTTATACACAATCTTACATTTTGATTAGTTGCTTGATAAAAACTATTTTTTTAAAAAGTCGAGTGGGATATTGTTGAAAATAAGTATGAATTTAGAAAAAAATTATAGAAAAAGTACCATACGTTTGTTCCCTAAACTTGTCCCACATAGGCTTTACCTTAGAAATTGGGATTAATCCCTAAAAGGGTACCCATTTTTGTGAAGGGAGAGAGGAGACAGACAATTGTTGGTTTATCACACATGCATGCCATTGTCGTCGTCGGTCTGACCTAACCCATATATTGTTGCGTTACTGGTGGTACAAATCTATCACTGAAACATACAACAATAGGAATAGATTTTTAATACTTATAAAAATTTAGTAATAGATTTATAACACTTCTATATGGTTTCGTGGTAGAGTTGTCACAAAAATAATAAATTTATAACACTTATAAAATTTTGATGATAGACTTAATTTTTACAAAAGAACAAACTTTTATCATACATTTTATTCTTCAACGTAATTTTAGTGATAGTAAGTTTTTTTCGTTAAAACTAATTGAATAAAGAACAACCTTAACCATGCAAGACATATAATTTTTCTATTAAACATAGTTTAAGTGAAAGTAAGTTTTTTTAAGGTCAAACTAATTGAGTAAAAAACAACCTTAGCCGTGCAAGACATAATATACTTAGTAAGAGATGGTAATGATCTGTTGTTTAAAAGATCAAATTTGATATGATATGTTTTGATTTATAAATCAGATGAATTTAATCAAATATTGATATGTGAATTAATAGATATTTATAATCCGATTTGTTAATTATATATATATATATATCATGATTTCATATTATTCGAAAATGATATTTTTTTATCCAATCTAAAATAGAGACCTTATAATGTAAATATCTGTGAGATTTTGATCCGATAAATTTTATTATTATTCCTATATTTAACAGAGAACATATGACTCTGTAGTAACTCGAGAGCTTTTAACACCTAATAAAAAATTTAGGGTACTCAATCACATATACAATAAACTAAACGAAATAAATTAACAAAGATGTCTAAATTATAAGAAATCAATCATTTGGATTAAAGCTATTTGGACTCATTTTATCAAGCAAATCATCACCATTCACTATTGTCACCCCTTCGAGCAATGAGAAAGTTAGAGAATTGGAACCTTTTTTTTTTCCTGTGAGATTTTAATCTTAAATGAATAAGAAAAGTTAAAAATCGAAAATTGAATGAGGTAATAATCTAGAGTCTTGATTCTTAAAAAAAAAAAAAAGAGCAAGCACATACTTAAAAGAGAAAAAAAAATGTGCTTTGTTTTGTTGATATGTATTTGTTTTATGTTACAATCAGAGGAAGCAGGGGCCATAATATGCCAAGAGTGAACCTGAGATGCGAATTAAGTCTCCTCCCTTGCTTTGATTTTGTACGGATACTAGACAATTGGGTATTGTGCCACCGGCTATGAGCGGTGACTAATCGAGTCTCTTGGGCAGAGAGTAGTTTTTCATTGAGAAAGAAATCAAGTTGCTGTTACCGATTGTCAAATATTGCACTGACTGAGGCAGTATTGGCATGGAGACTTCTTTGACAGAGAAAGTGCTTTTCTTTAACAAACTTTAAACCAAATTAACTCTGTTTTTGTCTCATGTCTTTATTCCTGGGGCTAACCTCTCTTTAACCAAAGAATGCCACAGGTACATTCAATATTATTCATACCTTCTCTTTCTTTCTACTTGCATTTATTTATTAAATAATTATTTTTATCTAATTTTATTAATTTATCTCATAATTATTTTATTATCTTATGTTTATAAATTTATATTTAATTAATTGATTTATTTATTAGAACATCCTTCTCTCTTCCTTGCCTAATCTCCAGGTAAAATGGGTTCTTATCACGTGACATTATTTTTGAAGAGTAAAATTTTATTGGAAAGAAACACTATTATATAACACTTTAACACTATTTATATTATATGAATTTAATAATTCTTTATATTTTAATATAATGTAATTTAATAGAGGGTTCCACAAGATGGTCTTAAGCAAGAAAAGCATACTCAAGGTGCAAAGTAACCACCCTCCACCCCCCACACGCTGTGTGGTTGGGTTTTGGAGGCAAATTCAAATTATCATTTATTTTTTTATTTTATTTTTTATAAGTTCTCGTCTTCTTTTAAAATTTTGCATATCGGTAAAAATATATATCAATAACCGTTTAATTAGTAATCTGATGATTCATGATATATTTTTATTTTTAACTTAAAAAGAGGTTAAAAATTAATTATTTTTTAGGTATATAAGTGCATTGATATTGTGAGAATAGGTTCTTAAACAACTTGAAAATTACGGCTAATGGTATATAATTTAATTGAATATTTAAAATTTAAAAATTAATTGAAATATATAAAAAGTAGAGTTATTTTAAAAGAAAATCTCCAAAATCATGTTGTTGTTACTTAATTAAATCTAACCTCCATGTTCTCTATTGATTTTTAAATGTAACAAATTTTTTTCTTTTAAATTATACTTGAATTTGTGAGTATTTTCAAATTGTTAAAAAGAAGAAGATACAATTGGCACCCTACAATGAAAACTAAATACTACTCGTTTTAAATTATAAGTTAAAATATGATAATTATTAGATGTCTGTAAAATTTATTAAAATTAGGTTAAAATATATTATTAATCTTTAAATTTATTAAAATGTATTAAATTTATATGTTTTAATCTCCAAATTTTAGAATTTTACAATAAATTCTTAAATTTTAAAATCACCCTCTTTATTTCCATACTTTAAAAATTTACATATAAATTTTAAATTTTTTATTCATAAATATATATATATATATTAATAGTTAAGTGAAGACTATGTGTATAATTTTAAAAACTTAGGAATTAAATTATAGGATTTAAAAATTTAAGAATTTATGTGTGAAATTTTAAAATTTTGAAGACCAAACGTACGTTTAAAAAATTTAAAAATATATAATAAATTTAGTTAAAGTTCAAAAACTAATTGTAAACTTTATTCTTAAAACTAATACAATTCATATATATATATATATATATATAATAATTATCTTTTTTAAATTTTACTTTGGGTTTTAGTCTGACTTATATCAATAATGAATTAATAGTATTTGTTTTTTTAGGATATTTAAAGCTATATTTTAATTTTACATATGTAAAGTTGAATTACTTTAAGATATTAAGTAAGTTATTAAAATGTAAAAATCTTCAAACATAAAAATTATAATTAAATTAAATTAAAAAAATTATAAAATAATAGTTAAAAATTAATAAACAAACTCATTAGTAAAAAAGTGGATCATTAAAAAAAATACTGGAATCAACCAAAACTAATCTAAAAAATTTAATTTTAATTAGATTGGTTTTCAAATTTATTGTTTTTGATTGGTTCTTATTTTTAAAAATAGAATATATTAATTTAATTATAATTTTAATCTAAAATAAATTTAAACCCATAGCAAGTATCAAAAATTAACTTTAAAAAAGTAAAAATAAACAGAGAGCATCACGTGAAGACAAAGTATTGTTTAAACATAAAAACAATGTCTTAAAAATCATCCAATTTACCTAAAATGGCTTGAACTTGATTTAGATTCAATTTTTTTATTAAATTGTTATATTATATCTTATCATTTTGTATAATACATATACATTTCTAACCCACCGAAAATTTTATTAAAATATGATGAAATCATTAAAAACTTATCAAAATTTAGAAAAATAATTGAAAAATTGGATGAATTTCGACAATAGTTACCAGAGGTCAATCACGATTGTAGAGGCTTCGACTACTCTTATATATCGACGTACAACTTGAGAAAAGATTTACTATTGTTGTGGTAAGGCATTATAAACCTTACAACGATATTGATAAGATTAGTATGCATATATTTTTGTGTGTCAACACATATTTGAGGAAAGAATTACAATTATTATGATAAGACATATTATCTTGTTATGATAAACCTTATTACGATACTGACAAGACTGATATATATTATAGTTATTTATCAATACCTTTTTCATATTAGGTTAATACTTTTATATAACTTGTTAATGATGGGATGTTAATGCCTTCCCATTTCCTACTAATGCATTTTCACACTACATTAATGTCTTCCTACAATTTGTCAAAGTCTTATCATATTGGACCAATATCTTCCCACAATATATTAATGCCTGACCATGGCATAACAATATCTTACTAGATTGAGCCAATACCTTCTCACAACATGTCAATGTCTTCTCACATCTTGTCTATGTCTCACCCTATTAGGTCAATACCTTCCCACAACTTATCAATGGCTTACCACATTGAGATAATGTCTTTTCATATTAAATCAGTACCGTACCACCCTAATACCTTACCAAGTCGTCAAAACCCAACTAGTTCGTCGAAAAGTTTACCAAAAAATATGATAATATTACTATAATTTAATTTGATTAATCATCGAAAAGTTCGTCGGGGATCGATGTCTATGCCTTACCCTATTAGGTCAATACCTTCCCATAGCTTTCCAATGACTTTTCACACTAAGATAATGTCTTTTCATACTAGATCAATGATTTACTATCCCAATACCTTAACAAGGTCATCAAAATTCGACTAGGTCGTAAGAAAGTTTACTAAAAAATATGATAATATTACTATAAATTAATTTAATTAGTCATCAAAAAATTCATCGGGGATCGATAATGATCATCAAAGTCTTATTAATATTTAATTTTATTTTTGTTTCATGTAAATTAAGTGTAGAGATATTTTAGTCTTAATATTGCACGCGTAATAATAAAACTACATGGTTTTGGATATATGGGTAACTATTTTAATAAAAAAATATATAATTTAATTACATGGTATAACTTACGTCATACATAAAATTTTATTTTAAATCATTTATTAAAAAATATTTATTTATTTTTCTCATAATATATATTTTTTATAAAAAAAAATAAAAAAAATATTAATTAAATAATTAAATTATTTATATATAAAAAGGAAAAATTAGATACAAAATCACTTTAAAAAAACTCTTAAAAAGCATATAGATAATAAACTAATAAAGTACTTTTTGATTAAATGGCGAGCCAGCCTGGCAAATTTGATTCAAAGTTATCGTACAATGTCTTTCTGAATATAGATAATAAACTAATAAAGTACTTCTTGTTTGCAAGAAATCTATAATTAGAAAAAAGAAACGGGCTAGACAGCTGGTTAGAAATTTTCCAACCGTAATTGTCAAAAGCTTATTGGTTTTTGTATATATACTTCTTCTTTTTTTAATAATTGGTTTTTCTATATATGTTTAAGGCCCCATAAATAATTATATATATTTTCGATAACAGTCATTTTTTAAAAAAAGATGAACCATCCTACCAGTACTAATGGGAGTGGAGAACTCAAAATGTTCTGCTGATGAGAGGGGCATATCTATTGAGATCCATCCTCCTCGTAGTTGAATTATAAATATCAAATATTTATATCATTTTAGGTCAACAACTTCAAAAAAAAAAAAAATTACTCTTTATTCGTTATCATTTCATACATAAATTATATTATCAAATTAGGTGATATTTATAATAAAAATAAAATATTTAATTTATTTTTAGGTAAAGTGGTTTGACGAAAAATGGATATTATGCATAACTCCCTCCCACTGTTTGACGAAAACAGTTGACAAGGTGAATTATTCAAAAATTATCTTGGCTCATTCTTTCCTAAGAAATATCAAAAAGAACAATTAATTATTATTTTTAAATAAGTGAGATTAATGAAAAAGAACACTTTGAAAAAGTAAATAAATAAGAGAAGAAAAGACGAAAATAATAAGTATGGGAAGCATGAAACGAAAGGTATACGTATGGTCGTGGATATAGATCACTTTTTAACGTTAAGAATGTTTGAGTTCAGTTTTCAAGTTAATAAGATTTGCACTTTGAAAAGTGATTATAATGCCATTCAGCTATACTCACCAAAGTAGATCTTCATCTCAATCCCAAGTCTTTCTCTATTTCCAATGTTCGATTCATTACTTTCTTTCTCTTTGTTTTTCAGCATCGAGGAAAAGGATCGTGATATTATTATTTTGAAATCATAATAATTTCATTTAATATTAATGATATTATATTATAATTATTTATAAAAATAAAATAAATTATTCAGTAACAATATCATTAGTAGTGAATAAAACATTATTTGCCATCTTGTTAAAAGAAGATAGCCAATCCATTATCGTTGTTTTACATATTAACGTGAGCTTTAAAACATTTAATCACAAGTTTATTTTATTAAATTATTTGTATCATTTAATTTATTATATTAAAAATTACATTATTTATTCTCTTAATTATGAAAATATGTATTAATTAATAATAAATTATATTATTTAATAATATTTTATTAAAATATTATTAATTTTTATATTAAGTAATTAAAATATAAATATTTAATAATGATAAATTGATAATTATTATGAAAAAAATTTCACAGATATTCATTTCAATATTTTGTTAATTGCTACAATTTACTTTAGTATTCTTTATTTTAAAATTTTAATTAAAAATTAAAATATATATTTAAATATTTTTTGTTTGATGATTATTATTGTTGAAACAGTAAAACAGCTAACACAACCCTAAAACGACGTCATATAGCAATTTTTGTCAAATTGCATCCAAACTGTATTGGGTCTCTGCTTCAAGTATTTAATTCGAATCTGCAGGCTGGCAAAGACATACGCGAGCTGAAAAAGATATTCACAGGCTGGAGAGATGCATGTGGGCTAGCAAAGACACCAACATGCTGACGTGGATATGTGTGTCCTCTTAGGACATCGTAACCCAAAGGTAGACGATGTGAAGGTCACATGATTCATCTATCCTTTATCACCAAACAGTTTGGATGATTCACATCTCAGAGCTAGGCGTTGATGAGTACATTTTATGTGGCTGAGAGCCCTCACAACATAAATTCATTAAACTCATCCGGAAAACTACAGAAAATTGTATTTTATTTGAAAACCACGAAATAACTTCTACTGCAGTTAGAAGTTTATGAAAACATACATCATAGGAGAAAATAGAGTCCCCACCAATTAAATCTGATCCACGGATTCAAAGTAGGGTCTAAATCCAATGATCAAAGCACCAAATAATATCCACATTATTAGCCAAGCAACGGCTACACGTTACACACTAAAAATTGTAATAAAGATCAAAGTAATAGCATAACAGAACAAAGTACGTAGCTTCCCTTGGTACTGTGAGAAGGGTCTGATAACCACAATAGAGCTACTGATATCAAATTCAAAAAACCCCACTGTTATCATATCATCCAGCAACTTTCCTGGAAAAGCTTCTGCCAGAAGCAATGTCTCGGACAGGCTTTGGATACATGTTGCCAGAAGCATCAATCCACTGGACCCCAGCCTTCATAGGATGAGGACGCAGCTGCTGCTGTCCAACGCTTGGCTTACGGGAACCAATTGACATTTTTTCAAGCTTCTCAGATGCATCTGAAACCCCACGCAAAGCTCTTGCCTTATTCACCATTGATGCTGCTAACAGTTTAGGTGTTACAAGAAAGCAATTACATGCATAACAACTAAAATTCCACAATATATATATACACACACACTTACTTGGACTGTTCTTTCCTGGGGGTTGATACTTTTGTAGTCTGACACAGCTCTTCAAAGGTTTTTCATTCTTTTTCGTATCCTTAAAAACGAGAAAAGATAAAAGATCTTAATTAAACCAATCTAACAGAAAACAGTGAACGATATGGTCAAACAATAAATATTCCTCGGTCCATACAAGAGAGATTCTGAATATTAACAGTCCAATGTGAGACCCAGAACTTGTAAACCTTTAAGACCAGACTTCTAAAACATTGCCCCAAAAAGATCAAACTTAACCAGCATAGTTTAGAGCAAGTGCAGAACAGGAACCCCCCCCCCCCCCCAAAATATATATATATATATATATATATCATAAAAGAATTGGTTGATCCAGTTTTATATTAATGGCTTCTGTTTATCCACAAATTTTGAAAGTAACATGTAACAAAGAAGTCTGAAAGTAACACGTAACAAGAAGTCCACATTTATTCTGCTATGTAGACAAATCCCACCCACCCTTAAATATAAAGCCAGATGTCGAATAGTACATTAAAGCACATAAAAAGTTGAAACTTTTACGGCAAAACAAAACTAAGACCCTATCAACTTACTTGGTTTGCCATGTCCAGTTTTCGGTGCACTCCTGTAACAAAATATTCACGATAGAATCAAAATCTATAAACATCCACAGAGCTTACTTACCAAAAAAAAAATAACGCATATAAAATGAAATGTCGATCAATAATGAGCCAAGCAAAACAGGAAACAAAAAATAACAAAGTAACCACATGAGTCCAAAATCAGAAAATATGCCAAAAATATGAACCTGTTCCAACAGAAGGAAGCGCCCTTGGTGAAGAAAAACTGTTCGTAAGCTTTGAATTAGATAATGCTCCCGAATATTTCCTACCACCTAATTGATCAAATACTCCTTTCATTCTAGCTACAAAATGTGAGATTAAATTCCTATTAACATGCCTATATATATATATATATATAACGAAGCACAAGAAGGTAATTATTGAAATCACAAACCAGATGGAGGTGTTCTAATGACAACTGATTTTGGCCGAAGAGGAGGAGGAACATATAAGCAACCCTGCCAGAGGAAAGAAAGTCCACCTCGATCTTAATAGTGACAAGGAAATAAAAACGTGCACTTTTATGATTAAATGATCTACAACAAAATCAACGGATAATACAAAAACGGAAGGAAAGCAACAACCTTTTTCCCGAATTTTAAAATGCCATATTTGACCAGAATACTTTTACATGATTGCTGAGGTTTACCAATAAGTGAGTAACAATGCACTACCTGGAAGAAAGGATGCTGGAGGGCCTCTGCAGCTGATGGCCTTTTCAAGGGATCCCATGAGCAAAGTAACTGTATTTTGAATAGAAACAGCAGAAATCGGTAAGACAATACTTAAAAAGAACGTAAAATCCAATCTTTCTTCAACCAACACATAAACGGTAAAAGCACCACAAATCATGAGGTGCTTACCTTAATAAGGCTGATTGCATCATCACTAGCAGATGGAATCACAGAAGACAGATTGACACCCGGTAACTACAATGGTAAAAATCCAAACATAAACATTTAGCCAACATGTTGGTCAAGGTCTAAAAATAGACGAGATATTGGAAACCTAGCCTACAAGTTTCACACACTGTAAATATGGCAAACAACATCGCTAACTATTTATCATGATACTCATCTAACAAAAATGATACATGCATATGATAGAACAATGCTTACCTGCGGAAAACAGTAGTTGATATCATTGGCAAGATGAATGCCTTCAACCCATGAATCCTTAGTTGGACTGCCTATAACACCACAAATTTTGTAGATCTCATCGGCTTCACTGCAAGCACAACCAGACATTCAACATATATTGATGAATTGAAACCTGAAAGCCCAGTTCTAAACAACAAACAAATGTGACACTGCATTTTTAAAAGATTGAGAGTTACCTAGTGCCTGGAAATAACGGCCGAAGAGTGAATAGCTCAGCCATGATAGCACCCATTGCCCACATATCTGAAAGTTAGGGAGAAAAATAAGTTCATATTACCCACGGAGAAATGTATTTTGAGATGTTGAAAAAAATGACAAGTTTCAATATAGACACATACCAACTTTAGAAGTATACAGGCATGACTGCAGCAACACTTCAGGGGCTCGATACCTGTAATAACATTTTATGAGCCAAGAGATTACAATAGCATGGTATCCTGAATATATAGAAGTAAATGTTGAAAAATGAAAGGACTAGAAAAACAACATACCAGCGTGTTGAGACATACTCTGTATAAGGTGGTCGAGAACTGATTTCTCGAACGAGACCAAAATCCGCAATTTTAATTAGTTCTTTTGTCACCAACAAATTCTCTGTTTATAAAAAGAGTAAAATATAATTTTTTTCTCCCCTTTTTTTCACTCACACAGAATAAACAATTAACACAGAATATGAACCGGATGATGACCATAAACAATGCATGACTTAATGAATTAAAATCTCAAGAATATTAATAAAAGAATTCATGGGTGATGGATGCATGCACACATATAGAGATGCATTACAAACTAATATTAAAAAAATCTTAGTCAGAGCTTCAAATGTGAAACTTGGAGGAAGGAACACGCACAACCACAACATAAGCAAACGATCAGAGTTATAAACATATACCTTGTAAGATGAAATTAAAAAGGGGAGGAAGAACAACCAAATCAAAAGGAGTGCACAGTGATAAATGTTCAGTACCCAAACTAAATGGTAAGTTTGCCATGATTATGCCCATGATACATTCAGGAATGCCAGACATTTGATCAAGTAATTTATCACAATAATAATTTACCAGGCTTAAGGTCACGGTGAAAATATCCACGCTGGTGTATGTAAGCAAGGCCTTGAAATACTTGAAAGAACCAATTTCTGATCTCAGCTTCTGAGAAAAGCTTTTCACGGTCTTTCATAAGCTGATACAGATTGCACTCCTGCAATTTACGCATACCATGTTACAGAAATGAGTATCTCAAAAATAATACAAAGGAATTCCTGAGGAAGAAAAATCTTACTTACCAGGTATTCAAACACAAAGTACAAAATATCACTTTCCCTTATGACTTCCCTAAGCTTCACAATATTTGGATGATTCATTCTACGGAGTGACTGCAAAGATAAACAACGAAAAATGCTTATTCAATAAATTACTAAATTGAAAATTAATGGGACAGGAAAAGAAAAATAAATATTTACATTACCTTAACTTCTCTCAGATTTACACACTCATCCCATGAATAATATTTTTTCTTCATTTTTTTAATGGCAACCTGAAACATACAAAGGTAAATTGAAACACAAAAAAACTATACACCTTAAAGACAAGGAACTGTCAAATCTCAACACACTTACAACTTCACCAGTCTGCTTATTAATTGCACGCCAGACACTCCCAAATGTTCCATCACCAACTTCTTTTATTAGCTTGTACCTAGCAAATACAAAATAAGTATGAGTGGCGTCATTGCATAGAGAAGTTTGTTCAGCAAAAAGCTATCTCTAGTAAGCAAAGAAAGAATGCAACTCACCTCTCCATTCTAGAGGAACAAAAACCAGCTCCTTACTTATTTAAAAAGTACGAAAACTCAAGAAAGATATTTGCATCTATCTTCAGTAGATGATACTCAAAAAGCTTGGTAGAATAATAACTGTCGTGCTGGTCCAGTTAAAGGCAACAATAACTTTTAAGGCAACGTGCAATGAAACAAACCAAAAGTCTTTTGATAAAAGTGCTGCAAAGCCTTATTCATAACTAGCTCTGTAGTTTGTAGACAGTGGCATGACACAGACTGTGAGGAAGGACAAGAACAACATAACATATTGGCACTACGATGGGAAGCAACCAGAAGGATTGGTCCAGATAATGGAAATATTTTCTAGGTGAATATAGTATCGTCCCGAGGTCTAAAAATAGACTGACTGCTATCACGTTTAGCCTATGAAGAAATTGCCACAAATCTTCATCTAACCGTTACTTCACCACTTCAATGTTGTGCCCATCAAAAGTTACAGAGGTAGAGTAATAACAACTAATAATTAAAGAGTCTGCATAAATTCCATGTATTTTGTATCTAGTATCAGCTATTAGCAGACTTTAACAGATGATTGGAAGACTTCAGCCCTGCAATGACATAAAAATAATAAGGTTAAAGCCACGCCAAAAGGTTAAAAACAGATACACATAAGAATATCACTGATATATGATATACCCCTGAAGATGGTTTTGCAGAAAATTCAACTTGATGTTGTACCAGCAATGCACTAAACAAGAGCAACTTGTTAGATATTACCTATAGCAAGATTCCTACACTATCTGTTTTCACAAACTTATGGAAAGCAATGTAATAAAAAGAAAGGATAAGGGTCTTACTGAAAGAAGTGCACTAAAGATCCAACACATAACTCATAAGTTACTAGCATTATGCCACCCGTGCTTATCATTTAAGAGAAACTAATCACTAAGTGCAATTGACAAAGGAATCCAGAAGAAATTCTCCAAGGTCGAGAAATCGCCAGTGAAGGAATTCTTCAAATGAAACAAGCCGATATTGAAAGCAATTTGACCTAAAGTATACTTGCTCCATGTCTTGAAATGTAAAGAGAATCCTTTAATATCCAAACTCCGTAAAATCTGGAAATAAAGTCAGCCCAGATAATTTCAAATCAGTAGAATACACATAAAAATACATCCACTTAGAACCCAGAGGTAAAAATATTTAATAATACTAAGCAATTAAAAAAAAGAATAATGCAATTTCAAAATTAACACATACAAGTAACTAAACAAGTTTACTGTTATTACCTCTCATCCAAAGGTCAGCTAATTCTACCGAAGAGAACACCATCAGAAATTGCCATAATTTAAGAATTTACTAAAGAAACACTGAATTATTGCATTATAATGATACACAAAGAGTAAGCAGATGACATGAAATTTAACAAAGGAATCAAGCAATGAATATCATCGTATAATAAGATTAACAAAGGAATCAAGTAACTAATATCATGGTATCATAAAATTAACAAAGGAACCAAGCAATAAATATCATCGTATATAAAATTAACAAGGGAATCAAGCGATGAATATCATAGTATAATAAAATTACCAAAGGAATCAAGCAATGAATATCATAGTATAATAAAATTACCAAAGGAATCAAGCAATGAATATAATCGTGTAATAAAATTAACAAAGGAATCAAGCAATGAATATCAAAACATAATTTTGTCATACGAGGTGATTAATACTTTTAAAAGCACAAAACCAAAATACAATAATAATTGCAAAATCTAAAAGAACATTATGATCAGACTAGGATAGTCCACAACTTTCGTATTTAAGTCAAACAGAAACACATAAACCAAAGATTAGAAGGATTGAAATTACGGTTACCACTTTAGGTGTGCCACAAATAGTTGTCAGGACAAAATGTTTTACTTTTTATGCAAGAAGAACCCACATTTTTAATCACTTTTACCCACGTGGCACACCAAAGGTGACACAAGAGAATTGGATTCCTATCAAAATAAGATTTTGAAACCCATTACAGCATGTTTGATAGACAATACTAAAGATTATAATTGTATAATTTTTTTTACAATCATGTGTTTGACTATGAAGTTATATTGTATAATACATAATAAAAATAGTAAGAATAGGTAGAAATTTTATTCTATCAAGAGGTGTGGATCTAAACCATATTAGATACTTAAATTAATCTATTTGAATTTTTAATTCTAAAATGATTTGTCTTGGTTTTCTTTCCTCTCAAATTAAAAATGAAATTCTTTTATTTATTCTTAAAATGTAAGAAAAATATTTTAAAATATTAAATATTTATGAAAAATATTAAAAATTAAATATTGATTTAAATAAATTTTGATAATGAAATTATTTTGACATGTTAAAAAACTACATAAAGAAAATTACATATTATTTTATTAAAATATTTATCATCAATTTTATCCGATTATATTATATAAATTATCGTCAATACAGTTCAATCTAACACGACTATACTTGAATTATCCGATACCATGTACCAAACATGCCGTAAATAGAATAAATAAATTATTGTTGTATTGCATGCAGTTGGTCAAATTCCTAGAGCAATTGCTTTGACCAAATGCTATCTAGCACATATACATTATATATAGAGCAAATAGATTTTTCTACCACAAAACTTTTGAGATTATTTTAAAAATATTGTCAAACTTTGATTAACTACTTCCATACCATTAGATTTTGTAATTATTACAAAAATATCATCAATTTTTTTTATTACTTTCATATTAATAAATCTTACAAAATGTTATAAAAATACCATCGATATCAATTAATTAACGGGATTTAACAACAAGTTACATATACATCGATGGTATTTTTGTTACATTTTCAAAATTTAATGGTTTACGGTAGTCATAAAAAAGATGGTATTTTTGCAACATTTATGAAGTTTAATAATATAAAAGTAACAACTAAAGTTTTGTCACAATCCCTACGGTGGTAAAAAAGTTATTTCCTTTTATATAAATATAATATGAAAATAATAGATACGAGGAATGCAAATAAACCACAAAAAATATTCGCATCAGACGGTAAAGAAAAAAACATGCAAAGTGCATAGGTAAATCAAATTCGCCGTTAAACCTATCCACTGATCCACATGTCAATCAGAAGATATTCACGAAAAAAGAGAAATCTCATTGTAAACTCAATGATAAGCAATTAAATATGAGATTAAACATCAATCTGAGATTGAACGACATGACTGGAAACACCGACAGCAAGAAGAATTCAAATGTCCCGAGTCCCGACCTATACAGCTCACGATATACAATATTACGAAATCCTGAAGAGTGTACAATTAATTTCGTAACAGAATCTCAACAAAACGAGCTAACAATAAGCGCCATAAACACATCAATGGAGTTCCAATTACGATTCAAACAATATCGCCAACACTAATCGAAATGAGGCTAAAGACAAAAGAAACCCTAACCCTATATTGGGGGAAAACAATTAGAACCAAATTGAAGCGAAATCAAGAGCAAATCTGAGAGAACAATAACAGATCTGAAATTGTCAACACGAAATAAAGAGATAGAGAGAGAACCTGAAAGCCAATCGGCAAAACCACCGTCGCCAAGGACGGGAGGGGGTTAAATCCAGAGCGCAAGACTAGGATGTGTCTTCTTTTTAAGTATTCCTAAAATGAAAAAAGCCTTTTGCCCTTTCTAATAAAAAAAAAGATTAGCCCACCAGATTCTGATATCGTGAGAACCAAGAAATTTCCTACTTTTATTCCGATGCCTACGCTTGTTAGCTACCCTGTCCTCGCTATTGTATTTATATATCGTGGGCAGGCAATTCTTCTGTCAAATTTTTGGTCGAACGGCATGCGCCACCAACGGGCAAGCATACGAACAAAAGTGGGTTGGGTATCATTCATGTAACTAGTTAATATATTAATATTTTAAATATTTCATATTATTAAAAAAAATAGTAATTCAATTTAAATAATAATACTTTTTTATCTTTTTTAGTAATAATCAAATTATTTTTCAAAATACTCTTCTGATGGTTTTTCTTTTTTTCTTTTTAAAATTAACTAATGCACAAAAAAATAAAAAATAAATTGTTAATTTAAAAAAAAAATTAACAACATTATTAATACAAATATTTTAAGCTAATTTATTTTTATTATTATTTATATTAGTTTATCACAAAAAATATTATCATGTCTCAATAAAATTATTAAAATATTATAATTTTTTTATTTTTTTTATATTATTTATTTTTTAAAGATAATAAATCTATTTTTTTATTTTTTCTTAACTTTTAGTAAAAATTATGGAATCCATTATTTTTTAAGTTTAGTTAATTTACAAAAATAATAATCATTCACTAAAACGTTAAAAAGATATTTTAAGTAAAATAATTTGTTTACATTTTAAAAAAAATATAAAAGATATCAATAATTAAATTAAAATAATAAAAAAAATTAACAGCATAAAACATTAAAAATATCAATAACTAAATTATTTCTTAAAAAATCAATCACAACAAATATAATATAGGTGAAATATTATTACATACAAATAATTTTTATATCTATATGTTTATTTACTATTAACATTACATAAAATAATGACATAATTAAAATAATACATAATTTAGAGTCACAATTACTAAGTGATCAACAAAAAATGTTTTATAATAATTTTATTTAATAACAACGATAATAAGATATAATTAATATTAAAAATAAAATTAACTTATAATATAAAAATTACAATAATTATTATGAATTATTATATTCATGTACTTTTATTACAATAATATTAAAGTGTAATAGAGAGTTATTACTCTTACCCAAAATAATATGTAAGTTGGTTGAAATGTGTCTCGTGCATCTTACCAATACAAAGATTTGATCGTGTATGGTGTACATAAAATCTCAATTCTAGGTAGTCCAATTGTAATGTTTTAGTAAATTAAGTCATAGATTGTAAACAGCTTTAAAAAATCATCAATAAAAATAAAATTTATTTTACTTGAATAAATACTCCAAATCATCTAAATTTAACTAAAGATTAAAAATCACTTCCTTTCTAACTTTATGACAATGATATATGATAAAGCATTATATCAAAATAACTAACGAAGAATGTTAAGGTTAAATAAATTTGTACTCAAATTATTTATATCATAAAATGATAAAATTATTTTAAAAATTAAAAAATAATTTTTTTTTTCATAATTCTATCATGTGTTATAATATAAATAATTTGAATACAAAAATATATGTAAATTTGTATAATTATAACTTTTTTTATAAATATTTATTAAGTGTGGTTATAGTTAGTATATATAATGTAAAGATAACTTTTAAACTTAAAAGGTTAGGAGTTTGATACACAAATCTTCTTTGAGGCTACAAGAAATTTGTATAAAAATTAATTATATGTATATTTTTTATTGTTGTATGTGTATCAATATATTTTATTTATAAAATAACTTATAAACATTATATTGATATAAAGTTTAAAAAGTATAATGTTAAAATAATTTGAAACCACGTAATTATAGATTCAATTATATATTAACACGTAGATTAATCAATGCATACTTAATATAATAATTATTTCTTATTTTTTTAATCTTAAATGTATGAACTTATTTGCAAAAATATATATTATATCAAATATGAAACTATTATTCAATATATAATAATTAAATAAGAGACCGTCAAACCTAATCAAAACAAAAGAAGAAAAGAAAATTTTGAACTAAAAGCTATCCAATTTTATTTTTTTACATTATCTCTTTGAAATTTCGCTATCTTTCTCTATCCTAATTTTAGATTTCTTCCTTTTTTATAATGTAATTTTAACTTTTAACCTTATTTAAGAGTGTATTATTTGAATTTTTATTTTAATAATCATTTAAATTTATTTAAAGTTTTATATATATGAAAATTATGTGGTTAGTTATTTTTTAATTATTTTCTTCTCTTTTGTCAATGTAGATTTTTACTTTTTTTTTATAGAATTAGATTTTTAATTACATGAGTCTCATTTTGATACGTTAAATCATACATGTTATTATTTAGATTTTAATGTATTTATTTTAGTGTTATTTTTAGCACTATAAATATTAACATATTTGATTTTGTTACTTTAGTTAATTAATTTAATGCATTTACATATAATATCATTATTTTTACTTTCTTATATTCTCTCTTTTATATATGTTAGATAAATTTTTTAATAGGTTAATCTTAAAATTTAAATATTGTATTATAATATGACATAAAAAAATTTAGACTCTAACCTAAACGGAAATTATTTTTTTGGGACCGTCATGATCTACAATGTGTGAGTTGTAAAATATCATTTAAAAAATATTTAAATTAATCTCCTGTTTTATTCTTGGAGTTCTGTTTATATGATTCTAATTTCCAAAAATATTATCACTCTCCACATTTTCTCAAGAAAACTGTCATTTTACTCAATGATCAATTAATAATACCACTAACAATTCATCTTCCGATAAAATGTGAAAATCGTTTTCAAAAATTACTTTCGAATACCTTTACAATGAATACGTTTAAAGAAGAGAGGTGTGAATCTTGTCGTGCTTAGTTATGTTTGAAGTAATTTATTTAAATATGTAATTATATCACAATCGTAATTATCATAACAATATCTTAATAAATAGATTGATTGTATTTACTATATTCATATTATTTATAATTTATTATAAATTTAAATATATTAACTTTTTTTACTTATTTAATATTTTATTTAATCATATTCTTAAAGTATAATAGATCCAATTATATTAATAAAAAGTTTATTTATCATAAATTTGATATGAATTTTAAATGATATGTTATATTGTCAAGAGAAATTACAATTACATTTATATATTTAATAAGAAATTAATACATAAGTTGTGATAATGATATATTTATAATACATATTAGTATACTAATTTCATTGTCTATTCAAATAACACTTTTATGCATCAAATTATATATTTTTTATCATTTTTTTTATTTTTATGTGTTTATCGTATATTAGTAACACATGTATTATTAATATAAAATAATAATAATAATAATAACACATACACATCAAAAATTATACATAGAGTTGCACCTTGCCACCTGAAAAGTAAATGCTTATCGAAAGAAAAAGAAATATATTATTTTGAATAATTCATCCTTATTTTACCAAATTTACAAAAATTAAGAATGAGAATTGAAATTAGGAATATTTGGTGGATGATGAGGTGTGTAAATTAGGTATCTAAGATGCATATTATTTTTAGGTATAATTGTCTTAAAACTTCATGGGATTTGGTGGTACTATTTCGCTTTTGAATTTTCCGACTAATCAACGTTTATTAAATCTAAATAACATAGTTATATAATTTAAACGATAATAGATTGATATTTTTTTATTAAATATAATTATAAAAATACATATTTATAAATAATATTGTATCATATTATTTAAAATTCATCTTAGTTTTTAAAATAAAGATATATAAATTTTTCTCTTCAAACTTTAAATAATCTAATTATTCAACATGATTAACTTTTAATCCAATCAACAAAAAAATATATTTATCTATTTCGTACAACATTAAAAATTATATACTAATTATGTTATAAATTAAAAATAAAATTTTATATATAAAAAAATTATATCTTACAATTAAATCTAATTTTTTTTTCAAATGATAAACTTTTTAGATTCTACTAATCAAATTCTATTCCTATGGATTGATTGAAGGAAGCAATTTGGCTGGATCATATTTCTTGTCAACTTTTACCAAAGTGCTCTTCTGCCAACTTGTGTAGGATACACATCTTTTTATACTTTTAGAGGATGCTTGAAATTTGGATCAACCTTTATTCTTTGTGAAAGAAGAAGTTTCAGTTGTTTTTTTTTTTTACTTGGGAAAGTTATTTAGACGTCATTTTTCATGAACTTTGGGACTCTTAAATTAATTAATACACAACTTAAAAATATTAAAAATAAATATATAAATAATACACTAATTTTTTAAGTTATGAAAACAGTCATTCACATAAAAACAATTACAACTTATATCATTAACCGAAACTAGGACCTTAAACTTTCAACATGTTCAAGGAGATAATTTTATTGTTTTTAATTGTTAGAAAAATTTACACTTGTATATTTTTTTTAAAATAAATATTTATTTTATTGATTATATATTTTGTTAGAAACTCAGGCCTAAATTAACCCAATAAAATCTCATTAAATTAAGGGTTGTCCAAACTTATAAATAATATTGTTACTTTGTTCCTAGTCGATGTAAGATAAGGATACTTAATAGCCTCTCTCCACACGGCGAACAAAGGTGGACATTAGCACTACGGTGAGACTGTGGTAGAGCCCAATGTCCAAGCACATAGAGATTAGGTACAACTCTGCTATCATATTAGAAATTCATGCCTGATTTAATCCAATAAGATCTCATTAAATTAAGAATTATTTAAACTTATAAATAACATTACATTTCTAACCAATGTGGGATAAAAATACTTAACTTATTTTATTTTAAAAAGAACATTAATCGAAGGAATCCAACGATTCATTACCGTTGTTTCCTTTGAAACTGGATTCTTCTTTTTATATTAACGTTGTGTTAATATTTAGAAATCTAACAAAAGTTTTGTTTGTTGTATTTTGGTAATTAAAGATATAATGTTACGAGTATATTTTTCTTTGCTTTGCACATGAAAACGAAAACGTCTCTTTATTAAAGGGAAATGTACACTGGCTACATTCTAAGAGTTATTACTCTTAAAAATTGAAAGATACAAATAAAATATAGTATTATTCATATTTTTTGAAAATTGAAATTCTCTAAATAAAAATGAATTTCCTTGGCCAAAAGTTATATAAGGAAAAAAAAGAGATCATTTTATCTCTAATAATTTCTTTTGCTTTTTACTCGTATATTATAGATATTAATTTCATTATGAATTCAGAAAATTCTATAAAATATGACGAAAATTTTGACTTCATTGTAACATGGGAATATAATGTATATATATACTTGCAATTATTATTAAAAATGTGATAAATTTATCTTAAAGATATTACATTTTCATCCAAGTTAATCCAATTTTTTTATCTCTATTATTATTTAAAGAAAATAATTTATATATATATATTTTCTTATATTCCTTCCCACAATCAGATGATCATTTGTTTAAACACCCTTTCAAAGGAAAGACACTAGCTTAATGGTTACGAAGTTAATTCAAATCTTTTATCTTTTATTTTTTATTATCTTTATTAACATGTTATTCACATTGTCTTAGTAATTATTTGTGCCTAGAAATCATTTTTCCCGGTACGTATTTAACATGATTTTATTTTTAAACGCTTTTAACAACAAAAAAAAATCTATATTCATTTTGATAAATCCTTAAAAAATATACTTATTTGTGTTTTAAGAAAAATAAATATATATATATTTTTTAAAGACTTAAAAATAAAATTTTATATACGAAAGGATTATACTATACGTTTAAATCAATCATATTTTTAGACGGTTTAAACATACACGAATTAGATCATCTCTTAAGGATTATACTATATGTTTAAACCAATCATATTTTTAGACGGTTTAAACACACACAATCGAGATCATCTCTTAACCTTTGATAATTTTATTTGAAATGAAAAAAATGAAAAACATTTTAATATTCTTTATTCGTCATCAAAAGAGCGCACTTAGTGTTCACTTGTCACTATAAAAGACTTTAATGTGTTTGACATGTTTTGATCGAAAAAAATAGAAAAGAAATGTGTTTGAGCTCAAACACTTTAGTATTTTCTAGAAGTAAAATTTTGGGTAACCAACGGGATCTAATTTTATTTTTAAAATAAAAACATTACTCTAACATTGCTCAAACACTTAGCATCCAATTAAAATATATATAATATACTAGACCTACTTTAATTATTTTATTTTTGACTAATTTCAATAATTATATTTTTATTTTTTATTTTTAAATAAAAAACTATTCTTTTAAAACTTTTTAACAATTAAAACATATATTATTATATTGTAATAAAAAAATGATATTTTTAAAACAAAAATTACTAATATTAAAACAATTAAATATTTTACATCACAACTTAATATTTTAAGATTTTTAAAATTAAAAACATTACTCTTAACTTTAATAATTTTTGTTTGACTATCCTAAGATATTTTAGTAATGAAAAACTTTTTATATAACAAACCTTTTATATAAACTTTTGTGCCATATCTAAAAAGATGAGTCTTATTATCAAAATCAAACCTAATATAGTGAATTAACATTGTAAAAAAAGTACAAAGTCCACTTGCAAGCAAGGTGAGTTTAGAGTGCTATTTTTTCAAATGACCTAAAAATGCAATTAGACTAATGCATTACTTATTAAGCAAATGACCTAAAATGATATTTTTCAGAGAAGCAAAGCAACCAAAATCACCTTTTGCTTTAAAAGGTTATATTTTGGTTTGCATAT
The DNA here is from genome assembly GCA_030763125.1 of Hippophae gyantsensis. Lineage (NCBI taxonomy): Eukaryota > Viridiplantae > Streptophyta > Magnoliopsida > Rosales > Elaeagnaceae > Hippophae > Hippophae gyantsensis. The sequence continues at coordinate 57,540,187 of CM061029.1, forward strand.
TAAAAATATAATGAAAATGAAAATAAAAATAAAAATATTATTAAAATATTTAAATGAACAATAGAATCAAAATAAATAATAATATTAAAATAAAATTTATAAAATTATAAATAAAGTAAAATTAAATAAGCTTTTTTATTTCTAAATGAGAAAAAAATCATAAATAAGTATACAAATATAAGAAAAATAAAACATTCCAACATATTATTTAAATGTGTAAGAAGAATAAACATTATTGATATACATTCTATTATAAATTAATAGTCAAATTAAATACAAAAATAACTTAAATCATTTTCATTATAATTCCTATTAGTTTCTACCAAACTTATAACTTAAAAAGGAATGAGATAAAAAAGAGGATTTTGTTCCCATCTCGAGCAAGTCAAGGAATCCACGCCATAACTTGAAAATGCTTGCTAGGTCTTGCATTAAGTAGTCATTTCTTAGGTGAGCTTGATAAAACAACATCGTCATTACTACTTCGATAATCCAAATTTCGACTAGTATGATTGTTATTTCCAAAACTTGCAACTAATAAAAGCATATTATTGTTTACCTTCAAAATAGTACAAATACCTTTTTCTAAACACCTCAAAAGAAAAATTCCTTCAATTTGCAGATTGTATCTGTGCCATGAGAACCATTGCATAGTTGACAGATCTGGCATATGCATTATACAAACAATCAAGGGACACAGATCAGACTTGAGACTATCACACCTTGAACTCATAATTCACGCTGGTAGTCTAAACAGGACTTGCACGTGGAATAAATGAGACATATCACTCATCAGTCATCACCACCATCATTAACTTCTCCGGATTTCTCAGTTTTTATCAATTAAAGGTTGGAAAAGTCTTAAAACGGAAAATTATGCTGAACGCTCTTTGGACTATCAAGCTGTTGAAGACAGCAGAGATCCAAATAGACCACCTTAGCATCAATGTTCAGAGTTAGATCTTCTGATTCCTATACATATAGCAGAGGGGTTAAAGGGAATGTGTTATCCAAGCATTGGAGAGCAACTGTTAAATGGAAAAATTTCCAGTAATATCTACCCATGGTTATTGATCCCGCTCGGCCAAAACCCATGTCATCCATGTAGATAAGCAATGTCTTGAAAGATACTCTGGCAAATCCACCTACAAAAACATAAAAGTGATGAGTATGTCAAACAATTTTTTATAAGATACCATAAAAAAATATGTTTAACATATTAATAAGGACATTTTCTACTTTCTGCATCCAGAATAATCAGCAACGCACAACCTCAAAAAAGATGTGCAGGAGTGTCCTGTGCGTGACATAAGGTAACCATAATGACATCTCTCAACAATAAATCTATTTCTCATACAACCTTGTCTAATTCAGTCTGCTATTATCAAAGGACATGTAATTGAGGTATGAAATGGAAGTGGGCTGGAGAAAGTCATAAAAGGAGCATAATATTATATTCTTATTGCTTTGACAAAAATTAGAACAAATCAGAAACAACTCCATAGCATCCAAGCCAAGTCAGAATGAGGCAAAAGAGACAATATGAGAGACAAATTCACTTCTGCGTTACAATATAAAAAATGTCAGTCCAGATACCTCCACAAGGATTTAAGGCATTACTTGATTTATAAATTATACGTAAAATCTTCCTTAAGTTTAAACTTATCAAGTCCATTTGTTCTTACATTTCATATTTAATATAGGCATATAGCCTTTCATGGCTAAACATTTATATTGTTGCATATAGCCATTTGTACCACCATATTAAGATTTCCAAGTAGAAAGAATGATAGAAGAGTCCAACTAAGAGCATGCGTATATAAGATCACAGAAAAAGAAGAAAAATAATAAAAGAGCAGTGGTAAAAGCTGTAGGCTGTAGTGATTAGAAATAAGGTGGTTATAGAGCGATATTAATGAACTTACACTGCTCCATGAAGCAGAGTATCCATCAGTAGCAAGAAACCAGCTTCCAACATCAGAGTGCAAACCCAGCCTATTATTTGTAATGCTAAAATCAATAAACTCATCATCATAAATGCCATCACCATCAAAATGCCTTCTTCGTTTCTTTCTACTTATCCCTTTCTTCTTGCGCTTAGCCTGATTTTTGACTCTATGATCCAAATCAGAACCATATTCCTCTAACAACTCATCATGGTTTAGCAAAGCATAATTATCGGATTTGCGGAAACCTATTGCATTTTTCATGAATAATGATTCCCAAGACTCTTGAGTCCGGCATTCCTCTGACATTATATAATAAAGAACCCATGACTGGAGAACAAGCAATTTAATTGCCTCTATCATCTTCCTTCTGTTGCAATCTCTAATGATTGGGGTCCAAACATTTTCATTTTCTGGGATTTTGCAAATCTGTGTCACAATGTTTTTTATTTCTGCTTGTGCTTCTTCACTTCCTTCCTCCCGTAAAAGTTTTAAAAGCTCACGCTTTTTATTTAGAATTGCATGTACTAGTAGTAACTGATCAAAAGATCCAAGATCATTGAATTTGGAAAGTATAACCTCAAATAAAAAGGAGTTACTAGAATCCTTAGCATTCTTAGAATGGATTCCAGGACTAAGAACCTTACGCAGCTGGTTGATAAATTTACACAAGTCTCGCTCTTCGAGGGTAATAAGAAGGTGGTGGCACAAATAAGAGAAAGATTCCTCCTTTAGGAACTCAGTTATAAGTTCCCATACATCACATGAATCTTCTTTATACATTAGATCAACAAAATATTCCAAAAAGAATTTTGTATCAGTGAACAAAATCTCACCATCTTTTAGAGACTCACCAAACTCAGTGGATGACCAAAACTCAGGAACATTTTCAAGGAAATTCTCAATAGTTTGTTCAATGTCCAAATCAAGAAAATAATAGGGTTTTGTAGCTACTATTGCCGGTGATTGCCCATGTTTTCCCTTCCACTCAAGCTCTTCCCAACATATATCTCTATTTATGAAAGCAAACTGAGATAATGCCTTTGCTCCTTTTCCATGCTGCAACCCACCAATAGTAGATCCAAACCATTGCAATATACGTTTTTGGTTTCCTGCGTTATTCAAATGTCACAGAATAATCAGGATTCTAAAAGATCCACATTAATTAGATGCTATCAATAATTCAACAAGCAACGTCATAAGTTGATAAACAAACAAGACTAGGAGGGGTGATTAAGTCATGCAATGGTTTAGAGAGAGAGGGAGAGCCAAAAAAAGACATCTTATTGTTAAGATAAACAGAAAATGGATTTAGAATAATATGTTGTATATTAGCTTCTCCCTCTTTTTCTTCTCTCTCTCTCTCTCTCTCTTTTTTTTTTTGCGCCCAATGCATACGGCCTAATATAATGCTAATAATCATAGAGAACAAACACAATAACTAATCAACTAAAAAGCTTACCTTCAAAAAACTTTTTAAGTACAAGGCTTTTCTTGGCCATAATGGACCCTGCTTTTTGTGGCCTCTTCTCAAATATCATCTGCAGAAGCTGAGATGCTAAATCATACCTTCGTGGCTTAGACTTTAAAAAATTCATGAACAATTCGCATTGATGGTGACACATGATTGAATGCAGGCTAGCTATCGTGTCACAAAGCCACAATCGAGCCTCTGATCGACACCCAGATATCACAGATGAGCATATAACAGACTCCAACTTGTTCAACAGAGAGATTATTTTTGCAGACCCAACATCCCCGTCATTATTCCAGGTTGGCTCAGACAAAAACAGATCAACCATTGTATTTCTGAGATCTTTAGACCCTTTCACAAAAGCTCCAGGAAAAAAAATAAAATCCTGCATAAAACTGTTAATATGAATTGACATGGCAATTGAAGACTGAAAGAAGAGAAGTATCCAGGAATCACAACATAGAATAAGCATAAAACACTATAATTAACATACCAAATGGGAAAGCAGGCAGGAACTACAGCATGTGCAAACTATGTGATGCAAATCCAACAATAGATTGGTTGGAATAGTTATTAGTTATCTAAATTTAAATTTATCTAGTGTTTTAATTTAAATTTATCATTTAGTTATTTAGATTATTGTTTAAGATCATTATTAATTATTTTATATTTAATTAGTTTGTTATTTTAGTTGTATAAATAGAATTTAGTATTGTACTTATTTTTGAGACTTAAATTATGATTTGAAATATCAATTTCTCCCTTATTGTTTCTGTTCTATCTTCCTAAATTTATATTCTTCAAATCCCTAAACCCTAATTCGACTAAAATTTCTCCCATTTCGTCTATATTTTCACTCCTTTCGTCTATATTTATATATATTCTCATCACGATGATATGCTCAAATAAGAAACTGAAAATGGAATTCCTAAAGCATCTTAAAAAAAAATAATTACAATGATTGTGAGAAATGCGGACGTGAGTAAACAGGGAAAAACTAGATATACGATATTTTGCTTCTTAACTATACAATCTGGAACACACAAAAACAAGCCCAGGCCTTTACTACCTAGAAGGAATATACTTATGTAGCATATGGATTGCTTCCTTGACCCATCTAAATTACAAAAGGACGGAAATTCAATTTGCGTTTACTATATAAGCTATGAATACTATGGAAAATTATGTCATTTTCCCAACCAAAAGTCGAATAACGAAATCAAGAGATTGTGCAATGAACAAAAAAGATGATAAAAAGGGAAGTTGAAAGAAGTATGAAGCTCAATTGTTTTCCTAAACAGAGTAGTTTAGAAGGTGAAAAGGGGCCGTTAGCATAAGAGTGTTGCGTAGTGTATAAATGTTCAATGTTTTTTTATTAACATTGCAAAATTCGTCGACTACAATCCCTAACTTTGCGAAATTTTCCATTTATAGGGGAAAAATTTCGACATTTTGTACAATAAGAAACCGAATTCGAGAGGAAAGTAAATTAAGGGTAAATCACAAAAAAGAAAAAGAGAAAAAAAAATTATGTGCCCTACCAGAGGATTATGTGAACTTACCAGAAGCGGGTATGAACCCAAATCCAATTAGATGAGGTTCGAATTCATGCGTGAGGAAATTTTATTAGGGTTTATGCAGGAAAATAGTAGTAAGAACTTGGGTCAATTGTCGATGCAAATAATTCCGCTACTTGCTTCGCTTTAACGAATAATCCACTTTTATGTTTAAAAAAATGTACTTGTAATTTATATGAAAAGAGTCGTTTATTTATTATTTACGTGTCATTTAATTTATTTATTTTAAAAATATATCATTTAATTTTTTTAAAAATATAATCATAATAATTAAAAATAAAATAAGATATTTTATATTAGATTAAAAATAAACTGATAAAAAAATAAAATTTGTCCTTTTCTTTTACTCTTTTTATATAATCAAAATGATTAATTAATGTATTTCGTAACTAAAATGATCATTATCAAATCTGAAAACAAATAGGCTAAAACGGTACTTCATCCATTAAGATATTTAACTTCATAAAATTCATATTTCCAAATAAGAAAAACTAATATTAGATTACTTAAATATTTTTTCAAATAATTTAACGTTATAAAATTTTTAAAAGTAAAAATATTGATATAATATTAATAAAATATACTGTAATAATAAAATTACTCATATTCATTAAAGAAATTATTGATTAATTTAAAATAATAACATGAATTAATAAATATGTTGAATTAAATTTTATGGATATAAAAATTTATATTAAATCAATAATATTTCGTAATATTATTAATAAATGTAATCATATTTATATAACTATATCTAATAAAAAATGTCACTTAAATTATGATATATAAAATAATCATTTATAGATATATTGAATATATTGTCATTATCGATAAAATTATTAAAAAAATTATAAAAATTATAGATTAATAAAATTATGAAAAAATTAATAATTTTTTTTAAAATATCAAAACAATTCATTATTCATTTAATATATATATATTAAAATATAAATATAAAAAGAATTTATATTTATTTAAATTAATAAATTAAAAAATATAACTGGTATTTAGAATATTTAAAAATTATTATTTAAATTAATAAATTTTATGATTAATTAAATTAGATTAGTATATTTAATACTAAATTATTTTTAAAATAAATAATGCATGATGTTTTATTAATATTGTTTAATATTTTATAGATATTATTTATATTATTAACTAATATTTAATATTTTTTTCTATATCAATATTTTGTTGATTTCGTTGTGTACAAGGTGTATTGATATCGAGACTTATAAAACACAAATATTTTCAAGATATTATCTACAAGGTTAAAAATATTTGAAAAAAATAAAAATAATACCTAAAGATTTGTAACCACAAAAATAACAATATTTAAGGAAAAATATATTTTTTCACTATTAAAATAATTCAACACATCGTTTTATATTGAATATTGTATAATTTAATGACTTCAAATTAAAATATGATTATTTAGATAATTTAATTTTGAAATCATCCAATTAAATATCATTTAATATTATTTTTATTGTTATAAATTTTAATTTTTTTTTATAATTTTCAAATATATTTTCATTCTTGAGAACTATGAAAGTGAAAGAATAAAAAAAAAGTTCAAAACGAAGGCCGAGAACATGAGACAAAACATATGAGGTATTTGAATGAATTATTATTAATATGTAATGTGTTTGCATATATTCCACATTACTTAAAAAGTTAAGTGGTAGTGTATTTATAAGAAGTGAACATTTTTTAAATAATATGAAAAGTTTTAACGTTATTCCTTAGAAATAAAGTCACGATGTTCCAATAAATTATCGAATCATGATCATTAATCCGTTGAATTTGCAGTTATGAGACCAAAGCGAATAATTTCGTATTACATGAAAGTAGATTTCGTCCAATAAAGGGATTAACCCTTCTATATTAGATGATTTAAGAATCATGAGTGTTACGTAAATTTATATTCTTACGAGAACGTAATACTCTCTCAATAAGAATATATGATGTAATATGATTACATATATCTCACGTTATTTAAGAAATTAAATGATAATATATTTATAAAAATTAAGCAGCGTTTTAAAGTTTCTCATTGAAAACAATTTTGTGAAATCCCACTAAATTATTGAGTTATGATAAAGAGTCTACTATACTTACGTGAATGTAGTTTCGTTTGGTTATATTTAGAGTAATTAACTCTCCTGTATTAATTCCACGTGGAGGAAAGTTTTGGGCTCAGCGTGATAAGGCTAATTGGTTAGCTTTGGGTGATCAGAATGCATCTTTTTTCGATACTTATGCTTATCAACGAAAGCTAAGAAATTTGATCAAAAATATTGAGTTGGATTCGGGTTACTCAATTTCCTCCCAGTCAGATACTGAGAATGCTTTTTGCAATTATTATCAAAATTTATTTACTTCCTCTGGCCTTCCCAAATACAATAGTACAATACTCACATTTGTCGATGGTATGTGGACATTCTTTTATAAAAAAGATTAGATTACTCTTACTCTGTGTTAATAAGATATTTAGTAACTTTATTCGCACCAAAAAAACTTAGTTTACTCTTTCAATAAAAATTAAACATTTTGAATATTTTTTAAATAATATAATAATAGAATAAATTTAATGGTGATAAATTATCATTTTATTTTAACAATTTAAAATTAAATTTAAATAATATAATATATATTTTTATTTTTTTTTATCTTTTTTATAAATTATATATTTTATAATTTTTTTTTTTGTATTTTTAGAGCATTTTCATGTATCGCATTTATCATATTTATATTAACACTTATCAAAAAATTACAATATCAAAATATATCATATTTATATTAACACTTATCAAAAAATTACAATATCAAAATATCATATAGATGAACTCCCCCCCTCCTGTCCACACAAAGTTATCGTTGTTTTGTATTATTGCTTTGTTTACTTAGCTTTTAAGTAATGATCAGCTCAAGATGTAACATCTTGAGCTCTATATAAATAGCTTACTGTAAATTGATCTTTTCAATAATACAGTTTATAAGTACAATTCATACAATTTACTATTACAATTCATACAGTTCACTAGTTTTTACTAGTCTGTTTTTTGTTAAGCAGGAGCTATCAGTGAGTTTAATTTGCCTGTTTTAATTAAAGGATCTCAATTGAAAAGAGGGAAAAAAAATTGTACACATTGCTTCTGTAGTTTGGAAGGAGCTGCAACTTCATTTGAACTCATACAATAGAACAAGCTATAGGGGTTTGATTTCTGACCCACTTAAATATTGTCAAATCATTGTATTATCAGCTAAACATGAGGAAATAATCGGTGTTAAAAAAAACAACAAAAAGAAACAATTAAAGAGGAAACTTATAACAGGTACAATTTGATTCCAAATAAAAAGAATATATCTATAAATTAACAAAAATACATTATTAGCTTACTGAGGTTTCAATTGATAATTTTGAATATGAATTGTAGAATAAACTTAACTTCTCTTCTGAATGGTGGTATTGAAGTGGCTTCTTTGCCTTCTTCTACAAATGGATTTGTAAGTATTTTATATAACCCTTCCAAAATACTAATCATAATGGAATGAATGGTTTCTTTATTCACAATCAGGAACTCCTACTCGAGGAATACCACAGTTTCTTCTTGCAAATCAATATCTTCTCCTTTTCACTAGTATACTCGGTTTCTTCTTTTCGACATTCCCATCTCATCCCCTTAGCAATTGTTGAAATGGCATCCACAAAGTAGCTTGATTCCCGAATTATAGCATGCCCATTCGGACGCAGGATCCGATCCATTTCCAAGAGCACATATTTCATATCACATCTGCCAAAATACCCAATTATTGTAACAACCATTGTACAAGTCCAGTAATCACTAGTTATGTTCTAGTTCTACTAGTCCTTGGCTCGGCTTTAGACACAAGACTCAACGGTTTGCAAACTAGAAAAATGTATACTCTATTCTGTGACGATATAAGAGCAAGACTCAGTTTATTTTTAGCAAACTAGAATGGTTATAACATAAATTCCAAGTGTAGAATACCTGTGACTTTCTGCTGTAAAGAGGTCATCAAGATGAAGGAGATCATAAGTTCGAGGATACGTAGAAAAGGCTTCACACCTGCCCAACAACAAACAAACAAATAAACATGCAATTCATGAAAAGAATGCGGCTTGCAATTCATGAGGATCTAAGTTTCAAAATGTAGTGAATAATATGTTTCACAATTACCAATCATGATTAGTTCCAATAAGGCCGCGATCATAGACAACAGGTAGTGTATTGGCAGCATAGGAAGAGACCACATTCATGACCCATAGGGGATCATCTATCATGGATGCAGCAAAACCACCATATAATGTATTCATGTCCATCACATTTCTAATCTTATCAGTCCCAATTGCAGGAAGCAACTTTTTGTAGTGATTAACTCGCACTTTCCATTTACTGACATCATGCTTGAAAGCACCAGCACTTCCACCTTGAACATCTGAGATGCGTTCTGGTGCAACATGCAAACGCTGTGGCCATTTAGGGATGGATTCCAACCCTGACTTCTTATGCTTTTGATCGGGAACAACTACACAAGAGCGAAGTGGAGTGTACCAAGCTGAGTCTGGTTCAATGCTATCATCACATTTTGGTGGATAGGCATCTGGGAGAGAGAGCTTGTTGTAGCAATTATTATCAGAAGATTTCTGCCAAACAGCAATGTCATCCTTCTTGTTGTACAACTTGAAGCACATTACAGTTAACAAATCCTGCAATTTCTCGTAATCTGATCTCTGCTCTTCAACCGTTGTGTTCCATCCTCTCCAATGGTTTTCATAGTTGACTGGTGGACCAGACAAGACCCAGAAACCCCCAGGCCGTAGTATGCGATGAATTTCTTGAAGATAAATTCCACCTGAAGGGAAGATAAGTAGCAAACAAAATTATAGCATATTTTAAAGTATATTCACATTGATTTACTTGCGCTATTAAAGATTTGAGAGAAATATACCAAATTCAGTCCATGGTATAAGGCATCTAGAGCAGTGAGCCATATCAAAAGAATTAGAGGGGAAAGGAAGCCTCTGTGTGGAAATGATGCCAAGAATTGCCGGAATGCCACGCTCTAAAGCAAACTGAACTTGAGCTTCATGATTATCTCTTGGAGCAAGAGAAACAGTTAGGATTCTACGATCCAACAAATCACCTCCCCAGCTTGCAACCTGTGAATGAATCAATCAAAAGCACTAGAATGGTGAGTAATATAAAATACATATTAGCAGGTCCGATTTCACTTTGCATAACTAACACCAAAACATGCAGAAAGAGATTTTAATGGCACTCACCCCACATCCGGTATCAATTGCAGTTCGAACAGTCCCATCCTTCATTTCTGGAATAAGATCTTGCATCAAATCAACATATTCACTAACACCTCTAGGGAACATAGTACCCCCACCAGGAAAGTGAAAATTTTCACCTTCTTTCCTTAACCAATTCTGATTAGACTTCTCTTTGTTGATCCAATCATAAGGCACATTTCTGAAGCCAGATTTGAAGATAAAACTTAGTGAATCTTTTTATAAACTTAAACCTGGTATCTAGATCATTGACATCCCTTCTAACTAGTGACTACCAACTAAAATTTCATATACCTACCTGTACCAACATTGATCCCTGCTCTTTGGCCATTTAATTGAAAGCTTGTAGCCATCCGGAGGAGGGACCAGGCATTCCTTCCTGTCAAAGGGAGGAGGACAGTGGCGTTCCATGAATGTAAGCCGATGAACACCATATTTCTTCCATCTCTGTAAACACAAGTTACTTTCATAGATTTAGAAATGCAAATCCTTGTCCACAGTCCTAAAGTATCTTGGGTATTGAGATATACTACGGGATTATTGTTTATGCTTTTCAGACATTGTAAAAAAAAAACTTTTGAATCAAAAGGAAGAAATTTGATAAAAGTGCTTACAGGCTCATGAAAGAATACTTTCTTCTAAAACAACTTTTAACAGAAGTACAAACAATCAGCCTAAGATAGTTACCCTTGGATCTGTGCATGGCGTGTAGTCTTGGTAGTCGCCACTGCATTCGGGAAAGACAACAGATTTCACCTGTAGGGATGAAGCTAGAGGTTCATTAGGAGATTGGACAACCTTAGCAACATCCTTAGCAACCTTGTTGTCAAAGCTATTCTTCTCAGAACAAAAGATTCCTCCAAGATAAAAGGAAAAACTGCATAGAACAACAAACATGATTGTCATGGGGACAACCCTCGAACTTTTATCTGCCTGAGAAACCTGTTTTCCGTCTTTATACTTCATGATGACACAAATAATGAGTTATCTGCATAGGTAAACGAAAACTATAAATCCCATGAGTAATTGCCAGTGTACTAACATAAATCAGAGGCATAAAAGGAGATCAAAGTAGCATAAAAAAACCTAAAATAAACTACAGAGTGACATTACACAGAACACAAAACATTAATCAAAATTTCAAGCAACATATGCAAAAGGACATAAAAATCATACAGATCCAATTAAGAAAATCAAATACCAAAAGCACTTCCTTACATGTAGAGTAAACTAAATATCAATTACCGACATTTTCTAATTTCCATGTCAGGTTTACTTTCTATTACTCACATGATGGTGGGCCCAACTTTTGTGAAAATCAGCCGTCCAAAATGACTAACGAGAAATTGAGGGTCTTTATCATCCCACTAATTCAAATGTCCAAAGAAAGCTCTCTGGATCTCACACCAGCTCACCTAATGTAAAAAGGGAAACAAAAGCAAAATCACAACATATAAAATTTTAGGGTGAGGGACCTTGCATGTAAATTAGGTCATTTATATAGTCTAATTTCTTAAATTAAAAATTATATTATTTAATCCATTGGTTATGAAAAATAGATCAATTAAGAACAAATTATATTATTTTATATCAAATGATTAAAATGCAATTAAAAAAGACTATTTAACAAGGATAAAAGTGAAATTTAATATGAAATTGTTTAAGAAAAAAATCAACAATAATAATATTCAAATAGAAAGTTATTTAAATATATATTTTAATTTTTAATAAAAATTAAAACATTAAATTAAAACAATGACAGTTAATAAATATTAGAGCAAATATTTTTGAATTTTTTAAATATTAATTGTTACTTTTTATTTTTAAATACTCGTGTTTAATCACTTAACAGAAAAATAATAAAATTTTAATAAAAAATTTATTAAAATAATAAAATTTATATTTAATTGACCCATTTTCTCATAACTAAGTGACTAAATAACATAATTTTTAATATAAGGTATTAAACAACACAAATAACTTAATATAAAGAATTTTCGTGGTATTTTTCTCTACATTTTATAGAGAGTGACCATCTCTTATTCAATTAACGCTTAATTTGCATTACAATATTGTCAAAAATGAAGCAAATTGTCACTTTTTATGTTTTTATTTATCTTTATTTCAATTTATCTTTTTTTTTTCAAAAGAATTGAAAAAGTAAAAAATAAATAAAAACTTTTTCAGTCCTATTTTTTTCTTTATTTAAAAATTTAATTGCATAATATAATTTTTTTATAGATGTAGTTTCATTTCCTATATAGGATTTTTTTTTTTGTATAAGAAAAAAAAATTTGGCATGTTGGGAGAATATAATATTGGGAGAGGATTAAAAGTGAAGTTTGAGTTCCTAAAAAGTGGAGGTATATTTCAATCCTATCTTGAAACATAAGAAAAGTTTGCATGATGAAGTTGTCACTTTTAGCCGATCAGCTTACTTGTTTTCTTCTTGAATTCTCAATTTTGCAGAAAAATTGAAAAGAAAAAAAAGCTATAGCAGAAGCAAAGCACAAGAATCCCAAACCATTTGACAGGGAGAAAAACCATAAAGAAATCTACAAATATATAACTTTAATATAATCTGTTGTGCATTACAATCGACCAAAGATAGTAATCTAAATCGCGTATTTCATAATCCAATAATATGAAATAAAAAGAGAAACATGAGAATTAAGTCAAAAGGTCAGATCTATACACCCAAAAACAGAGAAAACAGATTTTGAAAAAAATCTTCAAAATCGCATAGACATGGAAAAAAGAAAGATTAACAAGGAAAACAACAATTAGAACGAAACAAAACTTACAAAAAAACCAAACAATAGCTCATAAAAACTGAACAGAAGAATTAATTAAACAGATTATTTCACAATTGAAGCATAAAGAGGGGCGGAAAAATATCATCATAAATCATAAAAAAAGTAAAGAATACACACCTCTCTGTTTTATAGTCTCTGTTTCAATCTCCCGGAAAAGACCAGAAGAGATAATAAGATGGGTTGATTTGTTCTAAACCCTCTCTACTCTACTGTTAAAGAGAGAGACGAACGTAGCAAATGCAATAACTGAGATCTGACCGACGATCTCTGCAACTAATCTACTACATATATATATATACACATACGAGCTCTGTTTTTTCACCTTAGGCTTCGCTGTCCCCACGTCTACTTTGTTCACAATCACAGTTCATCCTTAACTCATTCTCTTTCACACACACACTCTCTCTCTCTCTCCCCCCTATATCTCCCCTTCTTATTTGTTATTTTAAAAAAAAATCAATCTTTTATAAAAATAATATCTTAAAGTTTTATTTAAAAAATATTTGATATTAAATAGTGATATGATATTGATATCTGTTTAATTGTAATTTTTTTTCGTTGAATTGTTAAAAAAAATAAAAAAATCTCAATTCTATTTCACTTTTGGATGTATTGAGAATTGAGATAAGTGTGATATAATAACATTCTTCAAGAAGGCAGATTCTTGAAAGTTGTCAAAATTCTATTTTTTTTTTTGTTTCTATATTCTTTCATACTTTTTCGTCATCGAAGCAACTGTTAAATTCTTATTATGTCTTTACTCATTGTCATTTTCTCTTTTGTGCACGCTCGGATGAGCTTTTTTTTTTTTTGTTGTTGCATACAAATCAAAGATATATAAATCATATGTGCTTGGCATTCAACTTCTTTTTTTATCATACCTTATGTATGTGTTATGAGATGATTACATGTCAATGTGGTCTTCCAATTTTATATAAAATAAATATATTCAAAAAATTAAACATATGTTTTTATCATAAAATAAATAAATAAATAAAACATGTTTTAAACATATGTATTAACTAAAATATGTTCAAAATACATAATATAAATTGTTAAATATTATAAACGAACTTTGTTTCAAATTTCATCACTTTAAATTTAATTTTTTAAATGTTTTTTTTTCTTTCAAAAAACTAAATAATTCTGAATGTATTTTGTTATTTATTCTTCACAAAAGATGTAAAAATGGCAACAATTACAATTTATATCACGGTTGGGGTTAAATATATATAGATTCTTTGAGTAACTTGTATCCTGTTTTGCTTCACATTTTGGTGAATCAAGTTCGATTCTTGCTCTTTTTTATATATTTTTAAAAATATTAAGAAGTATTATATAATACTTGTGCTTTTTGTAAACGGAATTGGACATCCCACCCCTAGTAATAAAAGGAATATAAAAGTATTATTATTATAATTTATATTAAAAAGTAAAAAAGATTAAATCTATTTTGTGATTAAAATGAGTTAATTTAACCATACAATCTTTAATTTTTTTTCCATGCTTGGATCTAGAACACTAAAGTAGAGGCATTTTTTTTTTTTTGGGTTCATGAAATATCAAATAATGAGATATACATACATTAATAAAGGTTAGCGTGCATGCAAATTAATGTTCAATATGTGAACATTAAAATTGAGGGTATTGTATTTATATATGAATTAGTGTAAACCCGTTGTGATTATGTTCTGCAATTAAGTTGTCTGAACTTATTTTATGAATGGGAAGTAAAAATGTGATTATTTTGCTTGCAATATTGGCAAACGGGGGACTAATTTGTTAAGCTTCACTCGATGATTATTTTGCTTGCAATATTGGCAAAGTATAGATGGTCACTTAGAGTCTGTTTATATATATATAAGAAAAGTGTTTGTTTTTAAGCATATAAACTTCTATAATAATAGCATTGAGCCCCAAATCGGAATATTATTTAATAATCTAAAAAATTTAATTAATATATTGTTGGTGAGAAAAATTATCTTGTAACCGTGGTATGATTTGATTGGTTTTATAAGTTAAATTAATATAATCACTGCATATTTAATTTAATTTGAATTCAAAACAAAAAATTTATAAATACAATTAAACTGCACATTTAATTCAATTTAAATTCAAAACAAAATTTTTATAAATACAATCAAGGTATAATTAAGATTAACGTGTGATCTAAGTGATATAAATTACAACCATATCATTATAGATCTAGGTTTAAATCTCACCTATCTAATATTTTCTTTATTTAGTAGTAATAGTTGTAATTGTGTTTTTAAATTTTATATAAAATAAATATTAATGATTTAAATCTAAATTTATAAAAAAATAATTAATATAAAAAAAATTATATATTATTTATTTAATATCTAAATTAATTAATAATTTATATATCAATATTAATAAATATAAGTTATTTACAAAGTTATCATTTTCTTAAATTTATACACACATAAACAAACTCTTAAATTCTTTAAATTTTTATTGATATTCATTCGTAAATAAACTAACTTAAATATTAGAATGCATAAGTAATCCCACGATGTCGTCCC
This sequence comes from Hippophae gyantsensis, assembly GCA_030763125.1. Classification (NCBI taxonomy): domain Eukaryota; kingdom Viridiplantae; phylum Streptophyta; class Magnoliopsida; order Rosales; family Elaeagnaceae; genus Hippophae; species Hippophae gyantsensis. Next base: position 57,555,875 of record CM061029.1, read on the forward strand.
TACCGACATTATTTAGTAATGACATTTAAGATCGAGTTTAGAAGAATATAAAAAAACACCAAAATATATTTTAATATATATAATTAATCTAATTAATTATGCATACAAATGAAATAACTAAAGTAAATAAGATGATTCATATTTCTAATCTCATCTTAAAATTTATGTTAAGTCATGACATTTGTTAAAAAAATATTTAAAAATATTTTTTTATCAACTACATCATGTCATTTAAAATTTTGAAACCGTATTTATTTTAACAATAGATTACTTTAAGGTGGCGTTTGGTTTGTGGAATGAAATCGGAATCGGAATCGAAATGAAAAGGAAACAATTTTGTTTGGTTTGATCACTGGAATCAAGTTCAGAATCAGGATTATAGTGTTTGGTTTGCCACTGAAATAGAATGAAAAAAGCTGTAAATAACCTTAATACACCTACATGCTATAAAGTTCAAATAATGTCATTTAATTACTATTTTTTCGTCAGACAAAATACATTATTGAAATCATTATTTTTCTAAATAAGTATTACTTAATTAAAAAGAAATATATTATTAAAATTATTATTTTTCTAAATAGGGTTTAGGGTTTTGAGGTTTGGGATGTGTGATTTAGGGTTTAGGGATTTAGGATTTGGGGTTATATTTGTAGGTTAAGGTTTAGAGTTAAAATTATTATTTTTCTAAAAATAGTTTAGGGTTTTAGAATTTTGAATTTAGGGTTTTAAGGTTTAAGGTTTAGGGTTTATGGTTTTAGGATTTGGAATTTGAGGTTTAGGGTTTTGGGATTTATGTTTTAGGGTTTTGGGTTTTGAGATTTATGTTTTAAGGTTTAGGGTTTAGGGTTTAGAGATTTGGCGATTTGAGGTTTTAGGGTTTAAGGTTTAGGGTTTAGTGTTTTGGGGTTTAGGGTTTAGGGTTTTGGGATTTATGTTTTAGGGTTTTGGGTTTTGGGATTTATGGTTTAAGGTTTAGGGTTTTAGGGTTTAGGTTTTAGGATTTAGGGATTTGGGATTTGGGGATTAGGGATTTAGGGTTTTAGGATTTGGAATTTGGGATTAGGGTTTAGGGATTTGGGATTTATGTTTTAGGGTTTTGGGATTTATGTTTTAAGGTTTAGGGTTTTAGGGTTTAGGGTTTAGGGATTTGAGGTTTAGGGTTTAAGGTTTTAGGATTTGGATTTAGGGTTTAGGGTTTTAAAATTTAGGGTTTAGGGTTTTGAAATTTTGGGTTTGAGAATTTAGGATTTGAATTTAAGGTTATATTTTAGGTGAGGGTAAAATTAGAAAAAAAAATTAGATGAGAATGAAATAATGATTATCAAAGGTGGGAGAAGAATTGTTTCCATTTCATTTCATTCCAAATATTGTAATCCCGATTCTCGATTATCTATTCATTCCACGAACCAAACGCCACCTAAAGTAAAGTAAATAAGATTATTCATATTTCTAATCTCATCTTAAAATTTATGTTAAGTTATGACATTCGTTAAAAAAATATTTAAAAATATTTTTTTATCAACTACATCATGTCATTTAAAATTTTGAAACCGTATTTATTTTAACAATAGGATTTGATTACTTTAATGGAATATTGTCAATAACAATTATTATTACACTTAGATACCAAGATAATATGTAATTCCAATTGTTTGGATCAGGGGTGGCAACTTTTGTATAGAGTTGGGCATATTTTAGGAAAACATATTATTAGTACTTGGTTTGTGTTGTGTTCTTGTTATGTAATCGGATCATTAACTTGTAAAAATCAACAAAATAATTTTACAGTTTAATAAAAAAAACTTATTAAAATACAAATATATAATATTTTAGGCCTAGATAATAATATTTAATAATAGTAATATTAATTATATATTATCTGTACGTTTTTTTTTTCTTCATGTTTTCGTATTTGTATAATTTCCAACCCTAAAAAAATTATTTAATTTGTGGCTTGTGAATTTTTGCAGCTCAAATTACAAACCCTAATTTGCATTTAATATATGTGGTAGATTTATGATTTATATGTATTATATATGTAGATAAAAAATTATTATTTATTTTTAAAATATATTATATGTATCTCATTTTAGTATAAATATATTTAAATTATTGAATTTTTATGAAATATTAAATATTAAAAATTTAAAATTTAAAATTTAAAATTCAAGTATATATGACTTAAAACTAAAAAAAATGAGCATTAATGTTAGATATATTTATTTTTCTTTCAGTTTTAAGTCATAATTATTTCAAATCACAACAAGTTAGTATCGTTTGTTAAAAAATAAATAACAGTATGATATTATATTTTTTAATTTTTTAATATGCAGTATTAATTTGTTGTGATTTAAAATAGATATGATTTAAAACATAGAAAAATTAGCATTGGTGTTAGATACTTGTTTTTGATTTTAAGTGGGATATATTTCAAATCACAAGAAGTTAGTACCTTTGTTAAAAAAAATCAAAAAATATAATAATATGACGGGAGCAATGATTGTATCAGAGTCCTACTAACACTAATTTTAGATTTTTTAATAAACAGTATTAATTTGTTGTGATTTAAAATATATATGATTTAAAACAGAAGAAAAATTAGCATGGATGTTAGATAACATGATTTGCTGTTGTTAAAGTTGTTGGAATTTTAATACAGTAAATTTTATACTTTTAGACGCACATAAAAAACGAAAAATATTTATAAATTAAAATATAAGATGCTAAGTTCTCAATTTATAAGAGTCACAACACACGTGAAAATCTTAAACTTCACGAGTATTGATATAACGTGTTGGTGTAATTTCCTTTTTTTTTTTTTACAAAATTATGATTAATATAATTAGAACATATAATTTTAAAAAAATAAATAAATCTTATTATAAATAAGGTGTTAAAATGATCTATTAATCTTTGATAAATAGTATATTTTAATCTATTAATTTATAAATAATATGTTAAATGTGCATTAAATTTGTAAAATAAGACACAAATTTTGATGAATTTATAGTATTTTATTTTTTAAATCTAGTTAATCTTTAATGTAGTACAAATAATACGTATATGTATATTAAGTTTGAAAAAATTAGATATGATATTAAAGATATTTATAAATTTTTAAGATATTTTAATGTATTATTAAAAGTTAATGAATTTAATTATTTAATTTATGGGATATCTAGAGTATTTTTCTCCATTGTTATATTATTAAATGAAAAATAGGATGGAATATAAACTTCTCAAAAAGTCATATATCTTAACACTACTCTTAATACGTGTCGGTGCTACTATTTATCTATACAATCAATAAAGCAGCCCACAGATTTAATAAGTTCTTAAAAGAGTTGGTGCACAAAATGAGAAGCAGCTCGCAGGATTTCTGAAAAATTTAGTATATATATATATATATATAATGTTATTGTAAGATATTTATGTTTATTGTGGTTTTTTTTAATAGTAACTAATCATGTAAACATCGATCTATTGAAAGAAATTCAAATCCATATTATAATTAACCAAATATATAATAAAACAAAAAAATATAATATAAGTGCCTTTGATTAATTGTTAAAAGGAAGGGTGTTCATGGTCCAGTTCGGTCCGATTTTGTCTAAAAAAAATTTAATCGAATCGAACCGTTCATATTACTTGGATCTGATCGAATCGGACCGTTCATATTACTTGGATCTGATCGAATCGGACCGTTTGAAACGGTTTTAAGAAATAAAAACCGGACTGGACCGTTTGACTTATAAAACGGTTTGGTTCCCGATTTGGTTTGATTTTTTATAATTTAATGAAGAATAATGTGAAATTTTTAATATATTATTAAATCGGTCTGGACTGGTTCGAACGGTTTAAAATTAATAAAAACCGAACCGGACCGTTTGATTAGTAAAACCGTTTGGTTTGGTCCGATCTGGTCCGGTTTTACAGTTTGGTCAGGTCCGATCCGGTTTATGAACACCCCTAGTTAAAAATTATTAAAAAATTAATTATTGTAAAAATTTAAACTATTAAAAAAAATTCAATATTAATATCACGTCTTAAAAATAAGAATACGTAAATTATGAGAAGATAATTATATTAAAAAAATATTTCTCAAATAATCATGAAAAATCAATTCTTTATAAATAATTCAAGTATCTTTAAAAAATATTTATTTAAAAAAATTCAATATAATTCCATAAAATTAAATCTAAAACATTTATAAAATCAATTAGATTAGAGTAGTTGTTTAAACACAAACTACAATAATTAATAAAAAGAACAAGGTTTTAGATCAAACCTTTTAATGATTGAATTTTTTGTGAAAAATCTTTGTGTCTTTAACGTAATTACTTCAAACACCGTAGTTAAAAGGTAAGGGAAGATTGAAGGGTGAGCTTACACCACAATATGAATTTATTCTAAAATATTATTATAATAAACAAATATTCATAATGCATGCTAAGTATAATATTTTTTTATAAATAGAAGTACTCATCGTTATCAATACACAAAGTGAGGAGATTTTATTTATAAAATTCGATTATACTCGTACTTTCTTACTTTTGGGGACTAGCAGAGTATACATCTTAAATATCTTACTTTATTCTCATACAGTGTAAAATATGTTATGTAAATATAAATTCAATGCATGATATGCAAACTATATGTATTAATCACCAAAATATATGAACACATATTCGATCAATCTGTAAGACACATGTGGATTCATCTCTGATCCCATGTATGATCATAATACATATGACATATGTATTGGTCAAATCAACATCATATGAGCTCTCGTTTGTTGGCAATCCACTTCGAGACACAATGGGGAGTCTAACTCCAAGGTCTATGTTTGACCAAACTTTGATTCAATAAACAACAAACTCTGAGACACAACAAGAAGTTTAATTATGAAACCCGTGTGCGGTCAACAATTTGAAGCACCATATATGAAAAAACTTCAATAATACATATGATGCGAATGCTTATGAATGAAATGAAAAATCGGGTGCCATGATTTTTATAAATAATACTATAAATATTGTTAAAATGAGATACTTGTTACAAACATTTTATGTATACATTGAAATTTTTTATATATAAAACGAGTATTATCTTTTGATATGAAATGAGCATTAAAAATATTACATGACATTTTGAGATTTTTATAAATGTATCATGAAAATAATTTCTTGAGCCCAAAATCTTTGATATTTTATCCCCCAAAATATGCTCCAAAATGTATAAAAAAAACCTAAATAATTTTAAGAGACAGGCAGACGAGGGAAAATAGTATGAGAAAGATGGGGGATTTTTGACTTTTTTATAAACATAACATGTACCTTGTCGACCACCTTCATCGGTGGCTTGCCGCCTCGTCGAGGGGTCTGGCGAGAAGTATATAAATATTTTAATTTTTTCAATTCAATTCAATTCAATTTTTCATATAAAAACTTCTTGATACATTCCTACACTTTTAAAATATTGTTTAAAGTTTCTTTTTTGATACTTTAATTATTTATATATGAGTTTTAAAATCTTACCCCTTTAAAGAAAATTTTGTTCTCAAAATTTGATAACTCTCTAAGTTCGAATATTTTGTGTGAACTTCAGACTCTAACTTTGAAGTTGCATCTTCAATGGTATGATGTTTCCACTTAACCTTTACTAGTGCTACTATTCTTCTTCTCACATTTATGACTTGGAACTCAATTATCGCTATCAATTTGTCTACATATGATGCATTTTCCTATGACGATAATTCTGTCCAATCAAGAACACCATTTGAGAATTTTTTGTAAGGCAGATGTGTGAACCTTTATGATCTTGTGACAAATTTTAGATAGCTCTAATTTATATGCTACATCCTAATTCCTTTAACAATTTGGAGGTGGTCTGATGTAACGAGGTGTCAACTTCCCTTTTATCCAAAAATGACTCTTGAGATAATATAATCACCCATTTCAAGGTTCAAAGGTCATTGTCCATCCTCGATGAAACTTGTGTATTGGTTTTATGCTATATGAAGCTTATCTTATGCGATTCAGATCCTTTAATTGTTTATCAAATAAAACTAGTCTTCATCATATTATAACTCTTCCTTTCAGATTATCACATTAGAATTTTTCAAGATCATTCATATAAGGTTTCATCATGGGTCATCCCAATACTTGTATAATAATTGTCATTTGTAGGTGAATTCAATTAATGGTAAAAGCTCGATTCAATTTCTTCTAAACTCTATAACATATGCTTGCCATATGTCCCATAACATTTGAATAATTATTTTAGACTATCCATTAGTTTCGAGATGATATAATATACTATGTAATAGTTACATTCTAAAAGCTTCTTATAACAATTCTTAAAATGAGAGGAAGAATAGCAAACCCTAATCCAACACAATTATCTTTGATATTCCATACAGTCGTACAATATCTTGTAAAATTATTTACCAAATATTGAGTCTTATCTTCTCGTCATCTAATGCAATTTTTTCAAACAAATCTACATTTTTTTTCATTCTTCTTTACTAATAAGTTTTCTTAAGACAACAATACATCTTATCATTCCAAGATGTACTGTAAATTCTATATGTTTTTCTCCATGATTTCTAGTCTTTATCTAGGGCCGTTATCTTTCCATAAAAATGAAATGTTTCATTATTAAAAGTCTATCTATCCTCTATTTCTTCTTTTGGTAATCTTTACCATGCTTCAAGTTCTTTGGAATCGTTAGATTGAGTTGTTTTTACATTGTGGGATTGGGTACCAAGTTATACTTGTATCCTAACATCTTGCAAATTCATCCTATAATCCTTCTATTATTCTAGTGTTTCACTATACACTAATATCATCTATGTGACAACTCTAACCTTTGACTTAGAGTATATGTTATTATGTTTGCTTTCTTTGGATACTGGAATCATAATCCCATAAATCTACTTAAACTCACAATCCTTCCCCATATCTCTATGGAAAAATATAACTATTTACTAGCTCGATATTGTCATCTTATATGTCAGAGTGTGTGACATATTTTGATTATTACAACTTAACAATTCTATCATCAAATTCTCTATATATATGTTATGATGTTATCACTATTGTCGTAAGTTGATTTGATATATTCTTAATGGATTTATCTTTATTTAATCTTCAAAATTCTTGAGATTGATTCCCTTGAATTGTGTAGATGCTCATCCTTTAAAATCAAATAAATGATGCAGCTTTCCAAGATGTTTCTAGATATAGTTCTTGTTTACTAATATAGATCATCGATCTCTATACAAACATTCAAGTGTATCCAAGTCCTCTCTACGATGTATCAATATAAACTAGTGTGATGCTTCATTAATTGATATGACAATTTGTTGATGAAATCGATGATCCTACCTTCAATTTTTATAGAGCTACTACATGTTCATGTTCTTTGTTTGACACTTCTTTAAGTCAATTGTGTAAGAGGTATCGGTCTCCAAAGTTTATTTTCTTGAATTTCTTGTAAAATTATCAATCTCTTATCATTTCAAAGTAATCTTTCTATGAGTTCCTCATTCGATAGTGCTCATTCTAACTTGAAAAGGCAATTTTGGTACGTTTGATTCTCTTAACTTGTAATCGTCAATGTCTTAACTTTGGATACTCACACCCTTGAGTTGATCAAATAAGCCATCTAATAATATTTATCGCTTTAAAGATAATCGATACACAATTTTAAAATTTACAACCTTCTTTTTGACAAATAGAACTAGCATTCCATAAGGCGATGATCTTAGTCGAACATATCCTTTTTCCAACTATTCATCCAATTGATTTCTTAAGTCTTTTCTTTATTGGTGTCATTCGTTGGAAAGAAAGTTATTTATGCAGTTCTAGGATACAATTTGATTATAGAATTAATTTCTCAAACTAAAGGAATTATAGGTAGCTCCTTTGGAAAATACATCCTAATATTCATTCACTACTAGTTGTGTTAAGAATTTTCTGCCATTAGTATCCGCTTCCAAAGAATTTTAGAGGATTTAAACTTGTATGATTCTATCTTACTCCTAAATAGTACTTAAGGAAAAAACACTAGAAATGTTCACTCCTTCCTTATCATAACATTGAACTTTTACAAACATAAGGGTCTCTAAAAGCAATTCTAAGAAGAATATTTGAAGTAAGGGGTTAGGATTCAACAATTATTTTAAAATTTTAACTTTTAGACAAAGGTCAAAGAAGTGAAGAGGAGGCATAAATAAAAAGAATTTATATCCAAGGGTTGGAAGATGGTATCAATCATCATTGATCTCTTATTCCTTTTGTCGAATATTATGAAGGTTTTCTCTTATGATCCTTGTCCTAAAATTGTGAAACTTATGTCCTTATCCTTTCCTTGTACATACTATTATCGATAAAAGGTTTATGAAGGATTAGATTGTGGTTTAGAAAAGACTATCTAAAGGTTGGGAGGTCTATTCTTGAAAAGATCATCTTGGTTATCGAAAATGTTCATGCGATTACCAACCAAACTATTGACTTTGTCTTGAAAATATTCCTTCAAGTATTTGATGTCTCAGAGTAGAAAGTAGAATGTGATCCTCATCCATTGTTTCAATCCAATTATCTTAAGAAAATATTGTGTTTGATGTGAATCATCTAGCAGTATAAGTTCAATCTTTTGATCGAGACTTTGAAGAAAAGTTTTAAGACCTTGGCTTGTTTATAATTCAACTTGCTCAATCCAATATGTGACTACTACAATTCGTAAGGAAACTCCTATATCTTGACAAAAGGTAACCATTGTCAGTTGCTTCTTTAATTGGTTCAATCTTATGATTCATTCATAAAACATCCAATTTCTTCAAGAAACAAAATGTAGGTAGTGCGACACGTTTCGAAGATAAAAGATACATCCTATTTTCTGAGATCATCCTAAAGCGTTGTCAAAATTCGTTGTTTTGTTGAAGTAATAAAAATGTGTCCTTACAACTCTATATGGTAGTAAATTTTACTTTTTTCCTCGGATTCTTCTCGAGTTTAATCGTTACTTAGTGTAATTAATTTACACATATTTCTTAATGGCTATTTTATAAGTAAGTAAGCTGAACAAAACTAGTTTTTAGAGACAATTCTATTTTTGGAAGAACATAACCATGCTTTGATACCAAACTATCACGCTTCAAAAATGAGAGTACATGAATTTTGAGAAGAGAATTATATTAAAAGAAGATTTCTTAAATAATCATAAAAAATAAATTCTTTAACAATTCGGGCACACTTAAATATTTCCTATTTAAAAGAAAAAATTCAATATAAATTCATAAAATTAAATCGAAAACATTTAATGTCAATTAAATCAGAATAGTCTCAACCTAAATGTAAATTACAGTAGCCAATTTAGATCAAACCTTTTAACGACTGAATCCTCTATAAAAGATCTTTATATCTTTAGCGTAATTACTTCGCATATCGTATCTAAAATGTAAGAGAATAGTAAAGGTGAACTTATAGCTTAGTGGGAGTTTATTCTAAAATATTATTATAATAAATAAATATTCAGGATGCTTGGTAAGTATAACAAATTTCATAAATAGTAGTAATCATCATCAATACACAATATGTGGGATTTTATTTACAAAATTTGGATATATCTATACTTCATTACTTTCGAAGATCGAGGAGTGTAAGGTACCATAATACATGCCCATACAATGTAAAATATGTTATGTAAATATAAATCCAATGCATGATGTGCAAACCAATATATATTAGTCGCCAAAATACATAGGCACATGTGCAGTCAATCTCAGATAAGCATGTGGCTTTACCTCCAAGTCTATGTACAATCATAATACATATGGCACATGTATTGGTCAAATCAACGTCATATGGGCTTTATCTATGGGTGGTTTACTCTGAGTCACAATAGGGGGCCAATTCCGAGACACATGAGATGTCAAACTCTGAGACCCAATGTACAACAAATTTGGAAACATAATAAAAGGTCTAACTCTGAGGCTCGTGTGCGGTCAACAATCTAAGGCGCCATATATGAAATTTTTTGATAATACATGTGATGCAAATACATATATGTTGTTCATCGTAAATAGTCTATTGTAATTAGTAGCTCATGGGTATCGTACTCCGCAAGACTCACATATATGCACACTCACCACAAATAAATTATTTTGATGATACATGTATAAAAATCTCAAATGTCATGTAATATTTTTAATGCTCGTTTTATATCAAAAGATAATACTTGTTTTATATATAAAATTATCCAATGTATACCTAAAATATTTATAATCAGTATCTAATTGTAACAACATTTATAACAATATTTATAAAAATCATGACATATGATTTTACTTTTTTATTATGATGCATGAAATAAAAAGTTTATAATATAAACCCCTATCTAGAATTTATGCTACTGCTATTCTTCCAAACCCAAACTTATTGATATTTTATCCCCAAAATACTCTTATAAATGTATCAAAAAATCAGAATAAATTTAGAGAGTGGAAAAGGAGGGAAGATTGGTGTGAGAAAAATAAGGGGATTTTTGACCTTTTATATATACCCAATCTATACCTCACTGACCTCCCTTACCGATCACTTGGTAAGGCTATAGTGAGGATTAGTAAGGGTCAATGAAGGGTACGACGAGCAACATAGAAATATTTTAATTTTTCTTTCAATATGATTTTTCACACAAAAAGTTTTGATACGTCATTACACTCTAAAATATTGTATAAAATTTATTTTTAGACAATTTAATTATTTATAACAAATTTTTGAGGTTTTATAAATAATTTTGTACATTTATCATGCCTTCACAAGTATTGGCTCTATGCATAATGCAAGTTAAGTACTTATAATTCAATATTAAGGTTATTGGGCCTTGAACACATGACATTTAGTTTTAATAACATGTCAAATTATGTTAGGAAATCAACTCTCCCAAAAGCTTAAGTTAGTTTCCAATAACTTCTAACATAGAATTAGCACTGGAGGTTTTGTGTTCAAAACACATGAAGATTATCATACGTAGAAGTAATTACACGAAAGTCAATTATTCTTTCAACTCAAATAAATAACTAGGACCTTGATGAATGGTGAAAATACCAACACATGGAATCTTTTTACGAGCTCTATATCAATTCAACCACCAAAATAGAAACAAAAATTATCCTCCCTAAAATGGACCTCAATGCCCCTTAAGAAATAACATATTCATGTGTTATAGTTGTAACAAACCTGGCCGCTTGGCTAGGAACTGCCGAAATAGAAATCGTCTTGTCCCACAGGTGAACCTTACCAAAGATTAAGTTATTGCTATGATATCTAAAATCAATTTTGTTGGTGGATCTGAGGGGTGGTGGGTGGACACCGGTACTTCTCGCCATGTTTGCTATGATCGAGACATATTCAAGTCCTATTCTGAGTTTGAGGATAAGAAAGTGTTGTTGGGCGACTCCCACTCCACTAAAATTGTTGGTATTGGCAAGGTGGAAATATTGAAGTTTACCTGGAAAGACTATCATCTTGAATGATGTCCTGTATACTCCAAAGATGAGAAAAACTTAGTTTCGGGATATCTTCTTAACAAAGCTGGGTTTACTCAAACTATAGGGGCTGATTTATATACAATAACTAAAAATAATATATTTATAGGCTGGTTAAGAAGTTTGTTAGCTGAGATCCCTTTATGGGAAAGACCAATACCAGTTGTCTTGATTCACTGCGATAATACAACGGCTATTACAAAAATTCAAAACTATTACTACAACGACAAGAGACGACAGATATGTCTTAAGCATAATACTATTAGAAAATTTCTCTCTACAGGAGCTATAAGAGTGGATCATGTACATTTTGATGAAAATTTGGCTGATCCTTTAATGAAAGGATTACCGAGAGAGAAGGTTTTCAAAACCTTGAAAGGAATGAGACTAATGCCCTTAGAATGAAGAGTCACTCATGATGGTAACCCAACTTATAGACTGGAGATCCCAAGAAATAAGTTCAATGGATAATAACAAGTCATGAAGTGATATGCAAAGAATCATGCTATTTTGAAGTCCCATTCCATATTGTTAGAAGCATGAAGTCTTGAAGCGATAGAAAATGATGAGTTAATTATTAAACTCTTAATGAGTTCTATACTCTATGTGGAGTGGAATACATAGCTACATGAGTGCTCTTGATAGACTCACCTATGTGAATATGGAAGTGTGGCCGCTTCTTATGAAAATATCTTTTTGGGCAAAATTTACTAGAGCATTCATTATACTGGGATACACAAGCATGGCCGTAAAACACAAACTTTTCGAACTACACATTGAAAAAGTTGTATGTGTAATGTTGTTAGAGATAGAGTTCAAAACTACGAGTTACTCTAGTATATTCTAAAGCATCAATACTATGCAAAGGTTCAAGTCGATAGACACCTTTTACTTATTCACAATCTTATACTTTTAATTGATCGATTTCTCAATGATTACTATTTTTATATAAAATTTAAGTGAAAGATTGTTGGAAAAAAGTGAATTTTTATAAAACAAATGATGTCAATTTTTTACTTTGTCCCACATTATTATTTTACATCACTTATGAGATGTATAAATAGAAAATGATTGACTATTGAGTTTGGGCCCTAAGGGACACCCACTTTTGTGGAAGGGGAGATGACTTATGTAAATGTGATACCATACACGTGCGTGCACCACCGCCACCATCCTTCCGACCGACCGGCCGAGTTAAGCCGAGTTCGAGTACGTGTGTGTGAAGTGAGGTGACATTTTATTTTTTGGAATTTTTTTTTGTTAAAATACTTTTCACTCAGAAAATGGTCGTTACTTTTTTACTCAAAAAATGACTGTTATTTTTCTTTACTCAAAAAATGACCATTACTTAGAATATATATGTTAAATGACTATTATTCTTCTTTACTCAAAAAATGACTGTTACTTTTCCTTTCATAAAATGATTGTTACTCTTTCCATTGAAACATGATCGTTATTATTATAATGTTCACACTTTTTCTCAAACCTATAAATAGAGGGTCTTAGTTCTCAGTTTCAACACATCCATTTGCAAACATTTCTTACTAAAAAGAAGGCTCTCAGAAAGAAAAAAGTAAAAGATTCTAAATTGTTTTGAGTTTTTTTAGCAACAAAATTTCGCATTCCAGTCTTCATTAGTACAGTGAAGTTCCGACATAAAAAACAGATATTTTAGGTTATTTTATCTTGAAGACGACGAGGCTGTGTTTGATTGGACAATTATGACGATGTTATTTTATCCGCGACTCAACTCAAACAATTTATTTTAAATTATCTATAATATTGTTCTTACATTGTTTTCACGTACTTGTTTCAACAATATGAGAATGAGATATGGATAAATTTTTTTAATCAAAATTGATTACTAATTTTTATCAAATAATAAATTTAACTTCATCTTTAAAACTCATAATAAAAAATGTCACATCTTAACACTAACATTTATCCTCTTAATTCAATGAGAAAATAATATTTTTATTATTATAAAATTTAAGTGTGTTATTTAAGATAATTTTTTTAATTTTTTATATTCTTAAAAATATTTATTATTTTTTATTATTATAAATAGACAATAAAAAAATAAATAATTTTTTTATGTATTAATTAATACATAAATACTTGACACAAACACCACGTGAACTTAACTCATTTAGATTGCCACCCCATACCAAATGACAGATGGTACCTAGACGTTTTCATTATATAAATTTTATAGAAAAAATATTAATAATATCCTATCCTTAATTTTTTAAAAATATTAAACATAACCTTCATTTTTAATGAAAGATAAAGACTGTTCAATGACATTTTTATAATATATTTAAAATTGAATGATATTTTTAATTTTAAGATAAATTATTAAATAATTAATAATACTAAACTAATAAAAAAATATAATATTTTTATTTTATTCAAATATTATAAAATATAAAATTAAAAAAATTAAAAAATATATACATACACTATACTAATTAATAAAATAAAATTAAAGTATATATAATGAATGATTTTTTGTTTACTTATCACAAATTACATGTCATAAAGTGATTATTATTTTAATAAATGATTTAATCTCCAACTTTACTTATATTTTTAAAGACATATAACTTAAGATAAATGATAAAAATAACATAATATTCTCAATTTAGATATTTATAGGAGAATTAATAATAAAATTAACAAATTGAATAAATTTATAAAAATATATTAAAAATATTAAGAATAAATTTTATGAAAATAATATTTATTGATTATTGATTTGGAATAAATTATAATTAACTTATTATTTTAATAAATTATTTAATTATGATATATATATATATATATTCTATTTCTTGAGTGATGTAAGTAAATTTTTATTTACGTGAAGAATATCAAAAAATAAATTTAAAATCTTTATAAGAGATTACAAAAATAATTTAAAATATATTTTTTGTATTTAAAAAGTTAATTAATTAATTTTTATCAATGAATATTAAATTTTGTTACATGTAGAAAAGTAAAAATATTTTTAAAAAGTTAAGGTGAGAGAAGAAGAAGGGACTTTAGTGATGAATGAAATTAAAAATTAAAAATTAATTTTTAGTACTATTTTTTTTAATTTAAATATGCTTATATATATTTTTATTTATTTAATTAATGTATATTTTTATTTTTTAAATATAGCGAAAATAGTAAATATTTGTATAAATATTTTTATTTTATTATTATTATTAATATTAATATTAAAAAATAGTATTTAATAGTAAAAAAATAAAAAAATTAGGTGAGAGAAAATGTATGAAAAAAAATCAATATTGTTATTGATGGGATTACTTATCATAATATATCTAATTTTAATGTTATAATTGAATATTTTTCAAATACTGAAAATATTTGTAATGGAAATAAAAACCTTAAACGCCTCAATTTTTTTTCCCACTCTATAAGCCATAGTCACGTCCTTTCTTTTGACTTTTGATAATATGAACTAAAAACGATAAGCAAGAAATAGACGAATGGATACGAAGACAAACCCAAGGCATAGATTAATAAACGAGTAGTTCCCTCTTATATATTGGTACATATATGAAAATATAATTAATTATTTTTTTTAATAATTTCAACTTATAATTAGAGTTCACAATTCTACGTTAGATTCAATAAATTTAATCCTTAAATTATAAATATTTAATTTATATGATACATATATTCTATATTTATATAAAAATGATAAATATATAATTATTTATTTTTTTAATAAATTAAGTTTATAAAAGAATTAGTTTCTTAAATATTTTAAATATATATGTACGATGAGTTTATATTTTTTTAATTTTTATTAATTGTTATAAATAGAATATGTTATTAAATTAAATAAAATTTATAATAATTAAAAAAATTAATTTATTTTTAAATAAAAATTGAGTAAATATGAGATTATAATAAAGATACTTAGAGTATACGTTTGTAATTGATGGGGTTTTATTTTTTGTTCCATGCTAAAAAAGAAAGGACTTTTATTGGAGAAATATTTAACGAAACAAAATAACAAATTATTATTGTATTATATAATTTGCATGGAGAAGAGGAATAGAGTGGACAACGACTTGTTTGCGTGTTCAACAAAAACTGGCTACCTTTCATTATCAACTTGGTACTTTTGGGATTCAAGTTGCAGGAACGTGTACGCAAACGAGTAAATATATAACATGATCTAGCTAGTTGTTATGGATCATTAATTAATTCGTTAAAACAATATGTTGATCATATCTTAGTTACATGTAACAATCAAGCTTTCATTGAGAGTTTGATTGTTAAGTTCAATACTTTTTCTTTGAAGGTTCTTGATAATCTTAATTTCTTCTTGGGTATTAAAGTAATTAATTAGAACACATGCAGATGTTCAATGAGTTTAAATACATTTAAGATTTTTTTGACGAGGTACAATTGAATAACTCTAATTCTACATTTTTTTTAAGAAATTAAACGTTCAGTAGAATTAGTTCTTATTTATATTACACATTCGGATAAAAGATAAAATTTATTTTGTCTGTCCAAAATCAAATAAAGTATTTATCCTTCGTTTTCAATTTTTTTTATCAAGTAAATTAAATATTTTTAATTTAATAATTAAATTTATTGAATCTAACGTAAAATTGTCAACTTTAATTATACGTTGAAATTATTATAAAAAATTAATTATATTTTCATATATGTACCAATATATATATAAGAGGGAACTACATCAAGTCTGATAAAATTTATTTTGTCTGTCCAAAATCAAAATCAAATAAAGTATTCATCTTAACCCCTTTCTATTTACCATTAACTCTACACATACACAAAAATATGACCCAAATTTCAAACGGAAAAAAGAAATAAAGAAAGAAGATCTTCACATCAAAATAAAGAGATGAATTAATGTATTTTTTTATTAGATTTATCAGACTTGATGTAGCTCAAACTTACCGCTTTCGCCTTTACAAAGCATTGTTTTGACCAATTGAACTACGATCTTTTGAAAATAAAATTTAAATATTATATATTTTTTTTATTTTATTCAAAGATTTTCGATTAAAATTAGTGATTTAAATTATGAAAATATTTTAATTTAATTATATATATAATTTAATTTATATATAATATTTTATTTTTAATTTTTTTAAAAATATATGTTTACTAAAATACATTAATTATTTGTGTATTTTTTAAAAAATAAGAATTCATATTTATTAATAAAAAAATATTTTTTAACTTTTCAATTTTATTATATATATATATAAATATATTTTTTTAAAAATAAACATATAATACAATTTATCTATTTTTCAAAATTATAAAAAATAAAAACTTTAAAATTAATAACAATTAAAATATTACTTTAATGATATTGAATTAATTTTAGTTAGATTTCGATCTAGATGATCGTAATTTAATTAAATAATATTTTAGATTTTATTTTAATAATAAAAATATTTAAAATAAAAATAAATAATATTATTTTTATAATTTTTTAAATCGTAAAACCATAAAAGATGAAAAACATTCATAGTTACTTATCATTGTAATGAAATCGAGGGAAAGAAAAAAGAAAAAAAGAGAGAGATATGACGGTCAACAAGAATATTAATCCCACGTCTCATGTGCATATATCTAATCGAACGTGCCAATCGAATGTAGGTTCATGAGACATTAGACATTAAGAAACCATTTTCTTTGTCTCCTGCTCTCGCTGTCTCACACTGTGTCATAAACAAAATATTGGTTAAAAAGATAGAAATAAAATAGTCACATAAATTTTCAAACAAATAAGTGCAAGTCACGTACTCTTAAATTAAAGTTACAACTTACTCATATGAGATTCATACGATGCATTTGAATGTATTTTGTTTGCAAAATTACATGTAATTAGTATATTTTTATATTGGATTACACTTTTTATGATTTAAATTAAAATTATGCAAAATTATATATATATATTAAAAACATATCCTTTGGATATAACAGTTTTAATTTAATTTTTCATTGTATAGCTTTTTAAAAATATTTAAAATTTGTAAAAATAAAAAATTAATTGTAAGTGTTTAAGCTAATTAGAGATAAATTTTAAAAAACATGAGTATAATATATTTATTTTTAATTTAATTTGATTTTCAAAATTTAAAATATAATAAAAAGGAAAGATATGTCACTAATTTAAAATATAAAAATATTTTTGTCCAAAATTATTTTATGCATGGTTTAAACTTTTATAGTTTTTAATTATGAACATGTACTTTTTACATAATTTATTAAAATATTAAAAATAATTTAATACTAAATTTTATTCTACTTAAAATTATAACATAATCATAAAACTTGAGAATTGTGCTATATATTTATGTCAATTTTTTCGATAGGCAGGAAAAAATTTAATATTTTAAATATTAATAATTTATTATTTAATTAAGAAATATAAGAATCATAAATAAATTATATAATAACTAAGGATAATGGTGTTCATGTTATAAAATACGTGAGCAAATTTATTAAAAAAATTATAAGATGTATAGATATATAGATATAAATGTAGGTAGAGATAATTATTAAAAATTGTAAAGTTTATGAGTGTTGGCGTCGTTCGAGAACAAAACATTTAAATATAAATTAGTTTTTGGACGCATTTTCATGACCATTATTCAAGCCTAAGAAATTTTTTAGCTTCAAGTTGACGTATTTTAGTTATATATTTTTTTTTAAACACGTTAAAATTCATTTTACATAGTTAGGAACATTTGATATATATGCTGGTTAATGGAACAAGTAATAGGTCAATTAATTGAAGTAGTAGATTGATTGAGGATCGATCATGAACAATCTATGTTTTCTCAGGTTGGATTTCAAGTTGGTATAGATTGATCAAAGTTGGGTTAGATCAATCCAAAGGCTAGATCAATTGAGGATTGATCAAATTCAATCTACCTAGTCTCATATTTTTATAAATAATTATTGGATCAATCAAAAAGGATTTCGATTGATCAACATTGTTGGTTCTATCGATCGAGCTTGGTCTGAATCTATCGAGCGTTTAAGTCTTCAAATTAATATTTTTTATTTATTCAAGCTAAACTAGTGATTTACATTTTATCTTTATTTATTATTGCTCTATGAAATGTTTAATAGACAGAATTGTCATTAACCATTAACCTAACATTAGGGTTTCAACTCCCATATGTAAACAACCTAATGCTCATTGTTTTAAACAACCATACATACTCTATTCATCTTATTTTTGTGCTTTCTCTCTCAACATATTTTATAAAATCTAAATATTTTGTTAGGCTCATTCTTTATTCAATCTATCAAGCATTATGTGGTTATGTTTAATTAATTAATAATCCTATTTATTTTTATGATACTGTGCTTTTAACTTTTGTTCTAGAATTTATTAGATGATTTAATTTAACTGATTTAAATCTTGAATCTTCTAGCTAGGGGTTTTCATTATTAAATATGCTCTAAGACACTTTACAATTGTACAATTTGTGCTAACTTTTCAGGTGCTTTCTGAATGAGTTCGATTGCTTGTGTGACTTGAGATATAGAAACATTGATCTGGATCCAGATACCTACCTTGTAGAGACTATGAAAAAGTGAAGAATCATAAGTAGATTACTTTGGGGGCTTTATCTATGAAGGAAAATTTTAAACCTAGCTTTGTAATTCAATTGATTTTCATATTGGATAGTTAAGTGGTCTGATGAACCACTGATTTTTTTATCTTAGGTCATTGTTATGACCTAAGTTATTTCCATCTAAAATATCATGTCAATTTTATTTTTATTTTATCTTTATTTTTGCTTTATATTATTTACACATGATTGCATGTATAGTCAGGGGCATTTTTTAATTAGACTTAATTAAAAAAAAATATCTATTCATTTCCTCTAGGTTAATTAGATCCATAACTTGAACTTTCAATTGGTATCAGAGAGGGTCACTAGATATACTTAGTATTTGCGTAGGACTTTGTTATGGATCATTTGGGAAAAGGGTATTTCTATAACACGTGTTCCTTTATTTGATGGGCCTAACTACCCATATTGAAGGGTTCGTATGGGAGCCTTTCTACATTCTCTAGATGAGAGTGTATGTAATTATGTTATTTATGGTTGAAAATTACCTACAATTATTAAAGATAATTTTGTCACACTTAAGCTTAAGAAAGAATGAACCACTGGGGATAAAAATGATAATAACTGAAATAAAAAAATTAATGTTATCTTTAGTGTTGTGTTTGTTGATGAGTTTCATTGTATTTTTGATGTTGATACTTCTAAACGTACTTGGTATACTTTAAAGGTTGCTTATGAGGACATTACCCAAGTTAAACAAACCAAACTTCGCATGCTAGGCACAAGGTTTGAAAACCTTAGGATGAAATTAAATGAGAGCATTTCTGAATTATATGTTAAACTATAAGGTTAGTTTGAATTTTTTTTGCTCATTACTAGACCACTTCCATGTAAAAGTCATAGCTATTGATGAAAAAAAGGATGTTGATACCATCAAAATTGAGAAACTCATTGATTCATTTTAAACATTTTGAGATGCACTTTTGAATACCTACAAAGAACAAATATGTCACTTTCAAAATTGCCATGATTGATGATGGTGATAATGATAATGATAAGGGTGATGAATAATTGGTTCTCATAACTTAAAAGGCCATGAAAATCTTCAACTGAAACAATTCACAACTTAATTGGCAACCAAGCCATTAAAGAGATTATAATTCAAGATAACTCAAACTTATAAGTTTAGAAAGTAATAAAACTAAACCCACTAAAACATAATGTTTTGAATGCAATAGAATTGGTCATTTTGCAGCGAAGTATGCTAACAAAAAGAAGAGAACTGGAATAGCATTCAATAATACCCTTTAATGACTCAAAAAGTGAAAGCAACAATCCAACTGAATTAAAAAACAATGGCACCAATTATTTGCATTTATTGAAATTATTGGTGGACATTCTAATAAGTTTGACATTAGTTCAGATAATAAAGAAAGTGATTTTGAATTTTTTTCTCAATAAATTTAATGTTAATAGTCTTGATAAACTATTTATAGATTTAGTAGGCTGTAGGAAAGAAAATGATAGGTTACTAGTAGAAGTAACCATATTAAATGATAAATTCAGATCTTATGAAATTAATTCCTCAATTATATAAAAATAAAAAAATTGAAATGTTTGATCTTATTGATATTTTTTACATTCAAAGTTTTGCAGATCTTAAATAGGAAAATAAGAAGTTAGTGCATAAACTTGATCAATCAAAGGATGCTATGAAGAGTTTAACAATTGACGTAGAAAAACTTAACAAAGTTTTGAGTTATAACAAGTCATATGGTGATACACGTGGCCTAAATTATAAGGATGAGAGCTTCACACCTTTGGCATCAATAACCACTTTTGTAAGGCTTTTTAACTCTTTTCCTATTGTCACAAATTACACACAAAGAACAATTGCATATGTGGAAGAAAAAATTATTAATTTTGTACCTGTATGTCATAATTGTGATAATAAAGGTCGCATTAGGCCTAATTGTAGATTCTTATTGATAGCTACTAACTTTAATAATTCTTTTTATGCTCTAAATTTTAGGATTAATTATCATAATCCAAACATACATGTTACATCTTATTTAATGATGAATGAGAAAAGTAAAGATAAGTCCAAGAACATACCAATGATAACTAAGTTAGTTGAGTCCTAACCCAAAGAAATTAAGAAATTAGGATTCAAAAAAAATTTGAGTTATGAAATATTTTTTTGGGGTACATAATCGTCTTTAATGTTTACATAAGTACATTTATTTGAGTGCTAAATTAACCCTAGGTTAGCACCTTTATTTCTTATTTTTATCTTTATTGTTGTTTCTTTAGTTTATTTTAAATTATTAATTATAATATATATATATTTGTTTTAACATTAAAATGAACTTCAAATATTACTTTTATTTACAAATTTATTCTTGTAACTTGACTTATTTTGATTGATTCTTCATTTTGTAAATGAGTATTTTGACTTGTGCATTACCGTACTTTTTACATTTGGTGATCAATGTTGACAAGAACTTGCTCACACATTCATTAAACTCGTATGTATGACATGCATGAAGTTTATGTTTGTTCTTATAAGATTGTAGAAATTAGGCTAACCTTGACAATAAAATTGTGTTTGAACTATATATTTCATTTTCTAAACAAATTTGAAGAGAGATATCTTGTTTTAAGAGAGCTATCAATTGTAATGTGTGAAGTTACTATAGTAAGCGAAGAGGACTACTGCACAACTAGAATGAAAATCATCATAATAAGTTTATGGCTTGTGCATGTTTGCTTAACAAAAAAAAAGAAGATAAATGAAACAAAAAAAGCTTTGAATGTACAAAAAGAAAGAATCAAAAGTGGTTATACAAAGAGAAAATAAATAACCAATCTCTATATATAAAAAAGAATAAAAAATTTAAGTTCTCTCTTAGTAGATATTTTTTATTTTAAAAATTAAGGATTCAATTATTATTTTTCATGATAGGTGATACTTTATCCTTTGAATATTTCATGATTGGCCATAAATAAATTAATGACATACTTTTTAAGTTCAAACATGTATCATATTTTGGATGATTATTGATTTGTCAGTGTATATGTTAATATGCCTATATGTCTTATCTATATACTTATACTTTCAATGGATAGTCAAAATTTGAACAATATTGATTTCTCAATTAAGTGTACTGTTCTAGTCATGTTTAAATAAGTCTACTACCCTTGATTAAAAAGAAAAAAAATATTTGTATCATATTTGATAAATTTTTGTTTATTTACTTTATTTTGGGGAGTTATAGAACTTAAAGAGAGGTACATTCATTATATACATTTTATTCTTGTTCGTATTGAATTTAAGCATAGCACAAAAAGGAGAGGGTGACTTATAAGGGGAGAGATATTGCATGTAGGGGGAGAATATAATGTTTAAGGGTTTTATTTGTTATTCACACAGGGTATAACTCTTAATGATTAAGTGCGCATTTTGATATGTCACATAGGGAGATAACTTTTAACGTTTAAATGTTTTATCTATTACTATTCTATGGTTATGTTTTACTTTGCTTTATTATTACTATGTACACTAAACTAATAAACAATGAATCTTTTGAGACATGTTGTGTGCTTAGTTGTCATTTTATTTTTCAATATACATATGAGATGTCATGATCCAAGCAAAAATGGTTTCTTATTATAGGATAGTACCACTAAATATATTTATTTTCATATGAGCATTATGTAGTGAGAGAGATTTTATCACACGAATATATCAAAGGAAGAGATTATAAGTTTTATGAGTGTTGGCGATATTCGTGAGCAAAATGTTAAGCATAAACTAATTTTTAGGCGTGTTTTCATGACCGTTATTCAAGTTGAAGAAACCTTCAAGCTTCAAGTTGATGTGTTTCAAGTATACACTTTTTTAAACACGTTAGAATTCATTTTACAAACTTAGGAACATTTGGTATATATGTTAGTCGATTGATCAAGTAGTAGGTTAATCAATCAAAGTGGTAGATCGACCGTGTACGATCTATGGCTTTTCTGGTTGGATTTCAAATTAAAGTAGATTGATCGAAGTTGGATTCGGTTGATTGAGAGGTTAGATGGATCGAGGATCGATCATGTTCGATCTACCTAGTCTCATGTTTTTATCAATCTTTATTGGATTGATTGAAAAAGTTTCGATCAATCGATATTATTGGTTCGATCGATCGAGTCTGATCTGGATCGATCAAGCACGTAAATCTTCAACTTAAAACCTTTTTATTTACTCGAGCCAAACTGGTGATTTAACATATTATTCCTATTTATTATTGCTATATGAAATGTTTAATGGACAGAATAATAATTGTCGTAACATTAGGGTTTCAACTCTTATGTATAAACAACCTAATATTCCTTGTTTTAAAATAACCACACCTATTGCATTCATCTGAATTTTGTGATTTTTATCTCAAAATGTTTTATAAAAACTAAAATTATATTATATTAGGCTCATTTTTTAATTAGTTTATCAAACATTGTGTGTATACTTGATTGATTAATAAATCTATTTGTTTTTATGATACTATGTTTTTAAATCTTTGTTTTAGGGTTTGTTACATGATTTAATTTAACTCATTTAAATCTTGAATCTTCTATTTAATATTGTTCATTATTGAATATATTATATGACACACTTTGTACTTGTGTTAACTTTTCAGGTGCTTATTAAAAGTATTTGATTGCTCGTGTGACTTGAGATATCAAAATATGGATCCGATTCGTACACCTACCTTATAAAGACAGTGAAAAAAATGAAAGATCTTAAATAGATTATTTTGAGGGTTTTATCTATGAAGGGTAGTCTAAGACTTGACTTTTAATCGAATTGATTTTTATAGTGGATAATTAGGTGATCAGATAGATGAATAATTTTCCTCTTATATCATTGTTATGGTATAAGAGGAAAATTATTCATCTACCATTTTAGCTTTATAATTTGAAAACTTAATTCAAAAAGTTAACTATTCAACCTTTTACTCTAATTATATCACCAACTGAAACTTTTAATTAGAATAAAAATTAATTATAATTTTAAATATTTATTACTTCTTACAAGTTTTTGTCCACAAAAGTTAGCATATTGGCTCTTATAAATATATAAAATATTCTTTTACTAATTAATTTTTTTATGAGATTTAATTTTTCCATAACTCTCGGGACGAACATTAATTTGGAGGCAGTCTCATCTCTTCTCGTTCATAAGATTGGAATACATACGGGTTCTTCAATTTCCTTACCACCAGAGAGGCAAGATGCTTGATTAATAGAAATTGATACAAAAGATGAGTTAGGAGTGACAAATTAACGTGCGTACGAATATTATAGATTTAACCATTTTTGCGGGAAATGTTCACACACTTTTCTCATGGATAGTGTAGGTAAAGGAATTCATTCCAACAGTCAAACATTGTGGCCAATTACTTGTTAATTTTGAATATGTTCAATTACATATCTTGACTAAAATATATAATTAATTTCTAAACTTTTATTAAATTTATAAAAATATTTTTAAATTTTTAAAATTTAATATATAAATATTTTAATTTTTAAATCTTATAATTTAATCTTTAAAATTTTAAAATTTAAAATATAGGTCTTAACTTGATTAATAAAATAAATATTTATAAATCAAAATTTAAATTCTATCTATAAAATTTTAAAAATTTAAGAATTAAATTGTATGATTTAAAAATTTAAAAACTTAAATATAAAAATTTAAAAACTTAAAAAATAATGTTTCAATTTTGTTAAAATTTAAATAATAATAATACATTTTAACCTTGTAACTTATATCTAAATGTATTATTATATATGCTTATTATATGAGAAATGTTAATATCATTTAAATTAATACTTATTTTTATATACATTTTTTAAGTTTTCTCTATGGACATTCCAGAAAGGACATTCATCAAATCATGAGGCACTTGGAAATGAATGGTTAAAGAGTGGGAACTGTCCGATTGCTAAGTCTTATAGAGCTGTCAGTGGTGTTCTTCCACTTGTAGCAACAGCATTCAAGCCACCACCAGGTATGAAGCTGAAGTGTCCTCCTGCAGTGGTTTCTGCTAGGGCAGCTCTTGCTCGAACCGCCCTTGTTAAGTCCTTGCGGCCGCAGCCACTACCTGCAAAAGTGCTTGTAGTTGCAGCTTTCGGTATGGCAGTTAATGTGCCCTTGGGTGTATGGAGGGAGCATACCAAAAAGTTCTCACTCTCATGGTTTACAGCAGTACATGCTGCTGTGCCCTTCATAGCCATGCTCAGGAAATCTGTCTTAATGCCCAAGACAGCTATGGCACTGATAATTGCCGCATCTATTCTAGGGCAGGTTATTGGCTCCCGGGCAGAGCGGTTTCGACTGAAAGCAGTGGCTGAGAAAGAGAGGGAAAAAACCCATGTTGATGGTGTTAATGGTGGTCATTGCAGCACTGAAGGAATGATGTTCAGCCCCCTTTCTGTCAAGGGTGCTGGGCCAACTTCATCGACATATATACGTGTATTTTTAAGTACCCTTAGATGCTATCAGAGAATAAATAACAAATGTATTTGACGAGTATAGAAGGAAATTTGAACATAAAAACTTGTATTTAGTAATATCAGCTCTTTTCCAAGTATATATTTTTATTTTATTTTTTGCTAAAGTGATTCTTGTAATATTTGAATAGCTTACCATGGCCCTTTGAATTTCTTTGATCTATGATCCTAAAATAGTAAGATTTACTCATAAGTTTCAATTTTGTAATTAAAATTTAAATCTCACAGATCTGTTAATGTTCCCTAAATGTCCAATGCTATACTTTGTAGTTTCACAACTGATTATCCTCCGAGACTCATCACGAGCAAGCTATTACAATTTTTTTCACTAGTTAAAAGTTTTAAGAACGTTAAATTTATTCAATATTGGCTCTAAAAGTAACAAATTAGTAATATAATTTAAGAAAATTAGTAACTTAATTTGTGACATGATTTAAGAAATTAGTGGTATAATTTAAAGCTTAAATTATGGCACAATTTAGGGAAAGAGAACCTTGTTTCAACTATAAATAAGGAGGAGTTCATGCATTGAAGAACATGGCAAAAATAAGAAAAAAATCAGAGAGAGTATAAACAAACTCAAAGAGAGAAAATACTTAGTGAGTTTGAGAATTTTCTGTGAGTTTGGGGAAACACTTAAGAGATATTATTAGTGAGGAAATTTGTATCTGTATTCTGTATATTTCCTACTCAGTTCAATAATATATGCTGTCTCCCGTGGACCTAGACGAATTGCCGAACCACATAAATTATGTGTTTCTCTTTTACCGCTTTGATATATTCATATACCGCTATTTATTGCTTCCATGCATAACAAATTGGTATTAGAGCCAAATATAACAATATTATATATCAAATCAAAGCTCTCGATGAGACTAATACAACGGTGAAAGAATCGCTCAAATCTGAAATCAGAATCACCACCAGAAGCCGCTAGAGTGCTACTACCAACAATTGAGTCAACTCAGTTATTAGTGATATTTGGACCGAGTTGGTCCATTTTTCATTTGTTTTTCAGCTGAGTTGGATCTATTCCTAACTAATTGGACAATTTTGGATTCAACCGTGGACTCCGTTTTTTCAAATAAGGTATAAAATTTGAAAAACACTGTTTTAAGTTGTAAGTGCAAATTTTTTGTTATCTGTTTGTATTTATGACTGATAAAAGAGAGATCGAAGAAGGTGAAGTTGTTATACTCGAAGAACTATGTTGTCAAATGCAAAGTTTGAGGTGGAGAAATTCGGCGACACCAATAACTTTGGCATGTGGCAATGTGAAGTATTAGATCTATTGTTTCGACAAGAATCTAATATAGCCTTGGAGACCAGGCCAGGAGATTATTCAAATGAAGATTGGAATTATGCAATCGAAAAGCTTGTGGCACAATTCAACTGTGCTTAGGAAAAAATCAGAAGTACTTTGTCATGAAAGAGAATGTAGTCGTAGTTCTCTAGAAGAAACTAAAGGACAAGTACATGATGAAAAGTATTAAGAACAAACTCTACTTGAAGAAGAAACTTTTTTCATTTTCAATACAAGAAAGGTACCCCTATGATTGAGCACTTAGATAATTTCAATAAAATTTTGGCCGATCTGCAAAATTTAGATGTTGAAATTAAGGATAAAGATAAAGCTTTGTTGTTGTTAAATTCATTACTTGAGAGCTATGAGCATTTAACCACAACCCTATTATATGGAAAAAAAATGAGGTTAAGTTCGTAGATGTTTCAAATGCTTTGGTAAATAACGAGTATTAGAAGAAGGGTGAATATGATCACAGAGACTCAATATCAGAAGCATTGACGGCAACGAGAGGTAGGACGAACAACAAAAAATCTGGCAGATCAAATAATAGAGGGCAATCCAGATCAAAGTCTAAAGAAGAGTCATCCAAAAGACGTCTTACGAAGGACGAGTGTACTTATTGTCATCAGAAAGAGCACTGGAAGAAAGATTGCCCAAACAAGGACAAGTCAAATGCAAATACTGCACATAAGGCCGATGAAGATGAAGAATCAACCTTTTCAGTTTCATCATCAAAAACCTACTCAGATAAGTGGATCCTTGATTCTGGATGTTATTATCATATGTATCCAAATAGACATTGGTTTTCTAGTTTTGAGGAGCTCGATGGAGGAGTTGTGCTTATGGGCAACGACAATGCCTATCAGACAAAATGGATCAGAATAGTATGACTAAAGATGCATGATGGTACAATAAGACGACTTACAAATGTAAGGTATATTCTTGACCTAAAGAAAAACCTTATTTCTTTAGGTGTTCTAGATTCTGATGGTTACAAGGTAACATTGGAAAATAAAGTCTTGAAAGTTGTACGAGGTGCATTTGTAGCGATGAAGGGTACTCGGAAGGCAAACTTGTATTTCCAAACTTGTATTTCCTATATGGAGTACAGTTATAGGAAGAGTAACTGTTTCAAGCAGTTCTGAAGAAAAGACAAATTATTCTTCCCGCTTATGGCACATGCGCTTAGGGCATGTCGGTGAAAAGGCTTTGCAAGGCTTAATGAAGCAAGGTCTTTTGAAAGGTGCCAAGATTGGAAAGTTTGATTTCTACGAGCATTGTGTAATGGGAAAACAAACAAGAGTCAAGTTCGGCACTACCATTCATCGTACTAAGAGATCTCTTGATTATATTCACACAGATGTTTGGGGACCTTCCAAGAATGCTTCACTTGGAGGTAGATGCTGGTTTGTGACTTTTATTGATGATTTCTCTAGATATGTTTGGATATACACCATGAGTCACAAAGATGAAGTTCTAAATATCTTTCTTAAATGGAAGAAAATGATCGAGACTCAAACAGGCAAGAAAATTAAGAAGCTCAGATATGATAATGGTGGCAAGTACAAATCAGATCCCTTCTTTAAAGTTTGTCAAGATGAAGGGATAATTAGACATTTTTTTGTTCCTCGTACACCACAACAGAATGGAGTTGCAGAACGAATGAATCGTACTTTGGTTGAGAAAGTTCGATGTATGCTATCTCAATCCAAATTAAGCAAGACATTTTGGGCTGAGGCTTTGTCATATGCAACTCATATAGTCAACAAACTTTCTACGACTGCATTAGATGGGAAAACTCCTAAAAAGGTATGGTCTGGACAACCTACTTTTCATTATAATTCATTACGAATATTTGGATGTCCTGTGTATTTTCATGTTAGTGAATCCAAAATGGATCCTAGAGAAAAGAAAGTTGTTTTCTTGGGCTTTAAGGAAGGAGTTAAAGGATTTCGAATTTGGTGTGGTGAATCCAAGAAGATCGTCTTAAGCCGAGATGTCACATTCGACGAGTATGTTATGTTGAGACAAACAAATTCAGAGAAAGAGAATGAAAGTCCAAATACTCTTTCTAAGATGATGCTTGAGACTCCGGAAGATCTAGAAAGGATTACACCGACTACCGATCATGGTGAAGATAAAATTGATGATCAAGAAGAAATTTCAGTTGAGGTGGAGGTTCTCTCACCATCACCACCGATCAATCAACAACCAAAAACTATTGCCACTACTTGACCGAGAAGGGAGATTAGGAAGCCTACCACATACATAGACATGGTAACATTCATACTTCTAGTAATTGATGATGATGTCTCATGCATTTACAGAGAAGCCGTGCAAAGAGTTGATAGTATGAAATTGAAGATGGTAATGGATGAAGAGATGACGTCTCTACACCAGAATCAAATTTGGGAGTTGGTTCAACTTCCCAAAGGAAAGAAAACTATTGGATGCAAATGGATTTATGCCGAGAAGGAAGGTGTTCTTGGTAAAGACAACATCAGATACAAAGCTAGATTGGTAGCAAAAGGCTATGCTCAAAAAGAAGGAATAGACTACACTGAGGAATTCTCACCTGTTGTTAAGCATTCATCTATTCAGATACTATTGGCTTGGGTAGCACAGTTTGATCTCGAGTTAGCTCAACTCGATGTCAAAATAGCTTTTCTCCATAGTACTTTGAACGAAGAGATCTACATGTCTCAATTGGATGGCTTCAAAGTATAGGATGAGAGAATTGGGCTTGCAAGCTGAGCAAGTCAATTTACGGTTTGAAGCAATCACCGCGACAGTAGTACAAGCGCTTTAATAGCTTCATCAGAGAGCAGAAGTATACACGCAGTCATTTTGATCACTATGTATACTTTCAAAAACTCCAAGATGGTACCTTCATTTATTTGCTCTTATATGTTGATGATATGTTGATTGCATCTAAGAGCAAGGTGGAGATCGATAGATTGAAGGCTCTGTTGAGTTCAGAATTTGAAATGAAAGATCTTGGAGAAGCTAAGAAAATTCTTGGGATGGAAATCACAAGAGATAGAGTTGCAAGCATAGTTTGTCTGACACAAACTCAGTATATGAAGAAAGTACTACAAAAGTTTGATATTAATAAGAAAACCAAACCAGTAAGTACACCGCTTGTTCCTCATTTTCAATTGAGTGCATTGATGTCACCTAACACCGCCGATGAGAAGAAGCAAATGGAGCGTGTTCCATATGCAAATGTCGTTGGTGCCTTGATGTATGCAATGGTTTACACCAGACTTGATATTTCCCACGCTATTAGTATGATGAGTCGGTACATGCATAATCCGGGTAAAAGACATTGGCAAGCAGTGAAGTGGATTCTACGATACATCTATGGTACTGTGGATATTGGTTTGAAGTTTGAGAGAGACAAGACTGAAGGCAAACACTTAGTTGGATATGTGGATTTTGACTATGCTAGAGATTTGGATAAGCGTCGATCTATAATTGGTTATGTGTTCACAATGGCAAGAGGACCAGTTTGTTGGAGATTAATATTGTAGTCAATTGTAGCTTTGTCTCCTACAGAGGCAGAGTATATGGTTGTAACATAAGCATTCAAAGAAGCTATCTGGCTTCTCGAGTTGACCAAGGATTTGGGTATTGTTCAGAAGAATGTGGAGGTTTTCTACGACAGCCAGAGTGCCATTTGTTTGGCAAAGAACTAAGTTCATCATGATCGCACCATGCACATCGATGTTCGATTTCATTTTGTTTGGGAAATCGTCGATGAAGGGAATGCTATACTCTAAAAAGTCAGAATTGTAGATAATCCTGTAGATATGCTTACAAAGTTGGTTACAGGGATCAAGTTTAAACATTGCTTGAACTTAATCAACATCTCTCGAGCTTAGAGTGCCTAGGGCGCATTTAGAGGCAGCGTTATGAACTTTTTCGCCAAGGCGGAGATTATTGAATAATGGCTCTAAAAGTAACAATTTAGTGGCATAATTTAGAAAAATTAGTGGCCTAATTTGTGGCATGATTTAAAGAAATTAGTGGCATAATTTAAGGCTTAAATTATGACACAATTTAAGAAAAAGGAACCTTGCTTCATCTATAAATAGGGAAGAGTTCATGCATTGAAGAACAAGGTAAAAATCAGAAAAAAATAAGAGAGAGTATAAGCAAATTCAAAGAAAGAGAATACTTAGTGAGTTTGAGAGTTTTATGAGAGTTTGAGGAAACACTTGAGAGATATTATTAATGAGAAAATTTGTATCTGTATCTATATTCTGTATATTTCTTACTCAGTTCAATAATATTTGTTACCTCCCATGGATTTAGGCAAATTATCGAACTACGTAAATTATGTATGTTTTTCTTTTACTATTTTGATATATTCATATATCGTTATTTATTACTTCCGTGCACAATAAAACTTATTACTTGACTTTTATTTAAGGTAACAAAACACTCATAATAACAAAATATCTTCCGACAAATATTAAATTATTTCGCTTGAATAACATTTGAATAAAATAAGAATAAAAAGAAATGATAATAGTATATAAATTTTTAATTATATTTACATTTATATAAAACATGTATCTAACTTTTGTTGAAAAATAAATAAAAAAATTATTTAATTACTCGTCACATCGTAAACAATATTCAATATGTATATAAGCATAAATTTATGTATTTATAATACTTCTCTACAAATAAGATTTCAACAATGTTCATCGTAAACAATATTCAATATGTATATAAGCATAAATTTATGTATTTATAATACTTCTCTACAAATAAGATTTCAACAATCACCGAGCAAAATAGCGATCTTTTTATCATATATTTTTTATCCAAAAGATTAGGTACATTTTACTGCACAAAAACATTCCACAATTCACCATGTAACAGTGTTACTAATTCTATGATACAATTCGGAACATAGAGCATAATCCAGCACATGAATCGTGATGAATTATTAATTTTTTATATTTGTAGAAGTATTAAATTTTTTTATCAT
Source organism: Hippophae gyantsensis (assembly GCA_030763125.1). Taxonomy (NCBI): domain Eukaryota; kingdom Viridiplantae; phylum Streptophyta; class Magnoliopsida; order Rosales; family Elaeagnaceae; genus Hippophae; species Hippophae gyantsensis. The sequence goes on from CM061029.1 coordinate 57,587,890, forward strand.
TATAAATAAATAAATTAATTAATTAATTTTTTTTATAATATTAAAAAAATACACATAACACAAAATGAGTAGGATAAGTCTTAATTAATTATAAGTTATCATACTAAATGAGTTTTTTTCTCTATTATTATTTGAAAAGTAACCATAAAAAATTAAATCTTTCCAAAATTTATAATAAAATATTATTATTCAAGAAAGTAATTAAAATAGTATTATTTAACTAAGAGTAAAATAAAATTAAAAATTAAAAAAAAATAAAGCATAGAATAACACAGTAAATTGTTGCTGTTGCTGTTGCATTGCAAAAGTAATACATAAAATGATAATTCAAGTCTCTGTTAATAAAGTAACGCATAAATCATATAATAAATTTAATTAAAAAATATTTATTTTTTATTTTTTTTCATTTCATTACTTTTTTTTAAAAATAATAATATAAAAATGTTATTTTTATATTATATAATTAAACTACTCAAATAAATTAATCTGAAAAACTATAATGACTCATTGCAATTCATTAAATTAAAATTATCTTAGTTATAAATTTGTTTAATATTTTACTACAAAAATAATTGAAATAACATTTAAACAATTTTTGAAATGTGTATCCAAAAAAATAACATTTATTACTTTCAATTTATATATTTTTACTAAAATAAATTTTTAGTTAATTTAATCTCATAAATTAAGTTATTTTATTTTAAAAAATACTCTAAATATTTTAAAATAATATATGAATGTAATAACACTATCAGTACAACAAATGCAATAGAGAGAAATGAAAACAACAAAAATAATATAATTTAAAAATTATAATTATAAAAATAATATTATTAATATATTTTTATTATTAAAAAATTTAAATTAAATTACATTTGTTTAAACATATTTGATATTGAATATCTTTCAATATCATTAAAATATTATTTAATTATTTTATATAATTTACTTAAAAATATTATCCACTTGATAAATATTAGAATAAAATGTTTTTGATCGGATAAAAAAGAGGAAGGAAAACTCAGGATATAATTCAAAAGGGAAAGAAAGAAAAAATTGAATTATATTTTTATTTAATTAATTTTATCATTTTTAAAATTTTGATATTTTAATAATATTTTCGAAATTTTCCGTACACTTATTATTTATATTTAATATATTTAATTTAAATTAAAAAATTAAACAAAATTATATATTAATAATCAAAATTAACATGTTAAAAAAATTAATTTTTAAATTATTTAACAAATTATTAAAAATGATAGAGATGGAAGAAAAGTATTACTCATCGAAGAAAAGATGGTCAAGGTGAAAAATAGAGGGAAGAAAAAGTTAAAAGAAAGAACCTATGAAAAGGAAAATATCTCGTTGCTTCCCTCTTTCTCAAGGAGACTTCATTCCGATCACCGGATAAATGGTTCCGGTGGCCGGGAAATTTGCAGAAAAGCCCTTGTATAACATTTATATACCATAAATAAATAATAAGCGCTTCGTTGGATCTATTATTTTCATGGATCCCCAAGAAAACAACGACCGGAAGACTAAGAAGGCTGGCCTTCCCTTTTTCATATTGCGGTTGTTTCTGGCGCTTCTATTTCCTGTCGTTTCCTTCCTTTTCCTGTCGTTTTTGGTCACTCTTATGATGGTGTTCGTTGCCAATTCATCGGTCCCTAGCCCTATTTCGTTGCCCTCCCAGTGTAAAATCGTTTCTAGCGGTAAGTTTTCTCATTTCGCTCATCATTTATAAATTTCGTTCCTTGTTTTTAGTTCCCAAGGATTGGAATTGAGTTCGATTTCTGTTTTCTGCTTCTGAGGATGTGTTTGTCAGCTTGAAATGTAAAATTCCCAATTTGTTTAATTGCAACTTAAATAGTGGTGGTTGGATTATGTAATATTATGATAAGTTGGGTTTCCTTGGTTGACTGTGTCAGCATTGAAATTATACTAAGCTTCACTCTATATGGCATTTTTTTTGTCAAAGACACTGGAAAGTGCATTTTGTTATGGTTGTTGCTCGCAACCTCCTAAATCAGATGTGTAAATAGAAATTATGTCACTGTTGAAGTTCATTTTTGTGTTACCAATGTTTGGTATTTCTACTGTTCCCTTCACACAAAAAAATTGTTCTTTGCGTTTTCGTTTTCTTGATTGATGTACAGGGGCATTAATTCTCTCATTTGGATTAACAACCTAACATGTCAAGGTTTTCGAATAAGTTGTTTAATGGTAATATGTAGTAGAACCTCTGCAACCCATTGATCTCTTCTTTCTTGTTTGGAAAAATTCAAAAAATTTAGTCAAGCTTATAAGCTGAGGCCATATTTTTAGGACAGCTTTGAATGTACTATGAAGCTTACTAACTTGGCAAGTCTGTCTCAACAAACATCAAGTTACTATTTGCACGAGTTTATATTTTGGTTGGGGTGTTGGGCCTTAGGGAATTGTTTTGCAACATCAACTAGTTCTGTTAGAGGTGGACTGTTTCCATCTGTTTTTTTTTATGTGAGAAGGATTGAAGGCACATGCAGTGTATGTTCTGATGATTAAGTAAAATTAATAAAAGTGAGTTTGTGTTTGTTAGGATTATGTATCTTTGCCTTTTAGTGTTTTTCAATCAATTTTTGGAAATTTCAAGTATGTCGTGACTTTCTTTTGTTTATTTTTGTTTCCAGGTGTGGATGTTAGGTCGTCTAAAGTCTGTGAACTTGGACTGTTTAACCACAAATCCAAGAATATCTTTTATCCCTTTGAGAAAAGTAAATTTCGGTGCCGTTATGATTACTATTGGGCCTCAATATTTAAGGTACATTATACTACTCTCAAACTATTCTTGTTCCTTTACTAAAGTTTTCCATTATATTATTTTTCTTTTTGTTTTGGTACAGATTCTGTTAAGAAAGTTTATTTTATGAACTAGTCAAACATGAATATGTAGCTTCCATTTATTTACATAAAATTCTATGGAGCTACAAGTGCCTGCAACCTTGTGGTTTTAGCATAATTCGTAAGTATCAAGTCTGGAAATTTTATCCTTTTCAGTTTTCTCTTGTTATATCTTAGTGTTGGTGCAGTTCTAGAATTATCTGTGGAAGACCGAGGATGCATTTATTTGTTACTGTTTCAGATGATGCATTTTTCCTGTTCATTTTGTTATTGGTTTTTTGCATTCTATCTATTGTAGGTAGAATACAAAGATCGTTTTTCAGGAGACACTAGACTTGCATTGGCAGAAGCTCCAAATGAGGCGCTTCCTCTTGATTGCAGACCTAATTTTGGTACTGCATGGTTGACCAAAGATAAATTTAAGGTAGAGTTCCAAGCCATGCTTCCAATTCATAAGGTGCTACAAGTTGTGAATTTTACATAATTTAGTTAAACAACTTATCAGTTCAAATCGCTATAAAAAATTTCAGTTCAAATTAAGTTGCGTGTATTATGATTACCCTATTTGCTGTGACTTGTCGGTATGTCCAAGGAAACTCTAAATTATATCTCTTCATGTTTTTAATGGCCAGGTGAATGCAACTTATGATTGCTGGTATACGGCTGGAATCCACAAAGTAAACTTGTATCTTGATGGTTTATTTAGTTGTCAAGCAAAAGATCCATCTACACTTGAGATGATTAGAAGATACTTTATCCTGTGAGTAGAATACACTTAAAAATTTAGCTACATTCTTTTCTCTTTATACTTTTTATAGTATCTTGATATGATGGGTAAGTAGATAGTTCATGTTATCTTTAGATAATGGCATCCATATAGCTGTTAGCACATACATGGCAAACAATCTAATGGCTATTTATTGGCTAGTGCTCAAGTAACATGTCTGAAGAAAGCCACATCTATTATGGACTCTTGCACGCTTCATATTCTTTCTGGTACCTATATTAAGTACTGAATAATTAAAATGCAAACCAATATAAAAACAAGACCAAATGATTCAATATTCTGTGTTTCCTCCAAAGGCATTGCTCATCTCTTTTAATAAAAAAGAACAAGTTGTATACTACTTGCAATATTATGTACAGGGCATAATAGTTAAGATTTTATGGCATGTATGTGTTTTGTGAATGCTTCCACATAAAGCAGTTATGGTATAACTTAATTATTTTTCAATTTATGTTTTGTGGCTTCCACTGATTAGGTTTTGAGTGTGAATTTTAATTTCATCTCTTGTAAAATTATTCTATATTTTAATGATAAAGTTGAAAGTATAGCAATTTAAGCAAGCCCTTATATGAAAGTGTTAAATAACATTTCCAAGATACCAGCCCTTTTTTAAATATCTATCTTGTCTTTCCTCCTTTCCCTCCTCTCTCCATCTGCAACTATTCATCAACATAATAGTTCATTATTTTCATTTTGAGATTACCTGGGAGACAAAATATCTTCACTTGTTAAAATAGTTGAGGAGCTCTTTGTATATGGTATTTCAATGAGGTGTTTTTCATATTTGCTGGATTTAATATCTTCTAAATTGTCACAATATTGTGAAATGTTCATATTTGCTGGATTTAATATCTTCTAAATTGTCACAATATTGTGAAATGTTCTTATAATGTCAGGTCTATGAAGATTTTACATTCCTGGTTTTGCAGTCAGGAGAGGTTTAGATATTGGTGGGAAACAGTTGTTGGAATTGTTGTTGGTTTCTCAACATCCATGATTTCCATAATCCTTGTTAAGGTCCTCCAACAAATTAAAACTTCATTTCCTCATTTTGGTTCAAGAGTAACACTTAAAGAGGCTTTCTACTGGGTCTATCTCCGGCGTGTTTGTTTTCTAGTTGCATACTTCTCCTTTATCTGTTGGCTTGGTATCCAATATGGGAAAAGGCTTGGCCTCCTAGAGATTTTTACAGTTTTCAGAAACTAGGCAGAACTGCTTTTGTGAAGTGCTATTTTGTTGGTTCCAATGGGGTCGTCAGACCTGCAGTATTTGATTGGAGCATGCACATGTATGATTCCTTGTATGGTATACAGTGTAGGGGCTAGGGCTCGGTGCCCTTGATTGTTGTTTAGAATAGAAGATATGGAGCTGAAAGAGAGAGAGATCATGTATAGATAACTTAAAAATCATTTTGGAATCGAAGGAAACTGCAATATCTTACTTCGTATTGGCAACCATGAATAAGTTGCTTTTGGTTCTCATGTTTGTGAAAACACTTTATTGTCAGATGAAGAAAATCGAACTTTTAACATTCACACGTTTGAAAGAAAAGTATAAGAGTATCTACAATCCTCAAATTAACAGTACTTAGCTCAACTAATCTATTCCATGTTATTCTTTTGTCGTCTGTGATCACTCGCCAAATAATTGAACAAGATTTCGGTCAAGACATCAGAAAAAACCTTTAACTCATTCTTTTGCTGATTATTTATGGTACAACATGCTATAGAAATATGCAATATCTTAATTAATTATTGAGTTTAGAGCTTAAAATTTTGCCTTGAGCAATCTTAACTAGGGTGTGAAAGAAGGAAAAAAAACCGCTATTTTCACCACTTATCTCTCAATATTAATGATAAATTTTTGTTAATTTTAAATAAGCCATTACACAAATTTCACACGAAAATCTATCCAGGTTTGAACCTAGTTACTTCAGTGCACACTTTGAGCATATATTATTGTGTTATAAAATAATTAACATATTCCAGATTCAAACTTAGTTACTTCCGAGCATACTTTGAGCATATATTATTGCTCTATAAAACAATTAATATATTAATGACAGGTAATTAATAACAGTTATTATATTATCAATTCACAAAAAGTTGTTATAGAAGTAATAAATTTAGTTCAACAATCTCTCCTTTTTGGAGTTCATTTTGAATGATTTGACCACAAATTGAGTAAAAGGTGAAGCCTATGTAGAAGTTCTGAATGTAGCGGAGATGATCCCTAGTCCACTTGAACAATTTTCCATTTTCCCATTGATTCCTATGAATATAGGAAACTTGTATTTCTCATGGCAGTAACTACCACTTTATAAACTTTACCCCAAACTCAGGTTAAAAGATACAAATTGATACAAATGCAGACCAGAACACAGGAAGCGATTAAGAGTGAGGAGATTTCATATCTTATATTTTTTTACAACACTAGATGGATTCATATTTTTTTGCCGGTTAAATATATTTTTAGTCCCTGTTCTTTTCGCTATAGAACAATTTAGTCTATACTCTTTTACATAATTCAATTTAATCTCTATTATTTTAATCATTAAATAATTTAATCCCTAATTTTTTAATCATCGAACAATTTAATCCCTATTTTTTAGAATTTGCATCAATTAAGAACAATATATAACGTCTACTTACAGAGCCTATCCATGAATGATATTTTTATTGTTCTAAAAAAGAGTGATAAATTAGCTATTGAACGACAAAGCTACAAACTAATCGAGAAAGAAAAATTGAGCTAAAAAAATTGACCTTACACAGTATTAGTTGCCTCCATTTTTGCAGAAGATGAAAAAAACACAAATAAAGCAAGAAATAAATATATCTGGAGCTAAAAGAAAATTTCACGTTATTCTACTTAAACTTAGTATCAAGACGTAATCTCATGTTATTCTTTTGTTAAAAACATAAACATATAGTATATGTTCTTGATTGTTGCAAATTCAAAAGAATAGAAACTAAATTGTTGCAAATTCAAAAGAATTTTATGGCTAATAAAATAGAAACTAAATTGTTTCAGTTAAAATAATAATGACTTAATTGTTTCATAACAAAAGGAATAGGTACTAAAAATGTTGTTAACCCCTTTCTTTGCTGCTAAAAGATTCAGACCGTGTCACAATATCATATTCCTATACTGTAATTTTTTTTATGCCTAATGCAGATAAGCTGCATGTCTTGTAACAGTTCTATCCTGATTCTCTAAACATCAAAGAGACGCTGTTTTGATCAAGAGAGACTATTGAAATTTGAAAATACAATGTTTTATTTCATTTTTATCATTTTAAAAATAACTTCAACTGTGTTACCTCTATCCTTTCAATTTGAACAGCTTTATGCTGTCTCTTATACAAGTGAAAAAAGCTTCTGGCCGAGCACAAAAAGGCTGAAAAACAAAGAATAATGCCTGCATATCTGTTTCAAACTGTTGGATTCTCTTGTCATAAAATTGAACCTCACCAGTGATTCCTCTTCCGCAAATGAAATAATCAAGCGCTTTAGCCACACTTCTCCACAAATCCAAGAAGTCCTTTGTATTGAGACTCACTTTCAGGGCATACAGATGGCTTCTCAAAGCATCTAATGCTTCAACAAGATCACTAGATATGTTCAAATCCAAATCTTCTGATACTTTTACATGAATCAAGTCTGCTGGTTCTTGGTTATTATATATCTCATATTGCAAATATTTCAAGGAAAGAGTTTCAAATTGGCGAAGAAGAACCGCAATTATCTCCATTACCCAACTAGTTTGAAGCTCAGACAAGCACTTTATTTCTTCGTTGAAAAAGCAACTACTACCAAGACTATCATCTTTTCTTTGGTTGTGGCAATCAATTTCAGCTACTTTCATCTCCAAAAAGTTCACATCATCATTCCACTGTTGCAGTTGAAATTCAATATATCTGGCAGCATTGATTGATACACATAACCTGGTTAAGGCATCAATGTCAGGGTTTTCGGGAGCAAATTCAGTTCCTTTGCAACGAAACATCAACACTTTAAAGAAGTACCAAAGAAATGTGGCTGAGGTTGATCTAATAAATTGAATTCGATGTAAAATAGCAGGCATGTTTTGGCATCGTTCAATCATCTCCCAGGCAATCTTGAGGGCAGATTCAGCAATTAATGGAGCCTTATGGCCTTCTCTAGTAGAGAGAACATAGTGTTCTCGCTCAGAGCCAAACTGAATACCAGATAGACATTTGTCATCAACTTCCCAAGCTCTTTCATCTTTCAACTCTGTTTTAAGTTTCTTCCAGGCATTTTTTAGCTCTATCTTTGCCCAAATTTTGAGCCAATCAGGCCTGTCACAAAATACTCCCAACATAGAAATCCCACCTGAAAGCCCTTCTAACCTTTCTAATTCAATCATAACGTGAAAGGCTTCCGAACTCGAAAGAGAATGCATCTTTCTATCAAAGTCGAGAATTAGATCTACCACTTGAAGCCATGATGGTATAACTTCAGATTTCAACTGCTTGTCATTATAATTTTTGGCAAGAACAGGGAAAACTCTTGTTGACAAAAATCCTGAAAGCATTTTGACCATTGCAGAAACCCAAGCTTCTTTAGCACTATAGCTCACAATTCTTACTTTATCAATTAGAGGCTGTAAGACATGATCAATCCCTGAAATAAAGTCTCTTGTAATTTTGTAGGTCAAAGTAAAAATAAATTCAGGCTGATCAAGCCACTTTGAAAAGTGATATTCCATCCGAGATGCAATGGGAGAAACAAGTTCATCAATAGTCCAAAGGAAAATTTTGCACATCTCCTGTCCAAAAAGATTAAGATGTCTTGCTTCTCTCCTTGCTTGCAGATGCTGTAAAGCACAAAGAGCTATAAAGCTTTGTGAATAACTCTTTCTTTTTTCACCTCGCATGAGGATTAGTGGGTTTGGAAGGTCTGAAATTTGAGCACTTTCTGTTTCAGATTTTGAAAGTTTTGGTGGCCATCCAAGAGAAATGAGAAGAGCTCGGTGATCAGCAGAGATTTGCGGACGAATAATAGACAATGCTTTATCTACTCTAGAATCAACAGATCTCCAAAGGCAATGCCACTGAGGCTGTAACTTTACAAGATCAACTAACACTTCTTCAATACGATTCATGACTTCTATGGCTTTAAGGAATTTTTCATGCTTTGTCGCAAAGTCCTGCACTCCAAAGATATGTCATTTCTAACATTTTGTTGATCACTATTGATTTATCATTCCAACATGCAGTCAGATATAACCAGAAAAAAAGGATAAAGGTATTACAGTAGCTATTGAGGAATTTGAAGGCATTGCTGAAAACATGTTCCTGGAATGGGAATTCATAAAACAGAAAACATCATCTTCTAGATCTCCAACCAAAGCTTCTAACTGAAGAGTAGTCTCTGAAATTTTAAGAGGGTAGTTTAGCTAGTGACTTGGTAACTAATATATACACAACATATTGAAAGAATTAATATAGTCTTTGACTGTTCTAAGCAAATTGTTAGAATACCGCCCCATGAAGAAGGAGAAACAATAAAACAAACTTGTAGTTAGCTTCACCGGTGAAACCCCGAACATACAAAAGAACCAAAAGAAACTCAGACTTTTTGGCATAAAGAAGGACCAGTGAAATTTATAGATAATGTACGATCAAGATAAACTGGGAATTTGGGAGTTGCACTAAATGACCAAATGAAGAAAATAAAAGCATGTTTTTCACATACAACAAAGACCATTAAATATTGGAACAATAAAATCAGCTTATAAAATATAAATAGCAGCTTGAAATAGTAACAATGCATTGAGATACATAATTCATTGTAATTCAATCAAGTATCCATAGATTCCATCGCATGAACCAATCTAATCCAAAGAACACAAGGGCAAATCGCAAACTTATCTCATAATTCCAATAATAGAAAAAAGATCAAACTCTAACTTACCGACATAACTGCGAAAAAAACGATCAAACACTTTAACTTACCGACATAACTGCGAATAGCTTCAATTCTAATCACTTCTTCAGCAAGTTGAGGCAGTTCCTTTTTCAAAACTCTAAGAAATTTTTTCGAACCAATCCCATCTAAAATTCGAAAAAAATAGATCAGAAAACTGCAACAAAATGAATGTATCAATAAAACCCATGCAAGAATTCAAATAATACTAACGTTGAGAAGTGAGGAGACTGAGATTTTGAAGGCCGAGGATGAGATTTTCGAGAGCTGTTTTGGCTGTGAAGGAGCGAGAAATCCATGAAACGGAGCGTTTGGTGAGAGATGTTAGGAGATGTTGGTGGTCAGTGTCCAAATCAGAGCATTGTCTGCAAAGAGATGATAGGAGATTAGGAGCATTTTGAAGATCTTTATGGGTTCTGAAATGTTGGTCTAGGAAATTCAACTGCTCCGAGGAGAGCTCGTTGTGTCTGGGCATACCCAGAGATGAAGAGGCAGGTTGATGACAATGATTTTCCATTTTCTTTTTCCTTTTTAAAACAGTGTTTTCAAACGTAGCAAGAGATAAAAGAGTTTTAATTGATGGAGTGAAAAGTGAAGCTAATCAAAAGGTTGTGAGTTTAGATATGGGAACAAATTATTGATTGATAACATTATTACTTTAATTCGATTAAAAATAATTCAAATTTTAATTTTGCTCGCATAGGAACAATTCTTACTCTGCATGTTTTCACTTTTTTTTTAACTTGCTTTATTTAGTAGTAATTACAAAAATGTTTTTGCCTTTTCTCTTCACAATTTTTTTTATTTTAAATTGGACAAGATTGGTGCAAATTTGAAACGTTTTGTACGGATTGTGTGTAAATTTTATATAATACATAAATAAACGTTAAATTTTAAAAAAATTAATCTCAAAAATAAAAAAAATATTATAAATATTATATTAATATCTTTTTTAATTGTGATATTCTTTTTATATATTAATATTGTGTAATCACACTAAATAAAAAAACAAAAAATAATAAAAATAAATAAAAATTTGTAGTCACTCACAAAGTTACAAAACAGGAGTTACGGATTGTTACACTCAACCTCAAATAAATAGATAGAAAACTTGTATGAACCATCGTATTCTCAAAACCAATACCATATATAATATTAAAAATATATATAATTTTTATTACTAAAATAAAATATATAATAAAAGTATAATATTTTTAGTTTTATTAAACTTCTTATATCTTAATTTTGTTTTTACATTTAAAAAAGTTTTTAAGTTATATATAGTCGAGTCTTTTGTTCATAAGAAATGAATATTAAAAAAATAATCTTACTTTTTTTATATTATTTTTAATATTTTAAGAATATTTTTTCTCTTTTTCGTTTGGAAATTGAAATCTTTTTATTTATTAAATAGAAGAATATCTTTAGACTAATTTTACTATATAACTTCTAATTAAAGTGTTCGTTTAAAGATAAACAATATAGTTAGGTTAGTCTTATTTTAGATTTATTAGAATATTTGCTTAGATAATAATTCTTTTTATACTTATTCTATGACACAAATATGAGGATTAACAAAGAGTTAGTCTGATTAATATAAATTTTGCTCATATATTTCTAATTTTCTAAATGCTTTCATATTATTGATATACTTGTGCTTTCATCTTGCGTCAGATGGTATAAGAGCGAGGTTCATGTGGATATAATGGAGCATAATAGAGGCATTCCACAAAAAGAATTTCAAGACTTTTGTCGAGGGATGAATCAAGCTTTCAATAAAATTACCGCATCATTAGCATTATTAAACAAAAGCATGAATGAAGTTTATATTCATAAAAAGTATGGACTAACTCAAAATCATAGAAAAGATGATCCAATATAACATCAAATATGAATTGTTAAAAAAAAAAGACTTACCTAATGCTTTAAAAATGGAAGAAAAACCCATTGAAAGCAAGGTTCTTGAGTTGTTTTTAGCCGAATACAAAAATAACGAGAGTATTAAAACCAACAAACTTATATTAGAGATTGTACAAATTCAAAAGAAATTTTTTGAAGAGAAAATCCGTTCACAAGATGAGTTCATCTCAAATCTCAAATTTATTTTCTTATAAAAATATTCATATAACATGACACTTGTAGATATTCTTGAAGTTAAAGAATCAAGTATTTTCATTACTCTCAAATACGATTAATTATTTGACATTACAATAAATCATTTTTCAAAGTAACAAGAGTTGTCAAATCATTTTCAAGATACCAAATCATATTTCATCATTCCAAAACTTATTGAAAAGATTAATGTTAAAGATGAGCATATAGACAATATTTGATTGATATTGTTTCTCAAATTCAAGGAAGTGAAACAATACGAATAGCCAATTTTAAAGATTCATAAATACTACAAATATTATTATCCTCATTTAAAGAAAACTCAAAGACAAGTTTTAAATAAGTGGAAGGGAATAATACGGGACAAGATTTGAAAAATAAATGATTTTATTACTAAAGCAAAATATGTAATAGACGTATAATATTCTTAGTTTTGTTAAGCTTTTTATATCCCTAAATAATTTTGTATTAACTTTTCAAGAGATTTTTGAGCTATATATAAACAAGTCTTTTATTTATATGAAACATCTTAGAAAATAACTCACTTATAAATATTAAAGTTCTCTTATTCTTAATATTTTACGAATATTTTCTCTCTTCTGTTTAGAAGTTTAAGTCATCTTATCTGTAAGATAGAAGAATATATTTAGACTAGTCGTATTCTAAAATTACTAGAACGTTCGTCTAAAACTTTATTAATATATTTTTGATTTTTTCAACACTGCCATATTAATGATGCACTTACGTCCTATGTCAATATACATGTTCAGAACAAAACCAAACAAATTAAGAAGAATATGAATCTCCTTACTTCACCAGTATTATCAACAAATGAAGTTAACAAAAGGTTAATAAACTAGTCCTTTAACTGCAAATAGATTGACATAATGATTTCAAAGCAATAAAGATTGACATAACTGTTAATAAAATATTTTATAGCAGGTCCACCAATTTGCTATTACTCAAGTGTTGGCTTAGCCCTGACGTTGGTTGATTTGAATTCTTAGCATGGTTTCAAGTTCTTATTGCAGAGTTTGAATGAAGGAGAAAGAATACTTGAACTAATAAGAAGCAAATTGTTCCAGTTTCTAACATGATTCTCTTGACCTCTTCTATGAGACATTCCTTTTCTTCCGGTAGTTTTTCGATTTGCTTCTGAAGCTCTTCAATTTGCTTGGTTTGCTCAGAATCCTTCCTATGATAACAAAACACTCTTATTAGAGAGAAACTCATCAACAATTTTAAAATGCTTGGAGCCAAAATCAAACAAGTTAAAACATTAATTAAAGAAACAAAGAACAATATAAGTCACCATTTTTGGTCTTGTGTCTTTAAGGATTTAAGATACAAAGTTAAGAACTAATTAATTAGCTATTATGTAATGTAACTCCCACCAAAGAAGTCCCCAAAATCACTCTATGCCAAGAGAACCCGGCTACATGGACGCGATATCCTAAGAAGTGAAGTTTGTGAATTTTGTAGACATATATTGGTCTAACAGAAACCATGTCATTTAGGAATACAAATTAGTTAGTTTACAAACTTTACATGCATTGTATCACGTACCGGTTTTGCTTGTATTCTATGTGTATAAGCATTCAGAATGAATACAAGTTGTATGTGTTAGGAATTTTTTTCCTAGACATAGGGTGATTCATGGACTTATAAGGACTTGGATTATTCCACCTAACAGGTAAACCTTTTGGGATGAAACCATAAGTTTCTTACATTTGATAACAGAGCCAACCTAAAACTAAGGCATTGTGGGAACTTACGTCTCTCTCCCAACAACATAGGTTCCGTTTGCATGACCCGAAGCTTGGTGTAGACTCCATTTACTTGAACCCAAGACTCGTTGTGGGCTCCATCATTCATGAACCCAAACCCAAGGCTCATTATAGGTTCGAGAGGAGTTGAACTACAATGTAAAGCTCGAAAATAAGAATTTCTTCGACTGAGGGGGAGCTGGACATAGTGTAAAGCATGAAGATAAGGGTTTCTTCGATTGAGGGAGAGTTGGACACAATGTAAAGTGTGAAGATAATATATATCTTCTATTGAGAGAAGCTGAACCATGTGATAATTCGTTTGAGGGGAAGATTGTTAGGAATATGCAAACAAAGTCTCACATTGTTTAGACATGGAATTATTTATGCGCTTATATGAACTTGGTTTACTCTACCTAACAGGTTAACTTTTTGAGATGGAACACTAAGTTCCTTACATTGTGAATGGATTGACAACAAATAGACTTTTATGAGTTAATCAAAGTGATTATATCAACTTAAATTACAATTTTTTAAGCAAAAAATTTCTGAAGTAAAGTTTGGATATCAATACTATTCATGAAGGACAAGTTTAGTTTGAATGACCGCACTTCCTTTTCAAGATTTTCGCACGGCTTCAAGATAGATTGTGCAACTATTGGGAATGATGGAGTCAAATTCCTCTCCTTTGCCTCTGCCATTCTGCTTCCATTAAAGAACTCTATATAAGAAGGCATAAACAAACAGATGTAATTATTGAATATCTACAATGGAAGTAGAATATATCACGAGTTTGAAGATTTTGAGGTGGTTGACTTAGACTAATACGAAAACAGCAAGAATCTAGTTTTAATTGATAAAAATAAAACAATGATTTGAATGAGATGTCAAAGGTATGTGACTTGGTCGAGCTAAACAGGACATTTTAAAACTTACGGAACCAGATAAAGTAGTTAAATCAAATAAAACATCTTATGTATGTAAAGTTTAACATAAAAAGGCTAGATTTTTCCTAAGACATATGCCAACAGGTTAAGATACATCTTACTACAAAAACCTAGATCCCAGGAAAAAAAGAAAGAACATTTAAGCCTATCTGGATAGAAAGAACACAAAATCAAACTAGTCTGTGACTTGGCCGAATCAATGTTAACTATGCTAGGAGAAAATATTTACTATTTTCATTTTCAAGGGATTTTTAAACATACTTTCGTGACAGCTCCACCCTATGCTTTTTCGTTTTGTTCTCCTTGTCAACTGAAAAATTAGTTTGGTAAAAGTGAACTTGTTACAGAGTTAATAATGCATGTCATTTGAATAAAAAAAATTTGACATGCATAACAAGGAAAAAAATTTGTGTACACTTTACTTATTTTGAGTAGATAAATATTTTAAGAATATCCAACATAGTTTCCTTTTTTCCCCCCTTTTTTTTTCCTTTGCCTCTCTTAGATATGTTTACATGTAAGTTTACAATTGAAAAAAGAGATTCACATACTAAATTAAAAGACATCATATCCTAAGATTCAATTAAGAAAGCACTCAATGGATTTATAGCATGGTACATTCCTTACTAAAAGTCTTGCTTTGTTACCTGACACAACTGATGTAATGGATCTGTGTCGGTCTAGAGTTCCCCTCTGTGAGTAAAAAGAAGATGCTGGAAGTCAGTGTTGATTTCAGTTTCTTGATTACAAATTATCCAATTGGAACTGTCATATTCCAGAACTTCCTTCTCATTTCGGGTGCTAAGCTTTTTGCGTTCTAACGTTTCCTTGAGCATGTTTACAACAAAAGAAACTTTATCCATCTCGCACACTAGTGAAGTGTTATAAGTGGACGAAGATGAATTAGATGGAGACATAAATGTGTCCAAATGATGAGATGTATTGCACACAGAAGGATCATTTAATCCATTTAAATGTCCGTAATCTTGCCTAATTGTGCTGATGCCACTGTCAGATGCACTGTGCAGGGCTTCAAAGCCTATGGTTGTTTGAGCACTTTGTGCTGCAGCATATCTCCTCCTGCAATAAATATTGGATGAAACAGAAAAATGTCTTTCATCCATCAAATAAGTTTTTTTTAGGACACTAAGAATTGCCATTATGAAGTCTCAAACTCTAAATGATCTTGAAAATAAAATGCTATTGCATAGAACTTTTGCGAGCTTTAGAAAATCAACTTATGATAGTTGAAGATTGTAACTAAAGCAACATCAAAGGTTTTGATTCTGTATACTGCCTCCAGGCTTTTAAAAGGAATCATAATTCCCTGATGTTTGGTTCCCATGGTTGATCATATTTAACCTTCCCCAGAAACAACAAAGTAATTTTCCTCAGAAAGGGCTAAAACCTAAAACTTCAGTGTCTGTTCAATTCCTCAAAAATTTAGCTGCATAGAAAAATAATTAACATTTTTCATGAGTAACAAAAACGTTGAGCACAATACAAATTTCCTAGAATCGTAGTAGAAATGATGACAGTTTCTCTTTTCAATCAAAAGTCAACCAAACGTATAACTCATTATCAATATTTCTTGGACCGTAACCCAAACCATGGTTGAACAACACCAAAACCAAGCTGTATGACAAAGAAAAGGGTCCATGTATTAAGATATACTACACCAATTCTCTATTGGGGTAATTCTACAAACAGATGGTGGGCTTTCTGTGATAAAATAGAACTATAATGACATACGGGAATCTGAGATCATGAATTTTCTAAAGATACCATGTGCCCATAGCTTGTTTTTTCTTGCTCATCAGGAAACATAAATTTTGGGACAGCAAGTTGAATGGTCAAAAGCTTAAGTCGTGCAAACAAATAACACTGTTCAAGCTAAGTTTAACTTGTCAATACTGAATAGAATAATGTGCTTTATCTCTCTGTTGCCACATAAAATATAAATAAAATATTTTGAGAAGGTGAGTAATAATACTGTATTACCTCAAGCACGCTATGGAATGATGGCAGCAAAGAAAGGGACCTCATGCAACTGCCTTCCCATATCTTTTTTATTTTAAAAATGATGCTATTGAAGGGACGCTGTCAAAGGAATGTTTAAGATTTGCAAATATTTAAGGTAATAGCTGTAAACATTATACAAGTTAATAATAAACATTAACCATTTAACACAATGATAGCAATATTGATTGTTTATTTATAAACCCTACGTTGCTATACTAAGCAAATTTTTTTATTATAATATTGCTCAAAATAAAGTTCGTTTGTATAATACTTTTTATTTTATTATAATTCATTAAATCATTTGTTTTTTTATCTAATTTTTTTTTAGAAAGATAACCATTAGATTTTTTTATGGTTAATTCACGGTTGAAATTTTAATATCATATAAATATTATATAAATCATTCTAAATTAAGGATAATAAAACTCATATTTATAAACATCACATTTACATCATTAGATTTTTTTATACTCTAAAAATAGCTTAATTTAAGCAAATATACAAAATTTATGTTCTATTTCAGGAAAAGTAGATTTTTAAATGTAACCACGTTATACAAAATGTAACGTAACTACGTAAATATGTAAGTTAATTCGAAAAAAATCTACCTTGAGAAGTATGCTTTACTTAATATATATATTGAATTTTTACATATTTCAAGCGTTGCAAAAAGCTAACGATTGGAATAGTTAATTACAAGCACTTCAATATCAACTGTCTTTTTAATTAATTGTTTTGGGGTCACACACCTTGAATCCTTTCTCTGTAAAGTGCAAGCCATAAATGAAAATGTAGGAAGTTGGTTCTTTGAGCTCAAATCTTCCTAAAAAATTATGTAATTTATTGATTAAATTCCATTTTTTTTATACTTAATCTTCATGCATGAGAATATTTTCAATATCTTAACCTAATGTATCAACTTTAACTTTTACGGCTCATCAATACCTCCATAGAGGTGTACAAGAAATAGTTGATTCGTTTCGGTAAAATTTGTTTGTATTCAAAGAATTATGTACGGTTTTAATTCAATATTGAAATTGAATTTGATAAAGAATTTTAAAATCTAAAAAATATGAATCAGATTATAAATTAATATTTTTAAATTCAAATAAATTTAATCTCATTTACGTACGTTAAAATATTCATTTTTTATATAAATTTTATGAGATATTTATTAAGTAATTTTACTATTAATTATTACATGAAAACTCACAATAAAATAATTAAATTAGTCCTTTGGTTTCTCTCACATCAACTCTGTTTCAACTTTCAATTACTCATAATTCAACCCAGTGAACATCTTTTTGTATTCTTTGATTAATTATTTTTATTTATTATATAATATATATCTATTTCTCAAATTAAAACAAAAGTAGATATATTAATCAAATAAATGTGATAATTTATAATTGTGGATTTATAATTTCATAGTTTTTATTTAAAAAAATTAAGTGGTCATAAAAAATATCATTTAATTAGTTATATGAATTGATTCAAACTAATCTTGCATATATAATAAATCGAATTAAACCGAATGATTATAATACGTGGATTGGTTATGAATTATAAAATTCATAAAACATATACTTAAATGAGCTATTGTTCCCATTGCTGTCATTGGCATAATAAGAAAAAAAATTTAGTCGGAATCATGCATGTTTTAATATATTTAATATTATAAAATTCAAAAATTAGAGACGTGTAATCTGTAAACTTAAAACTCATTTGAATACGTTAAAGTTATAGAATTCAAGTCTTATTTATGGGTGTATTATTATGTTTTTTTATTATTCATTTAAACAAAAAAATACAAAAATAATTAAATGAATTAAATAAAAATACCTCAAATTGTTCTATATTAAAATATAAATTTTGTTGTAAAAGGAGAATAGCTAATTCATTATCCTATAACATCACAAAAAATAAGATATAGTTATTTCTTACATAATTGATGGATTTTATAAATTAAATACATTAATTATATTTTTTTAGAATTAGTTTAATTTAATCGTATTATTATTATAGTGGCTTTGCTAGTAGATGCTTGACAAGAAAAATATCCCCAAAAATTTTAAAAAATGAAAAATAAAATAAATTAAAATTATTAAATTTTGTTTAAAATAATAAAAATATTCATAGATATAAAAATAAGGTAATTGAAACATAATTTAAAATAAATTATCAATGTATATAATTTATAAAATTAAAGTGATATAAAATATAAGTTTTTAATGAATTATATTTAAATTTTATTAGAAACAAAAAATATATGATTTATATATGAACTAAAAGCTAATAAATTATTTTAAACAAAATATTAATTGCGACCGAAACCCTATTCAAACCCCAACAGAGCTACAGCCCTGATTGCAATAGAAATATTGTATCACAGGACAATGGGGTATTAGCACCATTAATATGAATATATATCGAATCATTAATTATATTTCATTAAAATAAATATAATCATTAATTATATAACTCATAAGTAGTTCTGAATAGTTTAATGGTGATAACAAAGATTTTCTGTTTCTTGCGAAAGGCAAGGTTCGGTATGCTAATTCTACGGTCACCATGTATGGTCTCTGTTCCAAATGAGATGACACATCTTGACGCAAATAAACCCTAAATAGCATTCCAATCAAACTATTCAATTAAGATGTTAATAAAATCTATAACATAATTATTAATTTTCAAAACCTCCAATCTTATTTAATTTTTAATAAGATAAGATATAATGAAATGATATTAATTGAAATATCTTATTTATTTTTAATAAATCTAAATAAAATAATAAAAATATAATACATAATTATTTATGATATAGGTTTAATAAAAAAAAATATAACATATAGTTCCAACTAAACCCAACAAAATTATAATTTAAATGAAATGAAATAAGATAATATTTAAATAAAACAAGACAATATTATCATGAGTCTATTAGGAACTAAATGAAACATAAAATGAGACGAAACTATCCATTTTACATCTCTTAAGTTCTAAACAATAATGGAAAACTCTCTTCAAATCCAGTGAACCTAAAGATAAATTGACCATATTCTCAAAGTAATGCCATGAAAGCAAACAGCCAATAATGGGAAAATATTTTTATGCTGACATAATAAGAACTGAAATTAGAAAATCATTGCCACTTGATCAAAACTTAAACAGAAAAAATCATGTACCGTAAAGTAAGGAAACAAGGAGTATCACTTCATATGTAAACGATACTTTAGGCGAGCAGTTGGCGGCAGGACTGGACATATAGCAAGTCCAAAATCCAAAGAACGCAGATGCAAAGATAACTTATCGACATTAACATTGTTAAACTTCTTTTTTCCTGTCAACTTGTTTATCATAATCAACAAACAAAACAAGAAAAGCAAGATAATCTTTAAATGGTCTATCACTAGACGAACATCATATTGAAATTATACTTGGAATAAAAACAGCTTTGAAAGACCTCGCATGAGGTTATTAGACTCAGCTTTTACACTAAAAAATGTATCTAAAAGATGCCTCATTGCCAAAGCCAAAATATTGCTCAGTGAATATTCTCAGATACGGCGCTTCTTGGGACGTCGGCAGCCATTATGTGGACGTCTTGTAGTATCTTCAATGTAAACAATAGGATTTTGATCGCTCCGAGAATTGGTAAACCCTTCTCTCCAGCTTAAAATTGCGTTCTTTTTCTTTTTAAAATAAGTAAAACCATTAACCTTCATTACAACTGATTTCAACCCCAGATTTCTAGCAACTCGTCCAACATGTTCTGCTGTCGCTTCAGCAGCATACCGAGATATTTTTGCTCCCCCTTTCATTTCAGGGACAGATCCAGCTGAAGCCCCAACCTTTTTATTACCTTTTGAATCTGTAATAGTGACAAAGGTGTTGTTCCGGAGCAGCTTTATGTGAACAAAATCGGCATCCCGCTCAAGATTATACCGAGGGAATGGATCTCGCATAACATTCCTTCTTCCATCCTCCTCTAAGATACCCCTTATTAAATTCATGGGCCTGGAATTCGTTTCAAAATCATTATCTTTATGGCTATCTGAGTGTATGCAAATTCGAGGATTTAAAGCATACGGAACAGAATCATTCCCCTTGTGATGTTTAACTGAACTCAATCCTGTATAATCCAAATCAATCACATCAGAGCATAATCTCCTTCTTTCCATTCACCGTAATAGTCAGAGTAAAATCTTGGGCAAAATAGCAAGTACAATTCTATATAATAATCATTTTTAGATCAACTTAATAATATTAAACCTAGATAACAGGTTCCAAAATTATCACTACTTACTCACAAAATCGTTTTCAAACTCACTGCAATGATTCAGTAATCAAATAAAGTCACAGACAAATAACTCTCAACTTCTCATGATATCCCAGGGTGCAAGCTATTGATTTTCCGTAAATCTAAATAGGAAGAAAGAGAGTAAAAACTTGCACATACGACGGAAATGATAGGCAACCATGGAAAAAGTAGATATCTTTGAAATGAAAAAATACATAAATTTTTGCTAAATCTAAAGTTTTGAAAATGAAATCAAAAGAACTTAAACCAAATCTTGCCTTGAGATCCATCGCATTTTCCCGGCATCCAAGAGAAAGGCCTTGAAGAATTCATCTCACCCTCGAAGCGAGCAAATAAAGAGGACAACGATGAAGATGGCCGCCCATGGCGAATCCGAGCGAGACAGGAGAACATCTGACTCGATGCACTTTCACTTGCCCTTAGGGTTTTTCCGAGTTTTGGGTTTTGGTATTCGGTACGAGCTTTTGCAAATTGCAATTGTGCATCGGTTTGGTTTGTCGCACTTCAGTGACGGGCGGATTCCTTTACATTGAGTTTCACCTAAGCCCAAGCTAAACCAGGCCCAACTATATTCCAATTCCAAAGTACTCTGTTTTTTTCACCCTTTTTTTACTTTTTCTTTTGACGACTTGAAAATGTTAGTACTAATTTAACTGCTTATAATAATTCCTTTTATAAGTAGAATTAACTATTAACGCATATTTAAAACTTTATAATAAACAATGTATCTGTGTTCTTTATTTCTTTTCTTTTTCCCACTTCTCACCTTAACGGATCTATGCTCCTTTTATTCATAAATAAATGTGTTATACATACGCGGTACATTAAAGTTGAAACTAGACTTAAAATTTTAATTGTTTTACTCTATGTTAATAACCTAATCTATACAAGAAACAATTAAAAAATGTTAGATGAGTCCAAAAACTCAACGATGAGAGAATTTGAAATGATAGATCTAAAACTTATGCACTATTTATTGGGGATATAAGTAATTCAAAACTTTTTTGGTAACTTCATTTACCAAAAGAAATATGAATAGGAAGTGCTTGAAAGTTTTCAAATGGTAGATTTTCTAATCATTGGGACTCTAGTTGAACCTGGATTGAAAATTAACAAATATGAAGGAAGAAGAGAGGTTGATAATACTTTTTTCAAACAAATCGTTGAAAATTTCATGTATCTGACTTTAACTAGATCAGACATCATATACGATGTAACCTTGATAAGTAGATACATGGAAAATCCAACAGAGTTGCACCCGAGTGCAACAGGAAGAATTCTAATATACGTGAATGGAACATTAGATTATAGAATGTTCTATAAGAAAGGTGACAACTCAGATTTATATGGTTACACTAATAATGATTACGTAGGAGATCTAAATGACAGAAAAAACACATCGGATCATGCTTATATGTTAAGCTCAAGAGCTATCTCATGGTCCTAAAAGAAGCAACCTATAGTCACTCCGTCAACCACTGAGGTTGAGTATGTGGTAGCACCATCAAGCTCCTGCCAAGGAATTTGGATGAAGAAAATGTTTAAAGTCGTACGAATGAAGCAAGATAGCCCAATGATAATCTACTATGATGAAGCAAGACAACCTAATGATAATCTATTGTGATAACATGTCTACTATTAAACTGTCCAAAAATCCAGTAATGCACGGGAGGAGCAAATACATAAATGTCAGATTTTATTTTCTTCGTGATTTATGTCAAGATGGGGTTATTGAGTTGAAATATTACAAAAATTCATAACAAGTAGCATGTATTCTAACCAAACCCTACAAACAACCAAGTTTTGAGAAACTAAAGAAGTTGTTTGGAATGTGCTCAATCTTCAGCCTCGAACAAGAGAGAGTTGTTTGAAGTTGAAAACCATACCAGAAAACTTTAAACTGTTTTTCAACAAAAAATCAGTTTAAGGAAGGATATTGGAAGTAATTGTTGCTACTATCTTAAGTTTAGGGTTTCTTTCGGTAATAAAATGTCACTAGTTTTCAGGAGTGGTGTAAACATGATTTTCACTCATTAAAACCGTATAGTGGGCTTGAAATTTGCGCATGAAAAAATGCTTTAGTTTCTATCGGTTTATTTATATATATTCATATAATCAGAAGTAGAAAATGCATGTTTTCTTGCCCCAAAACGTTTGTGTGAATTCAATATTTAAGAAATTATATTGAAAGAAATAAGAGAGAAATTTAGAAATCTTACCTAACAAAATCACATGTTTGTTTTAACACAAGGAGTTTCTACATTAAACCTTTGATCATACTGTGAAAGGGTGATTTACATTACTTTTGGAAGACACAATATTAAAATCAACTATAAACAAATTCGCATGTTTTATTCAGCATTAAACAACTCTAATTTATAAGTCTTTAACAAAAATTACTATTTATCACCGTATAACAAATACTAAGATGATAAAAAGGTATTTCCCATTGATCTTCGACTGAATACTTGTTCTTATTCAATGTAAGTAGGATTTAAAACAAGGCTTCCATCGAAACATGTCGTCCGGTGCAAATTATAGTCGGCATACTAGAAGAAGCTACTAATATCGTTTGGAAAAAGAATAAGCTTCTCCAACTGATCACCATGAATATCCATAAGGACAAGGTTGGTGCTGATGGAGAATCCCATCCATCCCTATTTCTCAAAATGTCCAAGACAGGGGTGCATCAAACAGGTGCATTAGAAAACCAATGAATATAACAACGAGGCTTATAACCATGATATTTATTCTTTAGCAAAGAAAGATCCAGGACAACCAAAGTTCTCCAAGGATCTTAGCTATATTTGAAAAATATTCACCAGTCTATAAGTCACGATTTACCAACATAACTCCAGTAATGATTAAGAGTGGAAAGAAATACACCAAAACTACCAAGATCAGTGCATAAAACTAAATTCACTTTAAAAAAATGTCTAATAGTAACTAAGATCGTAAGAACTCTCTGTCTCTGTCTCTCTCGCCTCCCACGACTTCTTTACCGCCATCCCCAAATCACTTTGATGTTCCTTGTTCGCTATTCTTCGTCCATTGTCATCATCCCTAAATCACTTGCCACCGTTTGAGCATCACCGTCTTCACAGCGTCCAGAAACTGCTCTAGCACAATTAGGAGCTGCTTTCGTACAATCTATTGATGGCATCATCTTCATGTTCAGTGTATTGACTCGGTGCTTTGAGATCACTTAGGGCTTGAAGGTCTGATCTCGTTGAAGGTATTGATGGAGGTGCTTTCTGAAAGCGTTTGCTGAGCTTTCAGATTTATTTGGCGTTTCAGCTTTTGTTTTGAGTGTAGTTATATTTTTCTTCCAAGTTTTCTTCAATTACCGATTAACTTTCACTTCTCTGAGAGCCTCTCTCTATTGATCCATTTTTCCAGTTGTGATAGATCATAATCTGTAATTCGTCGGTGCCCTCTAGACTCGTTCTCCCATCTTTATACGTGATTTTGCATTGCTTCCTTTGATTTGTTTGTTTGTTGATTTTGATAGCTTAGATCTATTAGGATTTGTTTTAGTAAGAATGATACATCGAGTAGCTTTGACATTACATTTTGCTTTGGTCTTTGTGATGTTATGTTCTACTTGTGATGCTCCAACAACTGAGTTCTGATAAGTATGTTTATGGTGTTTCAAGTTGATGAAGGCATTCATTGTTAGAAAGTTGTGGAATCTAAATAAGCTCTTATTAATAGATATTTGGAATTAGGTGATAGCTTTTTAATTTTCAAGCTACACTATCTTGTTAAATATATATATATATATATATATATGTTTCATTGGTATTGCTTCGTGTATGGTTTTAAAAATAGTTGAAATGTTGGTATTTTTTAGTTGTTTTTACTTTGTTTATGCTCTGTTATGATCTTGCTTCTTCTTCTTCTTCTTTTTTCCCCTCTTTTGGCTTTCTCAATTTGCTTATTTTCTTCTCGTTAGACACTTAACAAGATGACTAACACTATTTTTGAAAACTTTGATTTGATGACTATATTTTAATCTTTTTTTTTATTTGTTGCTTGTGTTAATTTTTCAAGCTTAATTGTTTTTCTCAAGTTACCTACCTGAATTACTAAGGAGTGAAATTATTATTGTTTATAAATTTTGGATCATACTAATTGTGTTACTAATCAGTTTTATTCCTTAAACTATATATTATATATAATTTAATTATATTAAGATTATTAGGTTATATTTTATTTCTTTTAATACAATTTCTCTCTTTAAAAATAAATAAATAAAAAGCATAAAATGAAGTATTTTGCAGTTTTCTATCAAATTTTCACCTGCAAATGTACTAATAGAGTCCCAATAATTTTGATTCCAAAAGAGAACGTGCAAATACAAATTCCAGTTTAAGTAGCATAGATCTTCCACTGTCCATCTTGGAGTCTGATTATTTTGTACAATTTTTGATGAATCATTTATCATTAATGTATAATAAATATGTGTATAAAAATTATCAATAATTTAAATAAGCGACGTGATGTTCGTGGGAACTAGCCTACCTAACATCAGGATAACACCGAGCAAGTAGCTTACCATTTTGAGGTTACTGAATTACAAAGAGCTAGTTCAATGTGGTATTGGATAAACGATGAGAGTATTAGATCTAGAAATTAACCACATAAGAAGCAGACATGCCATTGCCTAGCTTGAAATAGTAGATCAATAGGTCAGGTTGTTATTGGTGGGATAAGCTACAGTTTTGAATTCAAAAGGAGAAATAAGCAAAAATGATCATGGAAGATAAGTTTCTTTAATTGCTCAATCCCCTTAGTCATATCATGTTTTCCTAACCATCAATAACTAAATTAAAGCATCTTAAAATGGGTGTCAAACCCAAACCTACTCTTACCCATTTTTTAAGCAACAAACTCGACATGCCCACCATTTAATAGCACATCAACAAGTAGATCACAACCTCAAATTATGTGATAAACAAGTCCATATTCGTCGAATTCATCAATAATGAGGTAACAAGAACTCATTGAAGATGATAGTTATAGCGATTGGGACTATAGATTTGGACCTACCTCAATTAGGCTTGACAAGAATTGAAGAGAAACAACTCGCGATATGACCAGGAAATATATGGTCGTCAGTTGGAATAAAAAAACATAAACTACGAGCTAAGGGTAATTGCTACCATAAACAAGGAAACCCATGGGATGATCTGACTCTAATTGAGTAAGAAATTGACGCTTATATAGATTGTGAGGCGAGATTCGGCGCTACGAGGGCTAGGCAAGCTGCGCATCGTTATGGTAAGAACACAAGATGAGTTGTGGCAGATGCAAACCAAGAAAACCAAGAGCTGGATCTGGTGCAAATTGATGAACATAACGCAGATTCCTTATCCTCTGTACGCCAGATACCACCATCTTTAGTGTTTGCTCAACATCAATTCCTTCTCTTCTGTACCCAAAATCATGAGAGGTTTTTTCCATAAGATTTAAATGTGTGGTAGATCCTAAGGATACTTGATTAGACCCAACTCTTTCAATGGAAAATCTAAACCACTCAGTCGCACACATCTTAAAGACACCAAGAAACAAGAAAACTTCACAGAACATAAAAAACATCAAATTCCCAAGTCTTTTCCTTTTCCTTAACCCTAAACCAATAACTATAGATTTAAAGGGATTCTACAACAATCTCTTCACATGACCCCCATGAACTATCTGAGTTAGATGATTGGTTTGCTTCCAATCTGAAACTGACTCAAAACCATGAAATGATAGGCTAAGTGAATGACCTAGAGATATGGAGAGTTGCAAACCAATGCTCTGTAAACACCATCGTGAATAAACTGAAGAGAAATAGATTGGGCTTGATCGAATAGAGCTTTAGTGAACCAGGCTTAGCTCGACCCAAGTGAAAAGGCAAACTATGCTAGCCACCATTTGTCACTTATCTCATCGTAGACCCACTTGGATTTCTCTGATGAAGAATGAATTACGTTGATGAAGAACAAAATGCACCAGGTCAATTTCCATAGAGGACTAATGGGCTACATTGATGATTCTTGGACTAATTTACATTGGGTTGATTTTTATACATAAATAATGGACTACGTTTAAGTGGAAAATGAAATTGACATATTTGATAAATATATCTTAAATTAGTAACTTATAACCATATAGGTGAGGTTGAATAATTAGGACTCAAAAAAACAAATTTTAAAACTTGTTTGTATTTCGCCAAACCTCTATTGTATGTCAATATTAGCAATTATTGTCATAGCTTTGCAGAATGTTTACCTTGAATCATGTTGCCTATGATATGAAAGCATTTTGTTTTGATTTTTAAAAATACCACCACAAATGACAAGTTGAACAAGATCATGCTCTACCCGAGCTGGGGATGGTGTTTCCATTTTGAGCTATTCTAGTTAGACTAGTGAAGATAGATCTATCCCAATTGACATGCTTTTATTGGCTTGAAGTGTCATTGTTAATGAAGCCATCCTTATTACCAAGTCTATACTTTTCCTTGTTTATAATTTTATATCCTCTAAATTATTTTCAAGCTAATGTTGTTACTTACTATGTTATGAAGTCACTTTAAGTAAGGCAAGTTACGAGCTGCTATGTTTCCTATCTAACAACTGTCCTGATAGAAGGAAAAGTGATGAGTTTTATTTTGATTACACTCCATTCGAATTTTTGAAAGCATATCCTTTATGGATTTTTTAAGGGTATCCCATCTAACTATTTACAGTTGAAATCCTCTAGCTTTTATCTTAATTATATTAACTCTTGATATTTATTGGGCTTGTATTAGTAACGTGTTGAATCTATCTTGACGGCTTAGAGAGAAATTCCATTTCATTCATTGAATTATCTATGATAATGGATTTGGACATCATTTCGCTGAAAACAAATCTATGTCAAGAACTTTGGTCATATCATTTATTTGGAGTTTATCAATCATTCTTCTCTTGGAAAGATGAGTCTCTTTGGTGTTTGTAGTTTCCATAATTGAAGGATATTGCATAATAAGGTTCAACAATATAGCACAATATCACATGTTTACATGTCTATCTCTTCTTTATATGATGTAAGGACTGATCTTGTTGACTAAGGTAGAGCTTGGTACACCTAAGGATTTGTGTGAACGAGACATCCTGAAAAGAAATTCAAAGGGGTTCAACACTTCGTTAAAATATAACAATACTGCAATATTTGAAGACCATATTTAAAGATGTTCATGCACCTACGAATCTAAAAAGGATGAAACTCATACTGGATTAACTCTAAAAGCAAGATATGGCCTTTTCACTTTATTTATGCTTATGATCGTTGTATTTTGTCTAACATAAACAGGAAGATAACTCAGATTGATCACCTATAAAATTTCATTACTTAAGGAACTATATATATCTCTTATTTGGAGTGAGGTGACCAAACGGTTCTCACCCGATCGGGATGCAGGCAAAAAGGAATGTATATAAATGCCTAACCTAGGGAGGAAAAAGGTGAGCAACTGAAAAATTCTAGTGAAAAATTAATGTTGCTCTCTTTGCTGTGGACTAAAGTTGTATTGACTATCTCAGTATGTTGTATTTTGTTCCTAACATGTATTAGTCATGATTAAATCATTATTAATTGTATGCAATACAATTTGTTTGATCTGTTCTATTTGAATAAAGTATGGTTTGTGGCACTATGTGGAGTAGTTGCAAATTTGGTAATCATGTTGGTTTTTCTCATATAAAAACCTTGCATGATTGAGATTAATATAACATTTCTAATTTTGCATATTTTATACCTATGAAGCATTTTGAATATGAGCTTGTCAATTTAATCACAACTATTTCAATGATTGATTTTCTTGATTTAATCTGATTCTTTATTGGACACACTATAAGATCAGTCTATCCTTGTTATGAGTTCTTTGACATGAGATTAATGACTGAATATTTTGTTGTGTTTACATGCCTATGGTGCTCAAGTTACAAAGTTCTTGGATATATATATATATATATTTGCTCAAGTGTTCATCAATTTAATCATATTAAAACATTATGGGTGACAATGTAACATATCAAGCTCATCCACCTTACTCTTAGTTAATTCTTTATTTCTTGCAAGAGTGAGCCGACATCACTTTAATTAACTACGAGTTGATGGCTTTATCTTAAACTTGTTGTTGGACATCCAGATCGACTTAGTGCTCGATCCATTCAAACAGTTCAAGCAAAGTCGTCAACCCGAGATGGAAGGTGAAACACTCCAAATGTCCTACGAATAGATCAACCCGAGCTTAGTGATCAGTCCGAGCTCAATAACTAGCCCATGCTTAGTGATCAACTTGAGCTCAATTTAAGAAATTGAATCCCTTATATGGTTAACCACCAGTCCAAGTTAGGGTCGACCTCAACCTATAATATGTTATATTTTATACCAATTATACTCATTTAACATGTAAATGTGTGTACACATTAAATAACTGATACTTATATATAATATTTTATAAATAGATGGACTTTTATGAGATCTACACATTTAGTTAATTATTTTAACTTTTCTTCAAGATCTCTCTCCGAAAACAAATTAAATCTTAACAATTATATTATTTATCCTAACATGACAAGAAAGATTGTTGACTCTTTTTCATCATATTATTTTTATATTAGTGAAATTATTATAAAGTTAGAGTATTTATTCTACAAAGGTCAAAAATAATTGATGTGTTTTCTAGATATTGATCAATGTAGTTATTATAAAATATTATTAGATAATATATATTTTTCATCCACGTGTTTACTTATTACAACTAATACATAAAGTTTCACCAATAATAAAATAATTGAATTACTTTCATCCTTGTAATTTAGATACTAATAACTACAAAAGGAAGATGCGTGAAAATTCCTAAAAAAAAAAAAGAAGTCATCCCACATTGTTCAAAACCCTTTTGGTCATGTAAGTGAGCAATCACGAAACAGTAATGTAACTATCAATTTAGATAAATTTATCGATATAAAATAGATTATATTATCTCATTTAATATTTTATTAAATATTTTTAATAGATTCATTTTAAATTTTAAATAATCTCATTTAAAATTATCTATAATGAAATCATTATTATAATTATAATTATTATTGATAATTATTTTTCTTTTTTAATAGTTTTTTATAATTGTACTTATCTTATGTAAGACAATTATGATATCCTATTATATATCATCTTATTATTTTCTTAATCCAACAAAAAAAAATAACTAAAACGCGAAGAAATTAAAAATTTTCATAAGTTATAATATATGCTAATGGACATCCATCCGAGCTAACACCCGTAAACCATCAACTAAAGCTGGGATCCCCGACTTCAAATAATTCAAAAATAGAACTGGAGTACAGAGCATTATCGATAACCCCACTCAGCCATTTCGTCCAACCTTCCTGAAATCCCGAAAATGGACCTAAATCACACGAAACCCAGACCACATAACCTCTATTCTCAGGGAACACAGTACCCATCTCTGCAGTAATCAATGCTTCAGCTGGGACACTATTTTAATGAAAAAAACCAAGAACCCAAGATGAGCTAGAAGGGGACCAGCAGCCTGTACACTATCCTCCCCACCAAATGGGCCTCCAGATACCTCATAGTAGATAAGAAAGACTAGGGGCAAAACTGAGACTTCCCTGAAACTATCTACCCTACCCTACCCTAGGTATTATTTTTTCTCCAGCACCATTGTACTCTCCCATTGCAATTGAATCTTGCCTGCTCACTATGTTTCTAATTTAGCGGTTGTTATCAAGTTTTAAGGATAATAAGGATGTTTTTTTTTCTCTCTCTATCTCTCTAAAATTTAGGGAAACATACTAATCACATAAACTATATCGGAAGTAATATCAACATACCCAAGATAAAATAAGAAAGTTTTGATTCCCTTTTAACATATCAAGTAATTGTGAATTCAAGCATGTACAGACATGATTATTGTCATATACCAATAATAATAAATTGGTATAGTAAAAATCATGAAAGGAGTAGCTATTAATCAAAAACAGCGTAATTATTTAATTTAATAAAAAAATTATAAAGTCTCATTATTATTTATAAATTAACATTTTAATTAATCTCATAATTTTTGAATTAAATATCTATATTTTAATTATTTATAAAATTAAGCGTTTTAATAAGTGCTCATTTTTAATTTTTTATAGAATAGAAATATTTATTTAAATAAATTATAGGATTAAAATTAATTATTTTTCATAATAACATTAATGATAATATCTAATCATAAGTTACGAGAATAAAATATTTATTTTAAAAAATTAAAAAGCTTTAATATTTAACCTAATAATTATAAAATTAATATGCTAATTTCATAAAAATTTATATAACTTTTATGAATTTTTCCCATTTAGAATAATACATACAAATAGGGAGAGCACACACCATAAAAACACAGTAAATTAACCACAATTTTATGTGATATAAAGATAAAAATTAAAAAATAGTATAAATTAACCAATTTTTTAGAAAGATTATAAACATCTTCAATATTATCTCATTTATACTTCACTCCCACTAAAAAATAAATTAATTTTTTCATTAATTATAACTAATTATATTTAAATTAATATTGTAACCCATTATAATAACCAATAAAAAATAAACACAAAGATGATAGGTATACAATTATTCAATTTTTTAAATTGATTAGGTATTATAAATATTTTTTTAAAGAAAAGCATAAATTCATGTAAAAGTTAATATGATAAACACCTTAAGTTTTGAACCGCATGCATACATTGTTTTCTAATTATAAGTCATAAAAACATAAGTACGAGATAACTAATTTATATTATAGATGTCTATTTTAATTCGAAGGTGTTTAAGATGTCTGCTTTTGTGTTTGTCACTCATACATGGACTCTTCTTAGGAATATAATGCTATAAGTACAATGTCTATCGTATACCATATTCCTAGTTTTTCATTCCCTTGTGAATCACTAAAGTTTGATTTTGAATTTTGTGAGGCTAAAATTTAGCTATAAATTAATGTTTTAAATTTAATATGGAAATAGGATTACGACATTTGACAAAAAGATTATAACGTGTTATTTATTAATCTTAAAAATTAAGATATATATATTTGACAATCATATTATGTTTTTCTCATTTTATATTAAAATAAAAATTATATTAATTTTAAATTTAATTAATATAATATATGCCGAATGGTAGTTTTTCTCTCTATCATTAAGGGTCAGGGGAACAAACTTTGATGAGTTATCGATCTCCATGAATATTGGAGTGGGGCGACTGGTGAAGTGGAAACTGGTGAGCACAGTAAATAAATTGTGGGGCTTGGGCGGCAGAAAAGTAGTGGTAGTAGGAAGCGCACAACTATGACGCAATTAAAATAAACAAATATAAGTTTAATTATTTTATAAATATAAATGTTATTATTTTAAATAATTTTTTTGAGAAAAAAATATTAAAATATTTTATTTTATCGTAAGTAAAATATGTAAGTAATGTTAAAAATAACGTATATTATTTTAAGTTAATAAAATATAAAATTAATATATATATATAGTTAAAATAAATATCTAATTCAATAGAGAAAAAAATATTATTAATAATAAATATATTTAAATAATAGTAAATACAAGATCTAATACTAGTACTCCTCAAGGTCATCCTTTATTACTAGACAATGCCCAAAAAGTGCTTTGTAGTGGAGCTCCGGCGTCAACAGCTAACTACTCTCCAGCCTTTATTTAGAGAATTACGGAAGTGCTTTCGTATCTTTTCTCTCATATATATAAATGAGCACTCCATTTGCTATTTTATTTATTTAATATTTTATTTAACAATTTTATTTTATTTTGTTTGATAATTTTATTTTTTAACTTTATTTGCTCTCTATTTACTATTCAATTTATTTGTTTAATAATTTATATATACTTAAAAGTGAGTTACTATTTTATTTTTTACCTGTTTACAATTTATGAAAAAAGGGTGAGTTAGTTCTAACACAATTGTTTAGTAATAATATTTTTTAATATTTTATTTTGCTTATCAATTTATTTATTCCCTAACCTATTTAAGGTATAATAATTTAGTCATTAAAATTTCAATTCAAACAATTTATTATTTTACAAATTTTGTCTAAAATTTTAAATTTTTTATCAAATTGATTTAACAATATTACAATTAGTTATAAATTTTAAAAAAAAATTGACAATTTTTTTTTAATTTTTTTTATCTACATTCTATTTCAAAATATGTAATTTAGATCCTAACTTATGATCAAATTTATAATTTGATTCTTAATATTTTTAATCATGTAAAATTTAAATATAACAATATTAAATTAATTTAATGAAGAATTAAAATTTTAAACAAAATTTGTCAAAATTATAAACATGAGTGAGTAAATTATATGAATTGAAAGGTTAGAGATCAAATTTTAATATCTTATATAGGTTAGGTCTCAAATAGAAATTTTTTCTTTACAATTATATAAAAAGATTACTTGAAAAATTTATTTATTTTTTAATAAAATTAAGAATTTGATATTTTTTATTAAATATTTTTTTTAAATTTTATATTGTTTCATTATTATTTTGAAACTTACATTTTTTATACCTATTAAGATTCACATTTTTAAAAAGGTTGGACATTTATATCTTTAAAAGCAAATTATTTTATATTTCTCTGTTTTTATAAAGATGAGAATTGATTTTGTTTGATTTTTTTTTTACATGTGTTATTTTTTTCATTAATTAATAATATTATGTATTATAAAATTGGCATCATAATCATACACTTATGACCTCTAGTTTGATTTAATATTTTAATTATTAAATTTTTTTAATTAAATTTAATTATATAATTAGTATCTTGTATGGTCCAAAACTAATAATTTGAAAAAGGACGACGAATTTTTTTTTAATTATTCAATCAATTTTTGTTATCTTATTTTCTTTCTCGCACGAAATAATGCTTATAAGGCAGGAATCGAATCAGGAATTTTTTAAGAAACATGTCAGTTTTGTTTTTTGACAGTTGGCAAAATATAAGCTTAAAATTTGTAATTTAAACATCAATTAAATTTTGTTTGGCATGGATTTATTACGCATGCAGTTCTAAGTGGCTAAAAAAAATCATCTAAATTGTATCGTATTCCTTACAAGATGTAAAACACTTATAATATTAATACAATATTTAATTATTCTTTAAATTTTAATAAAATTTAACCAATAAAATCTATGCAATTAAATGATTTTGAAGTACCACTCAAACTATATAGAATTACTCTTACAAAACACTCTACATCATAATCATATGATTCACACCGCTCAATTGCACTCATCACTTGTACCTACATATTCATGAATCATGATAACACTACAAAATAAGCTTATGCGGGAACTACGTATCAATGGACAATAGACTTCATATACAGTTATTGTTCTATTTTATTTTTCAAAAAAAAAAAATTTATTTATCACAAAATTATATTAAATTACAACTAATATTTTTAATTTGAATTCGATCTAATGATATAATCAATCCGAATCCGAACAGATTAAATTTTTTCAAATCAGATAAGATCATATTGATATTGAAATTTATTTATGAGTTATTGTCATATATAAAACACAACATATATAAATGAAAATTTTAAATTAATATATTATAAAAAATATTATCATTTATAATCACAAGTAAAACAAGTTAAAACAAATCGAATCTTTCGTTGAGAGGTGCAAAGAATAAAAAATATATTTGTACATTTATTAAATTATTATGAATATTTATATTTATTTTTTAAGTTAAAATAATAATATAATATAATTAGAATATACATAATATTTAAATATAACATATTATAAAATAAATATGTATTTATTTATAATTTAATAGTAATTCGATTCGAATAGAATTTATAAAATCTATCTGTCTGAATCTGAATATTCTGTTTTAAGAGTTATTATTTATTATTTTTAAAATATATTGTTTATCAATTAAATTAATTTTTTCTTCATTTAATTATTTATTTTTTAAATAAAAAATTATATTAATTTTAAATTTGATCAAATTATATTTTTAATTTCTTATGGTTTAATAAATAAAAAAAAGGAGAAATAGGAGAGAGAAATAAAGGCTAACCACTTTTGGCATTTACTTCTGTCTGTTTCGTAACACTTCAGAACCAACTAAAGGGTATTCCATATTCCCCAGCAAAACATGAAGAATAGATAGCAAAAATCCAAACACCCAATTCCCATTCTCAAATCTCCATTCCAATTCCAGTTCCAAAAGAATCAAATCCTCCATGGCCAATTTCACCATATGCTCTGCAAAAAAACTCAGAAAACTCAATCCACGCCACCAAGATCACCATGACCACCAACCTTTAATCCCAGGCCTTCCTGATTATTTAGCTCAAGATTGCATCTCTCTTGTCTGTCCTTCCTTTCTCTATTCCGTTTGTCATTCCTGGCGTCGTCTAATCTATTCAGCTTCATTCCCTCCATTCCTCTCCATATACGCTCTTCTCTCCCCTTCAACTCCACCATCCAATCAAACCCACATCACAAATTCCATCAATTTTCACTGCTTTGATCCAATCTCAAACACTTGGCAAGCACTTCCCACATCACCATCAAACCCACCACTTAATTTTCTCCTTCGTCACCCATCTTTCATCTCTCGAAACCTCCCAATCCAAACCGTCTCTATCTCAGGCAAACTCGTTCTCTTAGCAGCAACATCCCAAAATTTCTACCCAGCTCTCTCTCGCCCTCTAATCTTCAACCCAGTTACCCAAAAATGGACCTCTGGTCCTCCACTCTCGACCCCTCGTCGCTGGTGCGCTGCTGGGTCAGTTCGCGGAGCTGTCTATGTAGCTAGCGGAATCGGATCTCAATTCTCCACTAATATCGCTCGCTCTGTACAAAAGTGGGAGTTAAACAAAAAAACCCAACAAAAATGGGAGTGGGAAAAATTGAGTGGGTTAAAAGATGGGAGGTTTAGCAGAGATGCCATTGATGCGACTGGGTGGAGAGGAAAACTATGTATGGTGAATGTGAAAGGAAATGCAGCGAAAGAAGGGGTTGTGTATGATATGAAGAAGGATGTGTGGAAAGAAATGGCAGAGGGAATGTTGGAAGGTTGGAGAGGACCAGTGGCAGCCATGGATGAGGAAGACATGTATGTGGTTGATGAGACCAAAGGGGTGTTGAGTAAGTATGATGAGAAGAAAGATTGTTGGGAGGAGATTATGGAAGATGAGAGATTGAGAGGGGCAACTCAGTTAACGGCAGGTGGTGGCAGAGTTTGTATGGTTTCTGGAAAAGAAGGAGGAGGAGATCGGATTGTGGTGGTGGATGTTGTGGCTGAGCTGCCGAGGGTTTGGGTGGTTAATACGCCGTTAGGTTTTCACGCCGTTGCGATTCATGTTTTGCCTAGAATGAGCAGGTCCGTACTTTCTACGTCCTTGTGATAATTTTTTCTTCCCTTTTTTTTTATATTTTTTAAATTGGTTTTGTAACGTTTTTGATGGGAAGGGTTAAATGTAAACAGTTTTGTTGAATCAGATTCTACGCATTTTTCTCCGCTTTGCTTGTTTTCCGTGCAATCTTGGATTTTTGAGATATAAGTTAGTTGTCACATTTCAATTTATGTACGCTTGTCATGAAATTCCGATATTATATTATTTTATTTTATTTAAATAATTTAATTTTAAATATTTATTATATTAATTTTTTATTAAATTTATATTATAACTAATTATATATCATATTTTTATTTAAATTCATTAAAAATAAATAAAATATCTTAATTATTATTATTTTATTATCATCTTATTTCATTAAAAATAAATTATTATTATTTGAGATAAATATTACTTAAATTAAAAAATATATAAATAAGATTAAAAAATAATAAAAATAACACTCTTAAAATTTGTAACTATAAAAATAATATTTTTTATAATTAATTATTATATTTTTATTGTTAAAAAATATGGTATTTTATTTTATATTAAATATTATCCAATTAAACATTGCTTAAATTAAATTATAAATTTATTTAATATTAAACGTTATTTAATTTAATATTATTAAAATACTAATTTTAAGGTATTATTTTTTATAATTTTTTTAAAAACGTCGAATAAGTTTTAACTATAATAAATAAATAAACATAATTAAATTTAAAATAAAAAATAAATAATTTATCTCATATTTTGTGAAATTATTTTTTAATTGAATTATATTTGTGGTAATTTAGATTGATAAATTATGTATTTATTTTATTTTATAATAATATCAAGATTAAAAAAAATAAAATTTCTCTAAAATAATAAAATTATCTTTGAAAATCATCCAAATTTATTAAATTTTATAAAGAATTTGACTTCACTTTATTCTTTTTTCCGACACTCGAAAAATATTAAAATTTTAGCAAAATTTCTTTCAAAAAGAAAAATTATTTTATTATAAGATGAAATATAATCATTTATTAATTAATTGTAGTTTAAAAGTTAATTTTTGTTATTTTAATTAATAATTATATATCATATTAATTAAAATTATAACATAATTTATAAATACTCTTAAAAAAAATCAAAATTTGAAACTTTTTTTTAATAACACGCAAATTCCAATCATGGCCATTTACGCAAACTTATACTAAAATTTGGGTCAGATATTTAGCACCTCAATTATATCAACCAAACGTATTTTATGAATTGGAATATATATGGCTTTGTTTTAGTCAGAAGGTTGCATATTTTAAAAGTAAAGTCTATAAAAGTGGAAGTTTGTCTCCATTTGGAGAAATCAAGTCATGCTACCATTGGGAAAACGCATTACGCAAACTTGTACTGACGAGATCTGTTGATTACTACCATAAGGACGAAATATCCGTGATAATGTGGTAAACAATATTAATAAAATTTATAACTAATATATTATTTTAAAACATATATAAATATCATAAAAGTAATTAATTTGATTATAAGATTAAACTTTATATTGATAATGGTTCATTATTTATATAATGCCTCCACTCAATGAGATACAATAAATGTAATAATTTTTTTTTTAAATACATAATTATCTACTATGCTGTTTTGAAACAGTTACCGGAAGTACACATATTTTACTAACCGATGAATAACTTCCTTCTCCGGAGTGCCTGTCCCGTTGTTTTTCATGGTTTTTTTTCTGGATGTTGTTCCCATCAGGTGTATATGTGTAGCAATTTATTGTAAAATAGGAATTAATGTGTTATTTATCTATTAATTAAGATAGTTACATTAATTTTTTTTAATTTATATTATTATATATCATATAAATTGTTATAAATAAATATTTTTATATATCATCATTATAATTAATATTGTTTAAAAAATATAAAAAAATTATCTATCTACAAGTTCTTATGCCTTTATCGCAACTTGTTAGAAACACATATACTACACTTGGAACTACTCGTCCACAACGAGCCCTACAGGATGAGGAGAGCCTGGCCAGAGCTAGAACTTATTTAGACCTAATACTAAATACGCTCCAAACCTTTATGGTGTGCCTATTAGAGCCACCAGTGCTTGGAATAATTCTAGTTCCAGATAACATCTTTACGACATCATTCAATATCTAGAATGCACGAGGAATATCCACAACCATCTAGAGTCTGGCTGGTTCGAAGACCATCTAATTCAATATTTGTATAGTCCATACCTTTAATAAAAAAATAGAGTTAAAAAAAATTATTTTAAACAACCGGTTATTATGTTTAAACCTATGGACTCACTCAAGTACTCCCTCCAAGTGTCTTAAACGATTTGTTATTAAAATCTAATGATGTGGTTTGTGATTGGAATTTTGGAGCTCAACACTACTAATCTTTTCCTTTTCATTAGGCCCAAGTCCATTAGAATCTCATTTCTATGGGGTTGAATGGTGTTAAAGTTGTGGTTCCATGTAACACGAAATGGGAACTCTACCTCGTCGTTCCAGATATCTCCAATCATATAGAGATACTTGTTTTTCCAATTCCAACTCTCGGGGAGATTTAAGATTAGGTCATGACTGAGTTGTGCTAATATTTAAGCTTTTCCCTTATCTAAATCATTTTTCTTCAGGCAATACATTTCTTTAGTATTCTTGTGGTTTAATTCAATCCTTAACTCTCCTGTCACAATGAAAAGGCACAAAAGAGTTCGTCACTCATTAGGGTTTATTTACGCGAGACATATGTCAAAAAAGGTTGAGTGCGCATCTATCAGACATTAGATGGGAAAAATTAATGTATAATGTACCACCCTGTTGGTAGGTCATCACTATCTCGAAGATAGGTGGGAATTGGAATTAAACCAACGCGAGGAGGCACATCTTAGTCTTTTCTTAAATGATCCATATCTTTTACCCTTAACTCGCTAGGCATTTTTTTTTCTGTATGCTAGTTGGCTTTAGTCCAATTGGTGGGTTTACCCTTATGTTCTTGCTTTTTTTTCTTTGGACTTGAATAGGAGTGAATCCTAATCATGGGCATTGGACCCTATGATTCAATCTCATTCGTACCGCGACCAAATGCCGACAGATTAGTAGCAGAATAAAAGGTTGCAAATGCAAGGAGAGCCAATATACTAGAATTGGTAGCCTCTCTACTAGTATTGGTCTCTTTGTTTTGACCTTGTGATGGGTTCACAAACTCTTGTAATTGTATGCAAAGTGCCCTTTCATCCATTTTAGTACGAATCATATTAAAAGGTGTAGAAGAGGTTGTCGAAGGAACATGCTTTTTTATTGATCATTTGTGTTTTCTAAAGCAAAATACAAATAAAAGATTAACATGAAATTACTTGAGCTAAAAAATTTGGGGTAACGGCTTAAAAACCCTTTTATGTGAAGATTATGGAGTGAAACTCTTGTGAGATGAACTAATTTTCTAATAAGCGGGCTGATTTTCTTCGTGTGGATTTTCAACCTGTGTGAAATTTTATGAGATAAAAGTTTATGCTAGAGTAAATCATTATATATAGTGAAAGTCTAGAAGGTGAAAGGTTTGAAAATTATTTATGGTTTATCTGAGAGAAGGGATGACCAATTGTTTAGTATTCTCTCACCTTCTTTAAAGTTATGAGAATAGAGAAGTTAGTGTTTAATGGTGTCTAGATGTTAAGGTAATGGTTCATACAACCTAAG
Source organism: Hippophae gyantsensis (assembly GCA_030763125.1). Taxonomy (NCBI): domain Eukaryota; kingdom Viridiplantae; phylum Streptophyta; class Magnoliopsida; order Rosales; family Elaeagnaceae; genus Hippophae; species Hippophae gyantsensis. Next base: position 57,627,899 of record CM061029.1, read on the forward strand.
GCATCTTGTAATAAATGGCCTACAGGCTCAACAAAATTAACAAATTGGTCTCACATGAAGCCCAAGGAGATTACGGCCTAATCATGAATTATACCAACATGATGAATGTATTGACTCAATGGACAAATCTAATGGCCTGAAGATGACGAGCTCCAAACAAGGTTCCAACCTTGCTAACGATCCTACCCATCCGTTAGATATATAGTATATCTTAACGGCATACAATAGTGAATAAATTTATTTCATATAAACCTACTATGTCACATCTTGGGTAGAGCACCAATCATTGTAAAGTATACACATATGTGTATATATCTCACTATGTTCATGAATAAAATATCTGATTTTTTTTGTCTCTCTTGCTTTCACTAGAATTCCTTAAGTACAAGCTATTATCCAAACGCTTTCCATTAAAATATTCAAAATCCCAAGGATTTAGATTGACATATAGGTCACATCTTGGTTTGTAGAATAAAAAAATAATAAGAATATGAATAGTAATAAGAATTGAATTCAATGGAAACAATATTATTATTATTATTATGTTTCTTTGAGGAGTGTAATGATAAATATTAAATAAATTTATAAAATTATAAATGAAGTAAAATTAAAAATACATTTTTTGATTTTTAAATGAGATAAAATGATAAAACTAATAATGAATAACTATACAAGTTTATGAAAAAATAAAACATTCCAGCATATTACTAAATCAGATCATTCATAAGTCTTAATTGATCTCAATTTTAAAAAATATATTTTGAATCTTAAGTTTTGAACGTTCTTAAGTCTTAATTTCAAATACATGTTCATGTTATATCAACTATTTTTTTAAAATAAAATGTTATCTCAAGTATTGAATAACATATTTTGAGTGAATGTCTGAGTGCCTTCCAATTTTAAGCATATGTTATGATATTATTAAGTAAAATGTTAAAGGAAATAAGTGCATTTTTTTTCCAAAGAGTTTGAAAAGAAGTTGAGTGTTAGAGAATAACAAAAAAATGGACACAAGGTTTGTTGCACTTGAAATGAAATCTTAACCGAAGGTAGAGGCAGGTAGAAGTTGATTAGGTTGGTTTTTGAGCTATTTTATAAGTTGATCTTATCTTGATAGTGTTAGAAAACTCAAAATCTTAACTAACCTACAATCCAAAAAACCAGCATTCAAACCAAATTATAAAGTCTATTTGAGGGAGATTAACTTGACGGTTTTAGATCTATAATCATAATATGAAATAAAATTCTCATCTAATTGAAATAGAAAAAACATATCATATAATTTAACTTGAAAGTTATTACCATAATATATTATATTTATTTAATCTCTTATCGTTAAGAAAAGATAATATAGTTATAATAAATATTATATAAATATAGAATTATAGTTGCTTTTAGAATTAATTGTTAAAAAGTTCTTATAGAATATTTATATAAAAATTAAAGAAATTAGAGTATACTTAATAGTTTATTAAACATTAAATAGAACTGTTGAGAATTTGGATCAATATGACAGTGACTTGAAAGAGTCGTGAAACGTGAGTGATGAGAGCTTTTACTAATTAAGCTTAGATTTTAAAATTTTAAATCAATTATAAATTATAATTATAATATTTAAAGTAATAATTAAAAATATATTTTATAAAAACCAATATATATTAATATTATAGGTTCGATTTAATTTTTATAAATTCTAGACCTCCAAATGAATTAATAATGTCGATTTTGATATTTTAAAACCTATTTTGATCTATCTATCTTAAAAAAAATATGGATTTGATTTGATTTGATTTTAAATTCAAAATAATTGGTGGTTGATTTTTAAACCCTTAAATGGAGGTATAGAACTAAATGCAAAAAGAAATTTTAGATATATTTTTGACAAAAAGAAAATCATAGTATATATTTGAAAAGAGATTCCCGGAACTTGCAATCCAAGTGAACTTTAAGCAGTTTTCTAAGCTTTCAATGGATTGGAAATATTCAATAAAAAAGAAAAAAAAATAATGGACTGAAAAATTAAAAATAAGAAGGGGGTGCAAAAAGAAGTTGCCCAAAATAAATTAATATTATTTTTTGAAGAAAAAATAAATTAATATTCAGCTTCAAATCCTATCTGGAGGGTGGTAATAATCGTTATATGGATATTTTGATTAGAATTTTTTTTTATTTTTGGTACTTACCAGTTAGAAATGAAAAAGAAAATAGATAATAGCTTTATTTCTAATGTTTATTTGATAAAAAATACACAGAAAAAATGATTCCTAAATTTTAATTTTTATTCTTAAATTTTTTCTCTTTCATTTCACAAATCCCCTTAGGATTATTTTCCATTCTTACTTAATTTTTTTACGTTTATTCTATACAAAATTTTGGATAACTTTACCATAAAAAAAAATATAACATTTTAATAATATCATTTAAAATTAGATTAGTATAAAAAAATAATACGTTTACTCAACCACGTCTCTTCAACTCATGTATTAATTAGATTTTTATTATTTATTTTTCATACGATGAATTAAGTAAAATTTTATTTTAAATTAAAATTAAAATTATTATTCTATTAACTATTTTTTAAAAAATAAAACTAATATATTAATTATAAATTAAATATAAATAATAATTTATTTATAATGATAGTTTTATAAACTATAACTTTTATTTCTCTTTATTTTTATTATAGATGTTTATTTTATATTTCAAAGATAATTTATTTTTCTAGTTATTTTAATTCTTACATATTGTTAGAAAACACTATCAAAATAAATTAATATATTTATTCAGATTCTATCTTATTCTGACTTATGCTACTTTTGATTTTATTGATTTTCATTACAGATTAATAAATATAATATTCGGGTTGTATCTTATTACAGATTTATGCTCAAATTTTGTGAATCTAGTTTTTTTTTTCTTTCCATTTATTCAGTGCTGCACGTGAATCCTTGTAGATAAAATTATTTACAACTTTACTGTTTATGATAGTAGTCAGGACTTAAGCAACCATTTCTCATCAGTGTGACTGCATTGCGAATGTTATTTGTTAGTATTGCATAGAGAGTACTGGTGCAATTTCAGATAGTGTTACAAGATGTACTCAATATACTGTCATTAAATAAAATAGCGATATTTCTGTTGAAAAAAATAAAATAAATGGAAAATGGTTTTGAAAAGAGAAGAAGAAAGAAACTGTTCTTGAAGAGGACCTTTTTTTTTCCTTGCGGTAGCTAACCATCAGTTTCATATATATATATTTTTTTGGTTGGTTTTAAATCCTTTTTTAATTTAGCCACAAAAAAGGTTTTGTGGCTCTTTCTTCCTATAAATAAGAAGCCAATTTTCAAATGGGACAAGATGTAAGAAATCAGAAAGGAAAAAAAAAGTATAATTTTTTTGTACTTTTACTTGAGTTTGTTTCGTTCACATAGAATTTACACACAAGTCTTAGTAAATGGTGATGCATATTTACAACTATTTGATTATTGTATTCTAAGAATTTTTTTTTCAAAGTTATAGTATATATGGTAAACGAAAATAATTATCTTTAGATATTATGTGATGAATGAGTTTTAATATTTTTTTACATAATTTATATTTTATGTCATTTAAATTTGTATTTATAATTTATATATATTTATATTTATATAATTTTAATTTAAAATCATATAATATTTATTTTAAACTTGTTTGACTGTATTATTTTTTCCTACAATTTTAAGTAGCTCTTTTAGTGGAAATATTCCTCCACTTGGAAAGCAGGAGAAGTTCATTTATTTGTAAATTATCTTACATTTATTTGTGAGTAATCTTATCTTTGGAGTTTTGTTTACCAAATGGCCGATACTAGATCATATCTAGTTTATCTAATGTTTGAGCATTTTATCATAAATCTAGTACTAACTTTTCTTATTTTGTTTTAAAGTAACGTGTCTAACAATTTTATTGTTGGGCAAACTTTTGGTAAGTGCATTTTAATTTATTTTATTTATTGTTATTTGAGTTGTCATTAATATATAAGATTTTTTTTATCGTATTGATACAGTAAAATCATGAGATCAAATACCTTTATCAACCTTCAATATCAATTAAAAATTTTAAATTTAATAAATCTCTCAAAAATTAAGGAAACTCATTATTGAAAAAAATTGAAGTAATGGGACTTGGTAAAAAAAAAATAACTTACATTTGAGTAAGAATGATAGTAGATTAGATCCGATCCGATCTATTAATAATTAAATCCAACCTATTAGTAATATTGATCCAACTTAAATTGCTTTAAATTGATCCCTGAATCTCAGTGGATTAGATTATGAATTTGTTCTACGGATATCCATGATTTGGATTATTATTTTTTAAAATTTTTTCTATATTTTTAATATATTTTATTTACAACTTTTTATATTTGTTATAAAATGATTTCAAATATCAAATACAATTAGAATATTAAAATTATATTATCTAAATTAATTTACTACCGAGAAGCATAATTTTGTACGCTAAAATTCCATAATCGATGATAGAAACATAAAGTTTGCAAATCATCCTCTTGACAAAAAATTCAAATGATTCACGTAACAATTCTGGACATCTAATCCCAAATAAAATAACAAGTTCAATTGAAAAGGGTTCGGACAAAGTTAAGCAAAAATAATCCCTAACTCAACTACAAGAAAACAAGAATTAAGGTTTTTCATATTTCCACAAAAAAAAGAACCCTAAAATCTCGGAAGAAACACGAAATTCAAACAGACAAAATCCCAATTGAAACAAAACATGACGAAACTTGCCAGCATTGATCGATCAAACAAAAGACCTTATTTAATTCAAAGATATATAAAAAAGAGGGTGTGAGTAAATAGGATTCATGTCAAAAGATATCCTCGTGGAGATTATGTGCGTGAAATGAAGAGAAAGTAATTCTCAGGGGTTCCGTAAAAATATGAATCTGAGTTATTGTCAAAGGTGATGAAAACTTTTCGGAGCAGCAGGAAAGCAATGATTTGGGTAGGAACTAGGATTGGTGGCGACTGGTGATGGAGAATGGCTTTGACCCGATTTGGAATGAAACTGATTATATATATATAATGAAACGGATTTGGAATGTATTGACCAAAAAAACCGTGATCCGAACTGATCCACTATTACCCAAATTGGATCATGACTCGATCCGTTTGTGATTCATAATGACCCGATCTGATTGAATCATGGATATTATCATAGCTCTGACTTGATATTTGTTTTGTCATCTCTACACTTGTCGGATGTTAAAGAGTAAATAAATTATTAAATACACCTCTTATAAACTTAAGTTTTTAAGAAAATTGATGTCTGATATTTTTTTATATAACTACGTAAACTTATAGTTGGTAAGTTTTTGATGTGATGCTGTTGAAGTCAAAACGAGCTTTCCATTTATGTTCTTGTCCAATTTTAACATAAAAAGAGATATTTCTGGTTTTACACATTTAAAAAATCAAAAGTGAAACAAATTGTGAGGATTTTTAAAATCAACCATACTGCTTGGTAGATTTTGCTTTACATCTTACTACTCAATCGATTTAAGTTATATGCTATTGTTCATTAAAAGTTTCCTCATCACAGCTTTGGTGGGAACCGTGGCTTGTGTGGAATACAAATCCACACGTCATGCAAGAATGATACTTGAGGGTCTTCTACAAATACCCGATCACCAAACTCAGGTAAAAATGCCTAGAGGTCAAATAGAATAATGTAATGTTATAATTAATTTTAATTTTTCTTAGCTTCCTTCAATAGAGAAAATCTTGCAATTTTGTGGTTTTAGGATGAAGTTTCACAAGTGAAAGTCATGACGTTGAATTATTTTGTTTATTTTTCCTCACATTGTAGCATTCTCCATCAAATCTAAAACCTTTATAATGGTAATAACTTAACTGTATTGCATTCCTACTTTGAATCAGAAAATCAAAGTACACAAAAGTACTCTGGGCTACTTATTAGTGCATTAGCAACTGTGCTGAGTGCACTTCTTCTTGTTACACGTGTGTTTCTAGGATTGTTTTCTCTATAATAAGTTTAGTAAACATGATGTACGAGCAATGGGCGTTTGTGGAGGTTCCTTTCTTCTTATATGTTGTTTTTCGTTTGATATATCTTTTGTATGGTTTTTAGATACATCTACTTGTAATGAGTTCTTATATCTCCATTAAAAAAATCTTGCTGCTCTAGGGGCATCAATTGTAATGTTTCATGGAGATTTGCAATATTCCTCAAAATATATCATTAAAAAATTAGAGATTTTGAATGAAAAACATGTGATTGGCTCCGAGGGCTTTGGAACAGTATACAAGCTTACAATGGATGATGGCAATATTTTTGCTGCAAAAAAAATAAATTTGTGAAGCTGAACAAAGGATTTGATTGCTTTTTCCATAGGGAGCTTGAAATTCTTGAAAGTATAAATTAAGCATTGTTACCTTGTGAATTTAAGGGGATACTGCGATTCTCCAATGTCAAATGTGTTAATCTATGATTTCCTGGTGGTAGCCTTTATGAATCTCTGTATAGTAAGGTTTTTTATCTTTTGTCATATTGCTTTTTCCTCTTCTTTGAGCATGAATCAACTGAGTCTATATAATATATAGGTGTCTTGTTATACCAAAAGTGAGAAAAATGGTGATTATTATTAAGTGTACAAACAAGTCCTACATTCAAAAAAATATGAGTAGTAAATTAGATATATAGTTAGGATGTGTTACTCCTCTTAATAGGTTAATTTTTTAGTTGTAACCCTAGGCCCAACAAGTGACATGAGGGAAGGATTGTCGATACGTGTACACTAGTCCATGTGAGGGTAATATGTTATTGTTTGAGAGAGAAAATGTTAGAGTAAAGGTAAATAGAAATTGCATATTGGAAAAATAAAATAATCCAAAGGTTAAATTAATACTTGAGTTACTCCTTCTAACAAGGTTGACATTTTAAGTTGGAATCTGATAGCAAGTACTAAAGGCTTGTTTGACTATTTCTTCTATTATGTTTACCTTTTGAGTTGAACCCTTAAACTTCATATTCCTCCAAAATGTTATATTTTTGTTAACCAAAATTTTTTCCATAATCAAAATATAAACAAAAAAGCCTCCTTAAAACTTTTATAATAAGATGTAGCAATTATGATTTGCTATCTCAGTGCGTCCTGTCTCTCTCAAATCACTTACACGCTGTATGTATTCAACATCAAAATAATTTTGTGTGTACAAGGAAACAACTCTATCTTGATGACGTGTTTTTTGAAAGTTTGTACATAGATGTGGTCTATTTGAGAGAAAATGTTGTTCTTTCGTTTTTACTTAAGCAAAATTGTAATTTGATGAGTCATGAATTTCCCATTTAATCTTGTAGTATGAAATAAATTGATTTAATTTTTTAGCTTGGATACTCTACTTAATGGTTAATATTTAAATAAATTGCAGAACAAATAGCATATTTATCGCAATAGTAGTCATTGTTGGATATGTTATCATCCTTTTAAGAGTTGAACCTGTAAACTTATTTTGCTTAATAATAATTTTCTCTTTGGATTAAAAAAAACAAAGTTGTTACAATTTTACATCTTAAGATACATTAAATAAAATGGTACTCTTTATAGTTTACATCAACATCATAATACTTCTTTGAAACATGTTTAGTCAAATGAATATTTTATGTTCCTAACACAGGAAGCAATTGATAGCTCTGTGCTAATCAACCACAAAGATGAGATAGCAATTCTTTCATTGCTTAAACTTATGATATATCGAACCTTCAATGGAACAATGAACAAAATTATAATATGCAAGAGAATGATTGGAAAGAATATAGAGCCTATTCTTATATATTTTCCTTAACATAATCAATTTTGCCATTAACAAAGCTCACGATACACATGTCATGCAAGCACTACAAGACAAATAATGTTAGGAGATATCTTAGTGAGCTTATATTGTTAAAACGACAATTAAAATATAATACAACATTCTATTGTTAAAATGCAATAAAACATTATTAATGTAATGCCGCAACAATGCAAAAACAACAACATTTCTTATTTAGTAGTATTGCTTCTTATATAGCCACTAAGTTAGAGTCTCCCTCTTCATCAGAATTCAACTTCGAATTCACTTAAATGATATCAACATCTATAGGAGAAATATAATACTTAATGCCACCCACATTGAATGTTGTAGAAATGTGTGATTCACTTGATATCTCAATGATATAAGAGTTATCATTGACTTTCTTCACAACAAGAAATGGACCAAGTTCTTAGGTTGTAACTTTGAATAATGATTAATAGGCATTCTATTCTTATTCAAATGAACCATAACAAGCTCACCTTCCTTAAATTATTTCAATTTTTTGTGCTTATCAACTACCTTTTGTATTTAGCATTCACCTCATCAATGTGTTTCTTGATCTCTTGATGAAATTTGGATTAATCTGTTGCTCATTTTCTAGTTGTTTTACTCTTAGAAGATGGAATACTTAATAAATCTACAGAAAACTTAGGCATCTTCGTGTAGATAATAGAAAAAGGAGAACAACTAGTGGATCGATTAATAACACTACTGAGTACAAATTCCACTTGCGACATATAGGTATCCCATTGTTTTGGTTGCTTACAAACCAAACACCTAAGCAGGCTTCCAATTGACCCATTTATAATCTCAGTTTTCCTATCAAGATGTGAGTGATAAGCCCTGCTATATCATATTTGTATCAAATCTTTTCCAAAGCTCATTACAAAAATGACTCATGAACTTGACATTCCTATATGAGGTGATAGGCTTAGGCATAACATGTAGTTTAACTATCTCTTTAAAGAACAATGTGGCTACTTGACTGGCATCATGAATCTTCCTACAAGGTAATAAATGGATCATTTTAAAAAACCTGTCAATTATTACCAAAATTGAATCCATATGACTATGAGTTAATAGAAGTCTCATTACAAAATCCATGCTCAAATCCTCACAAATAGTCTTAAGAATAGGTAATAGAGTGTAGAGATTAGTATTTTGCACCCCATCTTTTGTACTTTGATAGATAAAGCATTTTTGAACAAATATGGTAACATCCCTTCGAAGATAAGACCATTAATATCTTTCTTCAACTAATGCAATAACCTTATCTCTTCTTAAATGTGTAAAGAGAGCATTAGCATGCATCTCTTTAATCAAGCGGTCCTTGAGTGTAGTTTTTGGGATACACAACTGATTCCCTTTAAATAAGAAACCTTTCTACAAGTGAAAGCCACCAAGAATCCTATATGACTGAGTTTGTTCCCAAATTAACCCAAAATCTTCATTATTTGGATACATTATGGGTAAGGACTCAAAACTAACTATTTATGAGTATAACAAAGTCAACAATGAGTGCCAATAGCTAAGGGCATTAGCTACCTTGATGTATTGGCCAGATTTATGCTTGAAAACATAATTGAATCTTTAGAGGTAAATCACCCACTTTGAATGAACTCTAGAGATATCTCTTTGAGAATTAATTCATTTAAAAGCTTAATGATGACTAGAAAGAATAAACTCCTTAGATATCAGATATCAGATAGTATTCCTAATATTTGAAAGCCCTTATTATGGAATTAAATTCTTGGTCATAAATGGACCATTTCTATCTTGATTTAATTAGTTTCTCACTAAAAAATTAAATTGGCCTTTTATTTTGGTGAAAGAACTACCCTAATCTTTACCACACATGCATTTGTCTCAACTTCAAAAAAATTTCTCAAAAATATGACAATTGTGGGACTAGTGTGGAGCATAATTTCTATTTGATAAGTTAGGAATTATCCTTTTGTTCTTGGTCCTATTTAAATTCCTCTTTCTTTAAAAAATTGGTGATGAGAGCCATGACAGAGTTGAAATCTCTAACAAATCTTCTATAAAATGTTACTAGCCTATGGAAACTTTTCGCTTCTTGGATATGCTTTAATGAAGGCCAAGATTTAATGGCTTCCACTTTCTTGTAATCAATGGAGACTCTACTAGAGTTGATAATGAAACTGAAAAAGAAAAATTGTTCAATCATGAACTCATACATTTTTCAAATTAAGGTATAACTTGTTCTCTCTAAGAATTTATAGCACCATTTTAAGCTTCTCTAAGTGTTCTTCTTTGGACTGGCAGTAGATGAGGATATCATCAAAATAAACAACCACACTCTTTCCATGGAATGGCTTTAACACCATACTTATCAACCTCATAAAGGTGTTTGGTGTATTACACAACTCAAATGGTATGACTAGCCATTCATGGACTTTTTTTTGCCTTAAAAGCAGTCTTCCATTAATCTCCACTTAACTTGAATATGATGGTAACCATTACGCAAATCGAGCTTTGTCAAGAATGTGGAAGATTGTACAATAATTTATGACATAATATAGTGTTCATAAATAAAATAAAAACAATAAAGTAATACAACTAAAAAAAGGAAATTCATAAATTAACATCTAAAATTTATAATAATACAAATAATATTTAAATAATATTGAATATGTTTGAATAATTAGAGTTCAACTTAAACGACATTTAAATTTCAAAATATTTGGGCTTAAATCTTTATACAATAAAAATATATGAATCCAATATAAAATGTTTTTTTCTTTTATTAAAAAAAACCACTAAAAGAAAGTCATTGGTGTATTAGGCATCAATGACATATCCATGCGAGCATCAAAAAGTGTAAGATGATATCAATTAAGAGTTAGCCGTTTGTGATAGATGCTTGTGACCATCAAGGCTCGAACTATAGACCTTTTAGTAAATAGGTCTCAGTTTTAAACTTGCATTCGATCCAAATGTTTTTATTTGGAGTATTTCTTTTTTTATTTAAACTGTATAATATTTATATCTCAAAAAGTAATCTCTAAAGAGTTTACATCATATCTTAAAATAACTTTAAAGCATGTGTGCTAATACATGAGCAGCATAATTGAATGTTTTGGGACAACTAAATATGAAAGCTTCTATCCTACCTCAACTTCCAAATCTCTTCAACCAAAACATATTCAAAAACTAAACAAACACATTACTAATTAATCAAACTAATAACCTGCAAATAATCATACTCAAAGAAAATCTTCATATAATTCATTTCCACAACAAACTTAACATCTATAAATAAGGCCTGTAATTTAGCACATAAAAGGGAGATCATTTTCTTGATAGGTTGTAGCGTTGTCCCAACCAAGTCACCACTATAATTCCTAGCAATCACACCTAAACTAGCCTTACACATCTCATTTCTAAGGCTAGCATCAGTGTTTATTTTAATCCAACCTTTACTCGAATTTTCCCATGTTCATTCAAAGAGAGAGTTTTAAGAAACTCCTCAACTAACATATTGACCTATCTGACAATAGTATCGACATTCCTTCCAACCTTACCATGGATCAACTTATTGGGATTATGCCAAATAGTCTAAGTAAGATAACAAAAATAGTTATCCTCTTCATCAAAGCATATACCCCTCATAGTATTCCAAAATCAGTGAAACTTATATTACTATATCTTTTATACAAATTATGAAAAAAATGATAGTTTTCAAACCTCCACATCATTATCACAATTCCATGAAGCATGTTTGATATTTTCAAAGTTGCTATTACATAATCTACACTAAAGAAACTGCACAATTTTTTTTTGTACAATTGAGCATAAGTTGAAAGAATTCCATTATAAATCTTTTATATCAAAATCTTAATTTTATTTGAAACAATATGGATTCATAAGTGTTTCCATAAAGTTTCCTCATTCATATTACTACAACCTATATCTATATCATCGTGAGCTTGTAGTCTTCTCTTTTTTTCAATCAATCAATAGACACTTTTGATTGAAAACCCCTATTCTTAAACCTTCTCAATCAACAAATATCAAGAGAAACCAAATTTGGAAGAATTGATTTAATTATATATTCGCAAAACAAGGGTTTGTCTGTTTACATTCCTCCATGTGTTTGTCTTGCCATTGTAAGTGAAGGGAAAAACTTTACCTGAAAGTTCTTCATGATTTAAAGAATTACCAACTTGATTAACCATGAAGGATTTGTTCTTGTTAAACATGTGAAGAATCTATTTACATTCCTCCTATGAAAAAGGGAAATTTGATGTTGTTGCCTTCTTGTGAGATGCATATGTTGCAATCTAGTTGCCTTTTGAGAGACTAACTTGTTCAACCCTTAATTCTACTATTCTCTTACGGAAGTAATTGAATATGTGACCTTCTCAGCCATAAAAAGTGCATTTGAGATGAGCACGAAAATTCTTGGTGATGTGATTCGTCTTATAGCACTTTGCACACCGAAAGTCTCTATCTTCTGACTCAGACTCACGACACGAGTTCTTAAGCGAAAAAATAGTTGCTTTTGGTTGGGCAGAAGTTTTCCCATTTGAAATCTGCACTTGCCTTTCATTTCGAAGGACCATCGAATATGCTTTGTTTACTGTGGGCAATGGTTCCAATAAGAGCATATTACTACGAACTGTGGCATATGAGTCGTTTAAACCTATGAGAAATTTCATTGTTTTTTAAGTCTCCATGTATGAAGCAATCTCCTTGATTGTCCTACAACTACACTCCTGAATTGAGCACAACGCTTCCTGTTCATCCCAAAGGCTCTTAAGTTTTGTAAAATAAGAACTCACAATCTTGTTGCTTTATATACAATCATGGATTTCATTCTCGACATGAAAAAGTTGAATGGTATTTACATGAGAGAATCGCTATTGGAGATCAAGCCAAATTTGATGAGCATCTTTGCAGTGAATAATGCTGCCAACAATTTCCTTTGACATTGACCCCAATAGCCATGTTTTGACTAAATTGTTGCATCGCTTCCATTGTTGCAATTCATCAAGTTTGTCCTCATTTGGTTCTTTGATCGACCTATCGACAAAGCCAATCTTGTTTTTGACCGTTAAGGCCATGCTCATAGACTGAACCCATGTGTTGTAGTTATCTTCTATCAAAGGTTGTGGGACAAGAATTATGTCGAGTTGGTCCGTGTGATGAAGGTAGAAATGGTGGTTAGGATTTTCCAATTTTGGCTTTGAAGGCATACTTGTGTAGGTTGACTTCTTTTCAATGTTGTTACCTATAGCTATGTTGTTAGAGTAATTTTTGTGTTTGGTTAGGTTTGTTCATATCATTGCTCTGATACCATCAAGAGAAACCAAATTTGAAAGAATTAATTTAATTATATATTCACAAAACAAGGGTTATAGCTTTTATACTAAAATTGTAATTGAGATCCTATTTTTATGCTTATAATTACAATTCATCAAATACAAAATAATGAAGTAAATAACTAATAGAAAATAAGGGAGTAAATAACTAAGAATTAATTTACAATATTAACTCCTTATTTTATGCTATCTTTTTAACAAAATATATTATATTTAATTATTATATATTTTGAGTAGTATTATAAATGTTGTCACTACTATAATATGTGCTTTTGGTCTTTGGATTTTAGGCTCGATTTTTTTTAAAATCGAGGCCATAGGTTTTTGGCCACGGTTTGATAAAAACCGTGGTTATAAGTTAAATTACAAAAATTATTTAAATATATATAAATAAATTTATATAGACACGATTATTAAATAACTATGATTATAATTAAAATAATAGAGTTTTCAATATTAAAATACTGTATGTTATTCATTTAAAAGAAATACAAACATTAATTTACAATTTTTTTATTTTTCGCTATTATTAATTTAATTTCATATATTTTTATTTTTTATATATAATATATAAATCACATTTTTCCTCCCTCCCTTCTTTTTCCCTCTTTTCTCTCTCTTTTTTTTTCCAGAAATTTCATTCAATGCACTCTCGCATGCATGCATACGGTAATATATATCTTATTATTAATATATTAACAAAGCCAAAATATTCACTCACTCTGGCATCCCTCTCCCCCAGCCAAAACACGAGTCATTCGTTCCTCTCACCGAGCATCGCGGCACCGCGCCACGCCTGAGGAAATTATAGACTTACAGCAGTTCCTCCTTTCCAGCACCTCCCTCGCACTCGTTCCTTTCGAGCAGCTTCTTCTTTTCTCTCTATTTATTTCCTGTTCATATTCCCCTATTCACACTCGTCGTCGATCATTTGTAGTGTCGTCGCTCACGACGCAACTCAGGATAAGTATGATACCCTCAATTTTTACAATATCAATTCATATATGTGTTGATTCTTAGTGGATTAGTTCTGCATATAATACATTTTAGTTAGGGTTATTTTTTCAGTGTTATACAAATTCATCTCCTGTTATCTAATAATTGCTTCTGAAATTTTTTTTCATTGTATTTCATAAGAACAAATTTGTAACATTTTTAGGGATTCAGGAACTGGCTATTGTTGCTGAGTTTAGATTTTGGAAGTATGTTTATATACATGCCGATGAGCCTATACAAATTTTCATTTGCAAAAAAGCTAGTGGATTTACAAATTTTCATTTGATGGGAGGTAAAATTACTATTTTGCTATCCTATTTTAGTATTATGTACTTGGTAACAAAAATTGGTTTGAAGTTTTTTTCTTCCAGAAATTTTCTGGCCAAACTATAACAAGTATTTTTTCATTTTAAAGGTTGATTGGTTTTGGTTTACTCTGTATGTGTGTGTGTTTGTATGTATGTGTGTTTTGTAGGGATTACTCCATTTTCCAATGCTCGGGTGATATTTTATTATTATCATTTGTGGTTCAATAATTAAATACCTTTTTTTGTCTAAAGCTTTCTAGCTGGATGAGTTGTTCTAATCTTTAATTCAATGATTTACAAAGTTCAATCTGATGTCAAATCTTGCTTTTATTTCTTTCCCTCTAGTGCAATGTTCTATTATGTTATGATCTCCAATACCTATTGGTTTCTATAAATTATCTATGACATCCCAAATCTATTCCCTATCATTTCTTCTGCAATCATACTTCCCTATTTTCTAGTTTTTCGCTTTCTCCAATTCCTTGCCCTATCATACTTTGTATGTTGCCTTACACTCCCTTAGTCTAGTGAGGTTGTTATGATGAAGAAAATTATGGATTTGAAGAGAACCATTATGTGATTATGTCTCTAATTTGATACTGGTAGTAAATTTCATCCTTATATATCTGTAGATTGTTTGGTTTCATTACTCTAATATTTCTTTTTTAGTTAATCAAGTGTATTTTTGTTCATATTCAGTTGATGGTATAAAAATGTTTTACATGCAAAACAAGTTTGTGGAAGAAGGTTTATCTTAAAAATCATAAAGTTTTAATTGATTGCATTGTACTTGAATTTTTGTGGGTCAGTCTCTATTGTTATGCGGATGCTTGGATATGAAAGGTCATGGTATATTAATGTTGATGCTTGGATATGAAAATACAAGATCTTATATTAATGTTGATGCTTGGATATGAAAATACAAGATCTTATATTAATGTTGATGCTTGGATATTAGTCATTGATTATTTTTCTGTTGATAACTTCTTAAAATTTTAACTTTTCTATCAACTAATGCTACAGTGGAATTTACCTTTCACAGTTGTACCAACAGCTCTTGGAACAACATTGGATGTTGATCTAAGCAATGCATCCCTTGTTTCTATATCTGTTATGTTTGCCACAATAGTTGGTTAATATCCTTTTACATTATGTCACCATTAGCAGTAATTTTATTACATATGCTTCAAGCTTGTTATTTGTAATCTGTGTTTTGTCTTTTCCTTGTTTGTTTTAGCTAATGTGTTAATTTTAAATTTTCTTTTTTTTTGTAGTGCAAATCTACTGCTCCTATATTTCTTCTTCTATTTGCATTTGCTTTCAGGTGAATCTCTTTACAGTTGAGTTTTGTGAGATACCTCTGTAACCACATGCAGTCTTATTTATTTTACCTTCATTATATAGAGTTCATATTACATTCAATGGTCATCAAAATCGAAGGTCTCAAGGTTTACCAATATGGTCTAGAATGAGAGTAAGTTATAATTAATGCATGGTTTATTAAATTTCTTAAATTCAATCTTGCAGATTTTTCACATCTATTTATATTCACTAAAAGTACTAATAGTGATTATTGATAATATCTATGTAATGTCTTTTTGATTAGATAATATATAAGCCAAATAGCCAATTATTGGAGAGAATGTCTCAGACTCTTTCACAACCCTCGCCTTCCACAATTTGGTTTTTCTTAGAGTTGTTAGGGTCAAATCAAATAAGATTATTGCACATGGAGGTTGTTTCCTTCCATAAGCACGATAGTGACACTAAATCTCTATTTTTATTTCCATGAAATTTTCTTATGTGCGTTAATCTTAAGTTTCGTGATTTACATTTATTTTTATGCTTTACAAGCTTTGGGTGCTTTTTTTATATTATTTTTAATTAAACTTTTTCACTTTTCTAATAATGGGTTTAATATATCTAAGGGTTCTATTTGCTAAAATAAGATGGTATCTTTGTACGTACCCGAAAGTTATTTGTTTTGAGTTTGTGGAGCTTTTTTAGTAGTATTGTGTTTATCAATGATTGACGACATTCAAGGGAATGCTTCTGCAGAATTTTACTCTACTAAATATTGCCTTTTTTAAATGAGAATAATGTTGGTAAATTATTAAAATGCTAAGGTGAATGATGTGGAATGTTCATGATTGGTTTTTTAATCAAAAATATGGATTTCTTGTTTCGTTTTTAGAATAAGAAGTAGATAGGACTCTTGTGTGTTCTTGATGTTGTATATGTATGATTATAGTCATGTAATCTGGATGTTGGTATGCTCATATATAATAGATGCTTATATTCACAGGTATTGTTCAACGCTTGCAAGGATCCTTCGTCTGTATCTCTATTATGCGTAATTGATGTGGGTATTATTAAATAATAATGTTGTTGTTATTGATATGGATAGTACTAAATAATAATGTTGTCGTTGTTATTGATATGGGTATTAGTGATTTTGTTGAATTGTATCTCAATTTTTCGTTTCCTATTATTATAAATTTACTTAGAGGCTAGATAAGAATTTCATGATTGTACTTATTATGGACCATTTTTTGTATATGCAGGAACAAATGTAGATTGAAGAACTTATTGTGTAAATCTGAGGTATTGTTTATATTCATGTAATCTGGATGTTGGTATGTTCATATATAGTACATGTTTATATTCACAGGTACTATCCCACAGTGTCATTTATTATAAACATTTTTATGACATTATAATCATGATGTAACCTATATATTAAGAATAAATAAGTAGAGAGAACTCTTGTGTTCTGAATGTTGTATATGCAAGATTATATTCATGAAAATTGGATGTTGGTATGCTCATACTAGATGCTGTTTTTTTAATGAGAAAATTAATACATGTTGTCAAGGACAAAGATTTTGAAGAATAACATTATTACATTGGGACTTACCCTTTTTCAGATTGATTTAGATTGTAAACTATGATTAGTTAGCAGCCTTAAAGTTTTTTCTTGTATTTTTTTTTATATTTTTAAAACTTTTTAATTAGTTAGTTTTTATTTTATGTGTTTTATTGTATCGTTTTTTTAAACTCTTAACGTAATATCTCTTTTAAATTTAATATAATTAATCTTAATTTTTTAAATTTATTTTAATTTATATTTAAAAATTGAGTGTAACCAAAATAATAATTATCGTTTTAATTATAAGTCTATAAACTCAGTTATAACAAAATTGTGATAATAGGTAAAACATATGGTCTCGATTATTGAAAATCGTGGTCATATTTGAGACCTATGACTTTGATTATTGAAAAACCAAGATCATAGATAATGATTTTTGATCTCTCTCACTTAAATCTCGATTCTTATAATTGAGATCATAGATCTATAATTACGATTAAAAACCGAGATCATAAACATATTTTTTAGTAATAACCTATGGCAAAAATTTTTTTGGATAAAAATATTACTACTCATTTACTTCTATCAAACATGTGATAAGTCGAAGCCATCGATTTAAGTAATTAAGTATCAAATATTGAACTTGATCCCCACGGTAATGCAATCGATTTAAGTATTTAAATATCAAATATTAAATATTGAACTTGATCCACACGCTATGCGATCGATTTAAGTAATTAAATATCAAATATTGAACTTGATCCCCACGCTATTCCAGCACATTCTTGCTGCCCAAGAAAAGCCCAGTACAACATAATCGCCTTTTTTGAACGTTTTAGCGGCGTTTAAAATATCTTGGCAACTAGTTACCAAAAATACCCTTTCATTCGCTCTAGTAGTCCTATAAAGCCCAAATCTTCTGTATGAGTATTTATGTCAATTGATTATTCTCTCACTCACGAAATATTCGAGAACTTTCACATAAATGGAATATTCAGACGTGTAACAGTTAAGACCATTTACGCAGCCATCCAACCGCCTTCTGACTTGATAGACCACGCAAATCTAATCTCATATTTAAGCCTCAAAACCCTCTAAATTCATCGTTGAAAAATACAAAAACCAAAGAAACCCAAAACCCAGATCACCAATATAAAACTATTTCCTCATTGCAGCCATCCATTTTTCTCCGACTAATAATTCATCTGGTTTGTTAAAGCGTCATGATGATGAGTCGAAGTGGTGCCTACAAGGAACTAGGCAAGTCGATGTTAGCCATGGCAGGGACTCGCTTTTTCTCAAGCGCAACAACTCGTGCTATGGCCAACGATTCAGTTGTAACAACTGTAACCAAGGCCGGTACGTTGAATCCTTTAATGGGTAGTGGTGTTAATCCGATTTGGACAAGGACAATGTCTGTTTATTGGACTCCGAAGGGTTTTAGCATCAGAAACGAAAGCACTGTTGCGATTAGTGAGAAGGATAATGAACAGGAGAAGCAGACAGAGGCTTCAGCTGGTGGGCAGAACAATAAGGATGAGAAAAGGGTTGTGAGTTATTGGGGTGTCACACCCAATAAGATTACCAAGGAAGATGGTACTGACTGGAAATGGACCTGTTTCAGGGTAAGTTTTAGATCTTATTATTTCCTTTCTCTCTTGATCTTTCGTCGTAGATGATCTGATTTGACAAATGGGTTCTGGGTATTGATATTTGTGTTTTGTAATGATCTTTTGAAGCCATGGGAAACTTACAAATCCGACCTAACAATTGATCTGCATAAGCACCACGCGCCTACTACTTTCATGGACAAATTGGCTTATTGGACTGTCAAATCCCTCAGATTGCCTACTGATTTGTTCTTTCAGGTACCACTTATTTTCCATAACTAAGAAAAGAATGCTAACCCACGTTTACTATTAATTGATTGTAACATGTTACGTAAATAAATATTCAATTAATATGTACGGTGTACCCTTATCATTCCAACAATTTTTCTTATTTGTTTTAGAAAATCTTTATTCTTTGATAATAAAATTAAAGATTCAACTAGGAATCAGAAATAATATGATGAATTTACTTAAATTGAAAATTTTGTTGTTATTTTTACAATATAAATCGGATTAGATTTTCAAATTTTATAATTGAATCGGATTCGTATTGAAAAATATATAATTTATTTGGATTTAGAGTGATAAATTTTACAATATGATATATACTATACGGATTCAGTTACTATTAAATTATAAATAAATGCATATTTTATTTTATATGTTATTTTTAAATATTATATATAGCATAATCACATTGAATTACTATATTAGCTTAAAAAATAAATATAAATATTTATAATAATTGTATAAAGTTATTATAAATAATAAATTTTTCTATAAATACATTAATGTAAAATTTAAATATTATGTATGTCGTGTTTTATATATGATAATAATTCATAAATAAATTTTAATATTAATATGATATTATCTTATCTAAAAATTCCAATCTATTCATAGTCGAATTGACTCAGATTGAATACATCTTCAGATTAGATTCGGATCGAAAATCTTCAAAACCGATTATGATTTAATTTGTATTCATTTGATCCGATGTTTACCTTAAGATTAAATTATAAATTATCTTTATATTTTTATATATTCTATACTTTGATTCCTTCTTATTATTTTTTATATTTGTATTCACACATGAATACAAATATATATTTACACTTTAATCCCTTTACTTTTTTTATAATTTAGTATTTTTTTAATATTTGGTCATTTTACTTTTTTTTTATACTTTTAGAGTTTAATTTTAAATTATCCTCAATAAATTATTAAACGTGTGAAAATTAAAAATTAAAGGTACTAAAATATGAAAAATAAAAATAAGTGACTAAAATGTGAAAATTAAAAAAATAAAGGTATGTATTTTGGCTATTAATCTATATAAATCTATTTTGTAACCATTTCTTTATTTGAGGTATATTTTTATGTATGTTTTGGAATAATGTTTTCAAAATTTTGAGAAATAATACGTTATCTTGAAAGAATGAATACAAATTGATGCTCATTTCTAATAATTTTATGCTAAATATGTTTCTCCTAAAACTGTTTTTGAAGCAAACATACTTTATTTCAAATTAGTGAGTAATTATAAATTTATGATAAATATGTTTCTACTGAAATTTTTTTTTGACCAAACATAATTTGTTTCAAACTAATACCTACTTTTAAACTACTCCTTAGAGAAGCAAATTCAAACAGAACAATATTTTGAATTGTAGTTTTATATATTTGTTAAATACATACCGTGCATCATCAACTAACTAGAAAGAAAATGAAATTAATTATTATAATAATTTTGTTATTACAGAGAAGATATGGCTGCAGAGCAATGATGCTAGAAACAGTGGCTGCGGTGCCAGGGATGGTAGGAGGTATGCTTCTGCATTGCAAATCATTGAGAAAATTTGAGCAAAGTGGTGGGTGGATCAAAGCTCTACTTGAAGAGGCTGAGAATGAAAGGATGCATCTTATGACATTTATGGAAGTAGCCAAGCCTAGGTGGTATGAGCGTGCACTTGTCTTTTCTGTTCAAGGTGTTTTCTTTAATGCTTACTTCTTGGGCTATCTCATTTCGCCCAAATTCGCTCATCGAATGGTGGGTTATTTAGAAGAGGAAGCAATCCATTCATACACTGAGTTCTTGAAGGAGTTGGACAAAGGCAACATTGAGAACGTCCCAGCACCAGCCATTGCCATTGATTATTGGCAGCTTCCTCGTGATGCAACCTTAAAAGATGTTGTCATGGTTGTGAGAGCTGATGAAGCCCATCATCGTGATGTTAATCACTTTGCATCGGTAATATAATATTCTCTATTTCAGTTTATCAATTTGGGTGTTTTTTTGTATGTGTATTTTTGCAATATTAGGCTCAAAATCTTTGAAATTTTTTATATACTACCATAATGTAGGAAGGTAGGTAAATTCTAACAGAGAAGTAAACTCATATATCTTTGGCTTAAAAAATTCTTAAATACAAAGTGATGTATGACTTTAGTCATTAAGATGACCATAATTGTTAATTTAGTACTCATGTCTAACACTTTTATTATTTTTAAATGAAGGGTTAAGATGAACAAGTTTTTTTAAGTATCAATTCTAATAATTTCCCCTCTGGTGTACCAATATTTTTTAGTTTCCTTCATTTTTCTCTCTGATACTTGAATTTCTTTAGTGTCTTTCTCTCTAAACTAATACGTAATTATTCTCAAAATCTTGGGAGTTTTGAATTTTTGACAACTATACACATCTTTCACACGACCTATGTGCAACCTAATATACATATGTGCACATATTATATCGATGATTTTGAGATATGCTCGGTTAAATTAATTTTTAAAAACCAGTAGTTATTTAATTAGGGCATGGTGTTTGCATTTGATTGATAGTTTGATATTAGATGAAAATTTTATTGATGCATGGAATACTTTTGTGTTAATGAAATGCAGGATGTACATTATCAGGGACGTGAACTGAAGGATTCTGCTGCTCCGCTCGGATATCATTGAGAACATATTTTAAAAATTAATGGCGGCCTTCTACATGAACGCTGCCAGAATCTGAATTTGATGATGATCATGAGGTACTTAATATCGTTATCTAAGAGGTCAATAATAAACACTCAAAATATTTGAGGTTGTAGTTGCACTCATATACTAAAGGAAGTGTCATGAGTCAGGACTATCTAATGCCTTGTATCAAGTTATGAGTTTTTTGTTGTAAATATTTTGAAATTTCTGATGATAATTGATACATGCATGATTAATTATTCTGTATATATGTAACAATGTGGATATTTCTCGTAAAACTACTTGGGTGTTTTTTTGTTTTCCCCTAAAAGAACTAATAATGATTCTCTTGATTTTAGAATCACTTCTTGGCAAAATTGCCAAAGATTTTAATAAGTGATTTGGACTATTAGGAATCATGAGAAAGCAATTCCAAACGGAAACTAGTACGGATGATATTGTGGGATTTTATCCAAAATGACCATATTTCATATAATACTTAAAAAAAAAAAGAATGTTTGTGTTATAGTTTAAAAAGAGTAAAAACTTAACTTGTAACTTGAGAGTTAATTTTTGTGTAGGTTTTTTAACTTTTAATATTTTTAAATTTATTTACCAACTTGAATAATATAGTTTTATATCTATATAAATTGATAAAATAATTTAAAAATTAAATCATATAAATATATAAATATATAAAAAATAGATTATAATAATATTAAATATATAGTATGTATAACAATAAATATTTATATATTTATGTGATTTTTTTATAAAAAAAATATCATATGTAATAGTTTAGAAAATGGTTGAATTGTGTTTTAGTTTGGTCAAAATTTAATCTTAAACTTGAAAGCTTATTTTTTAAAAAATTTATTTAAAAAAAAATAAAAAAAATCTCATTTTACAAAACATAATTATTATAAACATAAAAAATATTAACATCTTATAAATTTATAATTAAATTTACATATAATATAATACATTATTATTAATAATAATAAATATAATTATAATTATATTTAATAAATAATTATAATATTAATTATAATTATGATATAAAAAATAATATTTATATATATTCAATTTTATTTAAGATACAATACAAACATGGAACATTATATCGTAAATTTTGCGTGAAAATATTATCTAATATATTATTATTATTATTAATATATTAAAATATATAAATTATATCGATTAATTATATTTTAATATTTAAATAAAATTATTATTAATAAATATTTTTTATCTTAATAATAATTAAAATTATAATAATATTAGAGATATGTGTTATAATGTAATTTATTTTTAATTTTTTTAATCTTAAATAATTTATTTTTTTAAAATATCAATAATTTTTCATAAAAAAAGTTTTTAATAATTTAAAATTTTATAATTTATTATTATTATTTTATAATAAAATTTTGATAAGTTATTTGTTATAAAAAATAAAACTGGGAATTAAGGAAGGAGAGAGAAGAAGAAAATGAAACGATGAGTTAGAAAAAAAAAAAGGAGAGAGAAAAGAAAGTGAAACATGAGTTAAAAAAAAATTTAACATATAAATGGTTGAATAAGTTTTAATTTACTTATTTTTAAACTAAAATATACAGAAGATTTTTTTTAAACTATCATACATGTTTTTCATAAACAAAACCCCTGATATCTTCTAAGTTCTTCACAAATTAGCTTCGAATATTGACAAAACCATGTTATTAATTAGGAATCCGAATTATTAGTTAAACGTTATTAAACTATCAAGTTTATTTCATTGACATGGAGCAAACTGAACAATGTCATATTGATGTCCAAAAATAAAGAAATAATTAAGCCTAACACAACAGTCAATATTATAGGGAAATAAATGAATGAAAATTAGTTTATTTTTCAAACGCATGCAATACATAACATTCTTAGTCTTTTGTTCTCAACTTTTATTCTTTGTAAATAAAAATTCTAAATACTGTATTTTTGTTTTTTGTTTTTTAATTTTTTGTCTGGGCTGATGACGACAACAGTCATCAACCCAATCCAACTTAAAATGACAAAGGATCCCATCTATTAGCCTGAATATTTTTGAAAAATTATTTAAAATAAAATTGTTAAAATTTATTACAATAAAAATAATACCATTATCTTAATATTATTATAATATATATATATATATATATATATTAATTAATTAATACATTTATCATTTTTCCTTTTTTCCTATTTAGAAGTAAAGATAAACATGTTTTAATAAATTTATGTGGTGAGTTTTATTTCTCATTTTTTAAAATTTTAACAACTTTAATAATATTTATTGTTGTGTTTCATTTTATATGATTTAAAATATAATGTATATTTTTAAATTTTTTTATAATAAAATTAAATATTTCTAAATAACAATGTATAGAAAAAATATAAAATGTTAAGAATTTTTCTTAGTTTTAAGTTATATTTATGTAAAGAAGTTTTTGATATAAATTAAAATATCTAAAAGCACCAAATGGATTACTCTTTAACTAATCTTTTAGATTAATTTGAGGTCAATTTTTTGAAATTTATAGATTCTGAGGTTATGATTTTTTTAAAACTACCGAGATAAGTTGGCTTATATAATAACCCAATATCGACTAAATCGATAGTGTTACTCTTACTGGTTTGAAGAGAGAGATAAAAAGTTAAAATTATATAAAATAATACTCATAATTTATAAGAAAAAAATAAAAATAATATCAAACCGAGTCTAAATAAATAGTATTCATATTGAATGTATTTGAATAATCGTAATTTAATTTTTACGAGATCTAATTGAATGGTATTTAATATGAACGATTAGTTATTTTTTAATAATAAAAATATATAAGTAGATTTTAATAACTTATTTCGGTGGTTTAAAATATGTGATATTTTTATTTATTAAATATTAAATTCATTTAAGAGCGAGAAAAAAAGATAATAATATAATTGGATAGTAAATATTTGAGTAATTTTTAGAAAAATTCTTTTAATGGGTTTACCGGAAACCGACACGCTATAAAAGGGTGGAAAACGTCTGGGAGTCTCTTATTTTACCAAAAATTTACATATATTCTTTTTGTTTCAAGGTTTTATCCCATTAATTTTCAATTTATTTAAAAACTACACGTGTAACTTGTTCAGAAAATAAATAAATAAGTTCAATTTTATTATGAAAAAATTAAGAGAAAAAAGTAATCATTTTCTTTATATAAAAATTTCCTAAATTTTGCTACATATTTACACACATTTTTATACCAATATCACATATATGATTTGACAAAATTATCTTAAAAAATAAATCACTTTGTACTTATAAAGTATGCACAAAAGTTTATTTTCTTAACATTTTTTATTTTATTAAATAACAATACGTGATTTTTATTAAAATTAAAATTATGTATAATTTTTTATAAAATAAAAAATCTAGGATATTCTACCTTAAAATAAAGATTATAAAAAATGTGACCTAGAGATCACTAACTCTTGTAAACTAGATCGATATTATTGATTTAATTTACCATCCTATTTAAAATCAAGTATGTATTATGGCTGTTAAATGTGCAGATTCGACACGACAAGATTCGTTAAGTATGGATCCAATGTAACATCAAAGTGGTGTAACGCAATGGTGAACGGTGGTAACAGTTTGGTTTCGTCGAAATCGTACGTCGGTTACGAAACCGAACGAGGTTCTTCATGGAATAACTTTTATAAAGCATCAGATCCTTTCACTATTCACTGATACATTAAGATATACCATCAAAATGCAGAGAATAAATGTGAGAAACCAGTGAGAGCATCAAATCAAAAATCTATTGGAATTTTCGTGTAAGTGCTGAAATTTGATCAATGACAAGAGTTATGTTTTCAATCCATTTTGTTTCCATTATATTTAAATTTTGCATTCATATGATTTCCTGAACGTTTCTTGATATAATTGTGATATTACATTTGGTATCAGAACCATTTTTGAAAACATCTTTGTTTTGCTCTGTTTCTCGAGGAACTGAGATTTTGGGATTTTTATTTTACTTGTTTTTGATGCATATGCAAATTAAATTGTTTCAATATTGAATTTAGAGTGATTTTGTAAATTTAAACTTGAAAAACAATGAAAAAAATAAATCTAATTTATCGTGGGTATTCATTTGAATCATTAATTAACTTTTTATTTAAAATAACGTTTTTGATTCAAACTGAGACCATGAATCACTCGAAAATCAAATTCTGAGAATTTTGTTAAAAAGAACGTCTGATTTCATCGCTGGAATAGAAAGATACGATCGGGTATCCGTTAGGGTCAAAACCGGGTCGAGTTGACCCGATTGGAGGTTGAAGATTAAGAAGTTAAAAAAAAAAGAGTTCTGAAATCATGCTCTCTGGGGGACTCAAACCCAAGCCCCACGTGAGGTAACAATAACCTCGTCTAGTGGGCTGCAATGGTTCTTGCGTTTATTATTGTATCACTTAAATTTATATATATTCAAAGTTTGATTTTTAAGCAAAATAATGTTTTAGGTGAGAATCAAACCCAAATTCCATGGATGGGAATGTGGTGTTCAGTCCATTAGACCAGAACGCTTTTATGATATATATTGTTTCTGGCATATTTTTATATGTATTTGAAATTCAATTTTTATAAATAAAAAAAATTTGAATATAATTTTAATTAATTATTTAACTTATGTTTGTCATATGTATAATATTTATTATATATGTGATATTTAATTAAATAATTTTTGGGCATATTAAAAAAATTATTTAAATACATTATGCTTAAATGATTTATTTTGGTATTTGTATGTGTAAATTTTGTAATTAATTATACGTATAAAAATTTAGTTAACTAACTTATACATAATGAAATTAATTATTAATGGTTCTTTATGGATTTAATTAGTGCTTATATTATTTATTTTAACTTGTATAATTTATTATCATATATGCAATTTTAAGATAGATTATGTTTGCACATTTGAAATTATTAATATTACTTATGGCTTTATGCAATAATTTAGCCTAAGGATTTAATTAATATTTAAGTGATTCATATAGATTAATTAATTAGGGAGTAGCCATAACATCTTTAATTAATTAAAACTATAATAAGATTTATTTATGATCACATTTAGAAAATAAAAATTAATTGTAATTAATCATATGTGATATAATAAATCTTATCTCACAAGAATTTTTATTATATTTTTGTGTAATTAATTAGGATATAATATCAAATTATATTTTCTAATTTACCCACACGGATTAAGAAAAAGAACATAATTTGATAGTTTTATGGTAAAGTTAGAATGAATCTAATTGAATTAAAACTTTATCCCACAAACAAGTTTTATGTCACTAGATTCATATTTTTCATGAATAACATTGGTAAAGAATGACTATAATTTAGGTCTCAAATTTTAATAAACATATAATTTTTAATTGTAGCTTCTCAACTTGTAATTTTTTTTGATATCCGTTGTGACATTTCTTATCTGAAAGGGGATAATTATAAAATATGGAAGGAAAGAATTCCCCTTCAACTAGGGTGGATGGATATTGATTATGTTTAGGAAAAACGAACCACCTAAAATTACTCAAACCAGCACTCTAGAGAATATCATGCTTTATGAACAATGAGAGTGATCTAATCGCCTTAGCATGATGTTCATTAAGACTAAAATTTGTGCCGCTATTCGTGATTTTGTTGATCAGCATAACAATGTTCAAGACTTGCTAAAGGTCATTGATGATCAATTCGTCACTTTAGATAAGGCTTTAGCAAACACCCTTATTATGAAGTTCTCTTCTTTAAGACTCATCAGTGACAAAGATAAATCTTAAAACAAATATAAAGGGAAAGGGATAATTCCACCTCAAGATGATATTAAGAAAAATGCCAAGTGTTTCTTCTGTAAAAAGAAGGGACACATAAAGAAGGAATGTATCAAATTCTAGAAAAGGCTTGAGGGAAAAAGGTAATCCGATCTCGTTTGTTTGTTATGAATCTAATACGGTTAATATTAATATTAACACCAATATGGATTGATTCTGGATCTACAATCCATGTTGTAAACTCCTTATAGGGAATACGAAATCTAAGGAAGCCAGTGGGAAGTAAGCAATACATCTTATCTGGTAACAAGATGGGCTCACATGTGGAGGCTGTAGGGACATGCAGTTTGATTTTAAGTAGTGATTTTATTTTAGAATTAGAAAAGACCATTTATGTTTCAAGTTTCTCTAGAAACTTGATTTCAATTTCAAGATTTGTACCTTTTGGTTATTCCTTTCATTTTTCAGAAACATCTTTCAATTTATTTAATAAATCTGACTGTGTTGGGAATGATATTTTGTCTGATGGTCTTTACTGCATTAATTTACGAAATAATGTCACTCATAACGCTATGCATGTTCAAGTTGACACTAAAATGTGTATTATTGATGAGGACTCTTCTACATTATGGCATAGGATATTAGGACATAACTGCATAGAAATAATTAAAAGATTAGTGAAAGATAGGGTACTTAGTACTCTAGATTTTACTAATTTTGAGACATGTGTGGATTGCATTAAGGAAAAAAGACTAACAAGTCAAATAAAGGTGCCAATAGAAGTTCAAACATATTAGAAATCATACATACGAATATATGTTGTCCAGACATAGGCATTCAAGTTCAGAAATATTTTATCACCTTTATTGATGATTTTTCTCGATATATGTATCTCTACATGCTTAATAATAAGAGCGAAGCATTAGATGCCTTCAAGAGCTTTAAGGTTAAAGTAGAGAAACAATGTGGAAAGCAAATAAAGATCGTGA
This sequence comes from Hippophae gyantsensis, assembly GCA_030763125.1. Classification (NCBI taxonomy): domain Eukaryota; kingdom Viridiplantae; phylum Streptophyta; class Magnoliopsida; order Rosales; family Elaeagnaceae; genus Hippophae; species Hippophae gyantsensis. The sequence goes on from CM061029.1 coordinate 57,656,695, forward strand.
GATTAGATAGAGGTGGTGAATATTATGGTAGATACATTGAAAATGGACAAGTGCTTGGACTGTTTGCTAAGTTTCTTCAAGAACATAGGATAGTTGCCCAATACATTATGCCTGGTTCACCAAACTAGAATGGTGTAGCAGAAAGGAGAAACCGAACACTATTAGACATGGTGCGGAGTATGCTTAGCAACTCCAATCTTCCTAAATCCTTGTGGATTGAAGCTTTAAAGACGGTTGTGTATATATTAAACCGAGTTCTAACCAAGGTTGTCTCAAAGATTCCATTTAAATTATGGAAAGGTTGGAAACCGAGTTTGCAACATATGTATCTTTGGGGATGCCCGTCTGAAGTAAGGATTTATAATCCATAAGAGAAGAAGCTGGATCCAAGGACCATTAGTGGGTATTTCATTGGATATGCCAAACGGTCTAAGGGTTATAGATTTTACTATCCATCTCACAACACTAGGTTTGTGGAATCAAGAAATGCAAAATTTCTTGAAAATTACTTGATTAATGGGAGCGATCGATCCCAGGGCATTGGTTCTGAGAAAGATCATTCAGATGCTCTATGTGCCACTTCAAGTAATGGACTGGTCTTTATTGTTAACAACACGCCTCGAGTAAAAATACGTGTTAAAGAACCAGTCCTGAAAGTACCACAAATTTTTGATCCGGATCCAATAGATGTTGAAGTTCAACAGATGCTTGTAGCTGTTGAACAACCAGCTGAACAACATGATCATGTTCCTCACGAGAATGTTGATACAACATTAAGAAGATCTACTAGAGTAAGGAAATCAGGGATTCCTAGTGATTATGTTGTGTATCTATAAGAATGTGACTATAATGTTGGAGCCAAAAATGATCCTGAGAGGTTTTCACAGGCCATAAGTTCTGAGGTTTCGAACTTATGGTATAATGCCATGAAAGAAGAGATGGATTCTATGGCATCTAATCGAGTTTGGGATCTTGTCAAGTTGCTTGATGGTGTGAAAGCCATTGGATGTAAATGGGTCTTCAAAACAAAGAAAGACTCACAAGGCAATATTGAGAGACATAAGGCAAGACTCGTTGCCAAAGGATTCACTCAAGGGGAAGGAATCGACTACACAGAGACATTTTCTCCTGTATCTAAGAAAAATTCACTTCGTGTGGTCATGGTATTGGTTGCCCATTTTGATTTGGTTTGTAAGCTTAATAAATCCATATATAGATTAAAACAAGCTTTCCATCAATAGTATTTGAAATTTCATAACGGCATCACTTAATTTGGTTTTGAAGAGAACGTCATGGATCAATGTATATACCAGAAGGTTAGTGGGAGTAAGATTTGTTTTTTGGTGTTATATGTGGATGATATTTTACTTACAACCAAGGACAAGGGTTTGCTACACGAGGTAAAACAATTCCTCTCTAAAAATTTTGATAAGAAAGATATGGGTGAGGCATCTTATGTCATTGGCATTAAGATCCATAAAGATAGACTTCGAGGTGTCTTGGGTTTATCTCAAAAAACCTATATCAATAAAGTTTTAGATATATTTCCGATGAAAGATTGTTCACCAAGTGTTGCTCCCATTGTGAAAGGTGATAAGTTCAATTTAGACCAATGCCCAAAGAATGATTTTGAAAGAGAACAAATGAAAACCATTCCATATGCTTCAACCGTTGGAAGCTTGATGTATGCTCAAGTCTATACCAGACCTGACATTGCATTTGTTGTTGGGAAGCTAAGGAGATATCAGAATAACCCAGGTGTTGACCATTGGAAAACTGCAAAGAAAGTGATGAGGTACCTGTAAGGAACCAAGGATTATATGTTCATGTATAGACGAACCGATGATTTGAAAGTAATTGGCTACTCCGATGCAGACTCTGCTGGTTGTGTTGATTCACAAAAATCAACATCTGGTTACATTTTTATGCTTGCCGGTGGAGCTGTGTCTTGGAGAAGTGCAAAACAATCCTTGACTGCTACTTCCACTATGGAGGCCGAGTTCGTGTCATGTTTTGAGGCCACATCGCATGGTGTATGGTTGAAGAGTTTCATTTCCAGACTTAGAATAGTTGACTCTATTTCTAGGCCATTAAGATTGTATTGTGACAACTCAGCTGTTGTGTTTATGGCTAAGAGCAACAAAAGTGTTAGTCGTAGTAAGCACATCGACATAAAATACTTGGCCATAAGAGAAGGTGTTAAGGAAAAGAAAGTGGTCATTGAGCACGTAAGTACTGAGTTGATGATTGTTAATCCTTTGACTAAAGGCATGCCACCAATAAAATTCAAGGATTATGTAGAGAAAATGGGAATTGGTTCCACTTTGTAAATGTATATATACAATTTATTAATGAAACTCTTATATATTGGATATTTTCTAATATTCATGTGCACCTTAATTTATTTGAGAAAATATATATTTTATTGGACCAAGAATAAATATAGAATTTATTCATTAAGTTTCGTTACCACATAAAATATAGTACTTGAGAAACTAAATACATTGTAATACATAGATGATAATACTCGCTCTTAGAGGACCTATCACTATGATTCATGTATTTTGTTACTTAAGGGAATTTCGCTTAACGTTTGCACCAAGTAAGAGAATGTAACATCAAAGTGGTGGTGCAACACAATGGTGAACGGTAGTGACGATTCGGTTTCGTTGAAATCGTACGTTAGTTACGAAGTCGAACGAGATGGAAGAACCTTTATAAAGCATCGAGTTCTTTCATTATTCACCGATACATTAAGATACATCATCAAAACGTAAAAAATAAGTGTAAAAAATCAGTGAGAACATCAAATCAAAAATCTATTAAATTTTTTGTATAAATACTAAAATTTGAATAATGATAAGAGGTATATTTTTAATTCATTTTGTTTCCATTATATTTAAATTTTACGTTCACGTGATTTCTTGAATATTTCTTGATTGAATTGTGATATTATACGCATGAATCCAATTTTCATTTCATTCGGGAAAAGCCATCTTTTTTTCAACAATGTCTTTGGTCTTGCTCCTCTCCGCCTTTCCAGGCCTAGATATTCGAAGTTTATCAAAGGCCGGCTCCAAGTATGTAATTCTTAACGCCCTATCGGTCGAGCCATTTCCATCCACTTGACTCGCGAGTCTCTTTCGTCTCTTCTTGGGAATCCAATGCATATGATTCCAGACCGAAAATTTTCGAGCCATCTCCGCTTTGTCCGCCAAGCAAATGCAGATCCAACACTCCGCCTGGAGGGCGCTACCACTTTTTGCTAAATTTATTAAGTGTTTATATCCTAAGAAATTTTAACTGGGTTAGACGTAGTTTAAATTTGATACATAAGAATAATTTGTTTTGATTTATCTAAATTTTACAACATTCAGATGGAATTGAACAGTGTATCTTAGTGCGTGTGCATCATATCCGTATCTGGTTCGAATTCTCCATGCCGCTTTGTGATTTGATTATAAGATTCGGTCTCATTTAGACGGAAAAATAATCACTTTCCTTTCTGCCACTTGCATTTATAATCGCCATTCCGCAGGGAATATATGCGTATCTGTTTTCCTTCATAAAGTTGCGGGCTTGGGTATTTGCCTCGGGCACACAGCTACGCTACATTTCTGCATTTCTGCTACTCGGCATTTCTTACCACCGAAGTCGATCGTTCATCTTCCGCTACTAATCCAATGAGTTTAAAGGTCCGCTTTAATCTATCTTCAATTTTGTGCTACTCTTCTTACTACCTTTTTCCCTTTTGCTGTAAAATTCATTCAGATCGATGTTCCATGTTTCTATCATTTATGAGAATCATCGTTTTTTTTCCATCATTTATATCCATGTATCTTTGTTGTCTTCGTTGTGACTTGTATTTGAAAGATGCATGTAATTCCGGTTTTGATTGTATTAAGACCGAAGGATCTTAATGTGTTCTCAATAAACAAATAAAAGAGAGTACAGTAAAAGAAGAAAAAAAGAAGTAGAATGACAATTTTAATTACATAATTTTTCATGAGTCAGTTGTCAGCCAGCTTCTTCAATTCTGGTGTTCTTTTGCCAAATGTTTCAATTATATTTCTGAGTAATCGTTTCTTGCTATCTGATAGCACATATTCTTAATTCTGGGCTATGGATTTTCACCAAGAAATTTTTGTAGAGGAAAATATGTTGAAAGTTGTCAATTTTTCATAATAAATCCGAATAGTTGATTCAAAAGCAACTATAATCTTAAATTTCTCTATGCGTGTCATTCAATTGGACCACAGAAGTTTGTAATGAGGTTTATGTTAATCCATTTGAAATTTAGTTAGGGGTAATGACAGGTGAACTAACTATTGTTAACATGAATAATTGTAAATTAATTTTAAAAAAAGGTTAAATTATATTATTAGTATCAAAAATTTAACTAAATTGACATGTATGTCTTCAAATTTTTAAAACATATGATTTGGTATTTAAAATTTTAAAATTTATTATTTGATCTTCAAAATTTTAAAACTTTATACAAAAATTTTTAAATTTTTAAATCATACAATTTAGTCTTAATTAAATCTTCGTAATCTTATAATTTTAATTAACACATAGGTTTAAATTAATATTTTTATGTAAATTTTTAAAAACATGAAGACTAAATTGTACGATTTAAAATTTTAGATAATTATGTATAAATTTTTAAAAATTTAAAGATTAAATTATATAATTTAAATATTTAGGTAGTTAAGAGTTTACGTCAAGTTTTAAGATTAATTGAGTAATTAAGCCTAGAAAAAATAATTAAAAAAACATAAAATGATATTTTGATTCTGCAGTGTCATTTTTTTTAAAACAATTGCACTAATTGCTCACAAATTCTTCAACTACTAGTGGACCTTGGGTATTTATCTAATTTTTTTATATTAAATTAAATGTACACGAGTTAGAAAAGCTTGCGAGCTCTTTTATCGACCCTTTTATCTTGGAATTATTACCTTGAAATATCCTATTATTACTTTGTTTCTATTTTATCATTATTATCCATTAATACTTTTGGATTACTTGTTTATATGTATTTATTTTGATAAATTTTAATAATATTTTCAATAAATTATGGTATTTTAGCGTTAATATTAATGTTAAAATTAATCAAAATTAATAATATTATTATTAAAATTTATCAAAATTAATACTATTATTATTAAAATGGATGAAAGAGTATTTCAAAGTTTCCTTTAAAAATAAAAGTAAAAATTAATTATTGAAATAAGAATAGGGGTAATCAAAGTTACCGACCACTTTTTCTTTTTTCTTTGTGCCTGGTTTTGATGATGTGAAGTGACTGGTTGGCTGAAAGTAGTATTGAATAACTGTGAGAGGCTACTAAAGAACTCATTCAGTTTTGCGTGTCATTTTTTTTAAATGATTTTAGATACAGTGAAGGCTAGTTCTGGGGTGAGAGTGATAATTCTTGCTAAAAAAAAAAAGCATTACTGTACTCTTTTTGTTCTTGATAATACTTTTCAGCAACTACTAATGGGCAGTTATTTTAAATTCTCAAATGTTGTCATCCTGTCCTTGAGTTTGTTATGTTTTCAATGATGTACTTGCTAATTTTGTTATTTGGTTTTTGTTATGCTCAAGTTTATAGCAACTGTGGAAAACTATTTTTAAGTAGTCTGATCAGAGTTCGTTGAGATCATGCAGGAGGAGTTTGAAGAATATGCTGAGAAAGCCAAGACTCTGCCAGAAACAACTTCCAATGAAAACAAGCTTATTCTCTATGGGCTGTACAAGCAAGTTACTGTTGGACCAGTGAACACTAGTAAGTAGCTTGCGTCCTCTTACCAACTGAGCTGTACATGTTCTATTGGAAAAGACTATGTAACTTAAATTTGAGATAAATCTGAAATGATATTACGCAGTATTATTTGTAATTATGATCGAACTATATTTATTAAGATTATAATATATTTATGATATATAATAGTGTTCTATCTTGTTATTCTTCTGCCGTTATCATTATCATCTATAACTTAGGTTTCAAAAAGAATATTATTTCTAGAAGGGAACACATCGAGTACCACAATTGCATGTACTCCCATCTGATTTTTCATTTCCAGAGTTTGGCCCCCTTAATACATTTTACCTGTATGCCATTGTATTTGTAGGCCGGCCTGGGATGTTCAGCATGAAAGAGAGAGCCAAGTGGGATGCATGGAAGGCTATTGAAGGTAATTAAACATTCTTTATCATTACTTTAATTTAATATCAGTAATTAATGTTCCATCACAAAAAAATAAAAAAATATTTCTGACGTGTGTTTTTGGCTGTAGGAAAATCTAAGGAGGAAGCAATGAATGATTACATAACCAAGGTGAGACAGTTGCAGGAAGAAGCAGCAGCTGTTTCAGCTAATTGATATTGTCATGTGTTTGTGTTTCACTTTATATCATTCAAATGGACCACCTATGTAGTCCTGTAATAATATGAAGTGCAGTTATTGCACAAATGAATAACCCTTGAAAAGTTTGCGATGGATACTAACCTCCATTATGAAGAAAATACATTAGCATTCTTACCCCTTTACATGATGAATTGAAGAGAATTGTCATGTTTTCCTATTTATCTGAGGCTATTGTAATTTCACCAGAAAACTTAGGGGTATATCTTGTGAGGGTACACAAGTTTGTCGCGGAATAAAGAAACTGATGTGGAGTGGGGTGCACACCAAGTATCTACCATGAAAATTTCATTGATAATTTGTTGTCCTTTAAATTCTTGACGAAATTATGGAATTGAGGTAGTACTAGTTTATGTCCAAAAGTGAGAGACAATCGACAATAGAGGGCACAAATTGGACCTCACACTCCGTGTTCCTTCCCATACTCAAATTTTCTTTTCAAATTCATAGAATGTCAAAAGGCTTTTAAAATGCTATGTAGGATCGATCATCGACCTTTTTTTATGCAATGACGGTCCCTATAACCTATGTTCGTAATCATTCATTAATGTATTAAGAACCAAAAAGAATTAACTGATCTTTTGTAGTTTCATTCATCAATTGGATTTAAGATTCTCTCTTTGTTTTTACAAAACTCTCATCTCAATTTTGTATTTGAGTTGAATCATATTTCCTCATTGATACCCCTAACTATATTTATAATCTCATTTATCAATTGTATTTAAAATTCTCTCTTTATTTTTACAAAACTTTCATCTTAATTTTGTATTTTCATTGAATCATATTTCCTCATTGATATTCCTAATTAGTTATGTCGTTTGCACACACATGATAGGGTGCAAGCTCATGACTAGCAACCAATTAAAACTTTGAGGCTTTTTTTTCTTTCTTTTTAAGATAACTTCAAGTAAATTTTGTAAATTCCATTGTCACTATCGATTGACCCAATCTTTAAGGCTAATGCTATATATAAACACATAATTAGTATAATTCTTAAAATGATAAAATAAATCCGTTATCTTTAATAAAATTAAATTTTAACCAGTATTTATTTGTTAGGGATTCATTTTTTAAAAAGTAGTTAGATATGTGCCATGTGTCTAGTGAAAAAGGGTAAGACGTGGTGAATGCTTGATAGTGTTTTTTTAGAAGAAAAACTTTAATATAAATCAACTCATTAAAATCGATTAAAACGAGAATCATAAGAAAATGCATCTGACAATATTTTCAAAAAAAGATTTCTATTACTTTTTTTATAAAATTAATAGATTTGTGCTACTCACCAAATAATTACAGATCTAAATTATACTTTTGTTAAAGGTATCAAAAATAGATTACCCTCCATCTTTCTTTTCTTTCTTTTGTTTTATTTTTATTTTTTTACCCTTAACAATTTCTGACTTTTCTTGATTAAGGTGGTAAATGAACTATAACAGTTCCAAAAGTACTACACATACAGATCAATAAAAATAGCATCATATTTATTTTTTTTATTTTTAATTTTATAATCAACTACAATTTAGTTGAGCAAGTACAACTGATTTTATAGATCAACGATTTTTAAATTCGTATGCACTGTAACGCACATACATAAATAAGTTTTCTTATTGAAAAAAAAATATAATATTGATAATGAATTAGTTTTTTTTTTTTTTGGGTTGCTATTAATGATAATGAATTAGTTTAGCTAGAAGAATAGAGCCTATAAGGTATATATAACCGGCATTGAGAAATATGGATCAACCACCATTACTTGGGATCTAGACCTTGAGGACTCATATTCATCATAAGCATCACAACAAAATTCATTATAAAAAGCTCTGGCTCTCCTCAGGATGTGGCTTATAGAAGCTGTCACGTGCACTAATCCCAACCGAGGCACTTCTCTTCCTTGCACTCTTGCTTTCGATGAACTACTTCTTTTCAACCTGCGCCTGTTTTTCTCATCGCCATCAAAATCACTGTTTTCATACACAAAATGGCTCAAAGGTTGCTGCTGATGATAACTAAAACTTTGCAGTTGGGATTTTGGGACGTTTGAAATATTTATTCCTGTTTTAATTGCATTGAATTTTTGACAAGTGTGTTTTTGTTTTCGGAAGACATAACTTATGCTAGCTTTCACGCACCATAATCCCAACTGTGGCAGTTCTTGTGCCTTCTGAACAACTCTTCTTCTTTTCAACTTGCCGAACCTTTTTGCCTTCAGATTGACACTTTCAACTTCATGAATACTGATTTTCTCGTCATAAAAAGAATTGTTTCTGTGCATAAAATTGTTATTTTTAGCTTGTTGATCATAATGAATTAATGAACTTTTTATTGTTGTACTTTTTTGATAACTGGGTTTTTGAACAAGTCCAGCTGCTAGGCTTACGAGTTGGGTGGCCATGAAAGATTAAAAAAAAAAAAACTGAACAAGTCCACACTTAGGATGTCAAAAATATTAGAGAATTGGTATCTTAATGGTTTTGCCTTGTAAGTATAGTGTGGCTGGAATGAGGTATATATTATAGAGCTTTTGACGACAATATGCAATTAGGAATTGCTGGTACGTGGCCATGTGAACCAAGGGACCACTGTCCATTGCCAGCTGTATTGTCTCAATTGTCATTCTCAAATTAATTCTAAGAAGACTACTTCAACCGCAAGGCATATGTAATATAACAACAATTTTCCTTTTGTAACGATATTTATTTTTATGTTTAAATATATGTTCTAAAATAAATATTATTTTAACATACTTTAAAGACTCAATGATAATTTTTATGGTTAATTACTTATTCTTAAAAAAAAATTAGTAAAATATTATACCAAACTTACCATAGATTCAAAGGATTATTAAATATGTGTACGTGTCGTGACTACGAAAATTAACCCTTAGTTAGCTACTTTTGTAAAGAACTTAGAGAATAAATTTATCTATGCTATTAATTTTAATTTGAAATATATATAATAGGAGTAAACAATACATTGAAACAACGTGTTTTTCGTTAATTCGATCCTATCTGAATTGAATTTAAGATTTTTAATCCAATGATATAATCAATATGAATTATTATAATATATATAATACAATATATATAATATTTAAATTTAAATTGATGTATTTTTAAGAAAAAAAATATTATTTATAGTCATAATTAAAAAAGTTAAAAATAATAATAATATACTTTGATAATTACTAAATTATTATAAAGATTTCAAATTTATATTTATTTTTTAAATTAAAATATTAATTTAATATAATTGTGGTATATATATATATATATATTTTTTTAAATATCACAATATATATTTTAAATATCACATATTATAAAATAAAATATTTATTCATTTATAATTTTAATAATAATTTGATCTAGATCGACTATAACAAATTATAAAATATATTAATATGAATCTACATATATATTATACATCTTAATTTAAATCTGATTCGATTATAAAATATATTAATTTAATCTGATTTAAATCTAAAAAATTAAATCAAAATTTTCATTTAAATAAATCGATCAAATTATTAATTCAAGAACCGTTAACTAGTTGATATACGGGAGAGGGATCATCTTTCCACTTCAACTAGAAATGAGAAAAAAATCTACGGGTTCGGTTAGCTGCGATTATCTGCATTGTTGTTTCAGTTTTTATTTAATAAATTTAAAAAATGGGTACGATTTAGAGTAAAAACCAAACATAAAACAACAAGTATGATTATACTGATAATTGTACTCACTCATACTGAAAATTAATTTTCATATTTATTAAATTAAATTATATATTAATTAATAATTAGAGTTTATTGATTTTTTACGTAGATATATAGAAATTTTTTTAAAAATTAAAAAAATTGATTTTTTTTATATTTTTTTAATAACTGTCACAAACTGTTACCCACGAGTAAAAAATCGTACATAAATCGTAACAATTTTAAACGATTTCGAATATAGATTTTATAATTTAATTTGAAGACAGTTATATTAATAATATCGATGATTTTTACCCATACCAATTGTTAACTTCATCCACGAAATATTAAAGGTTAATAATAGCAAATAAATAATATTAAAAAAAACACATCAAATAGGAAAAGAAAAGCCAAGACAAAATTAGTTACTTGTACTGATACTTACATGGAACTGTAGCGTATTAACTTGATGAGATTGTGTGGTTTAAAATCATTGACAACTGTGAAGCCATGTATGAAATAGAAATCTATCGAAAGGGAGAAAAGTACTGTACTTTGTGATTCAGCAATATCACAAATATTGCATGCCCCCACTTGCCAACTAGATTCATCTTTTTCCACTGCAAGAATTCCAGAGAGCTCTTCTCTATGTTAATAATTTATTCCCTTTGATCTATGGCATCTAGCTTCTTCCCAGTTAATAATTAATGTTCGTATCATCTTAGACCTTAGCAATATTGTTTGAAGGAGCTCCACTTGAACAGAAGCATTATTAAAGCTCATTAATTTCATGAAAGACACAAAATTATTGCTATCACAATCACCATTAATTTCTAAGTAGAAAAGTGACAAGCATTTCACTAGTTCCTTCTTTATCTTTGTCATGAGTAACATATGACACAATAATAAGAGAATTATAAAAATTAAAAATGATTACATTTTTTTCTTTTACACATTTAAATTTATATTTTTAAATTATTATTAATTTAGATTATTGTATCAATATTAATCCAGAATCATTGTATTTTTTTTATTTACTCATTTGATATAATATATATAGAACTATTTCTTACATGTGAGAACTACAAAATATTATATGAAAGGGATTAAATATAATATTGTATTGAAAATGTTATCTTCTCAAAATAGCAACACTTTGGATGTTAGAAATTTGTTAACTTCATTGATAGATTAATTAGAACATATATAAATCAGTATTAAAAGACATACTTGATGGAGCTATCATTCTTTTAACAGCAATTGTTGGAAAAATAAATTGATAAAATTACATTTTTCCTTTATCAAGATAATAACTCTAATGGGTGAACCTCAAGATAATTTCTCTGGATTTGAGTGGAGGAAATCTATCCATATATTTATTGAGATGCTTGAAGGTTTCATCCATCACAAAACCCCAACTCTATTGGACTATACAAAACTAAACGCACCAATAATTGACCCAAACCCACAGCAAGATGTCCCAAACACATATAACATAAATGAGCTTCCATACATATAACTTAACTACAATTCAACCCATTTTATTAACCAATATAACATTCCATATTTGAATGATATAGTTAATAATAGAAAAAAATGGTCTAATAATCTTATTATATATTATATGTAAAAAAATATATTTAACATTGTATTAATGAGTTTAATGTTTTAGTCTCATTGTTTATAAAAATTGAGTATTTTAATTTTAAAATTAATCTCTTAGGTGATATTAGAAATATATTATTTTTAATAATTATGTTATTAAAATACTCATTTTGGATAATTATATTACTAAATGTATTTATCTTTATAATAATATAACTAATAATACTTAACTTAAAATTACAAAAATAAAATACAATTTTTAATTTTAAAAAATCAAATCATTTGTCTCTCTCATCCATCGAAAATATGACCCATGTCATATCAAAATGGTCCTACGTCTTCAAAAGGCTTTGACACACTTCTACCATTCTCTCAATTCACACCCTCTCTTTTTTCCTTTTTTCTTTTTCCTATTGCCCACTTACTGTTCAAATCAAACTATTGTTTTTTTTTTTGGAAATCAAACTACTTAATTTCCCAAACCCCACCAAAAAAAATCTAGCTCAAAATAAATATATCATGAATTATTCATTGAAACTCCTATTGTTATTTCTTTTAAATACATATTTGATTAAATTTTAAAAAATTGATACTATATATATCACAAATATATCATAATTATGACTTGTTTGATAGTTTTTTACTTAATATAATTACGTGAATTTATTATACTTACTAGTAATATTTTATCATATTATTTGGGTTTCATAAATATGCAAAGAATACTCCTTTCAAAAAGTCTCACACCTTGCAAACTAGATGAAATATGTGAAATTTTAAAAATTTATGATTAATTATAAAAGTTTCATGAAAAAAATTTAATAATAATTTAAGATGTAGCAATGTATCAGGAATTTTTGTGTGAAAAATCGAATTATTGTGATTGGAAAAAAAATCCTAAACAAGCTCATTAGGGTCTCATTGATCGACGGACAAACCGCAATAGAACAGTGAGAAATCAACACATTCATCGTGCCTTATCAAGTCTCATCAAGGCCTTATTGGGACCTCATTAGGGATGCTTGGCAAGCCATTGATGAGGGTAGCGACGATCGTCAATTTTGGCTAAAAATAACCGCAATTTCAACCCATTTTCTCATGTCAAAAAATCCTATCGCATCTTTCTCTTTATAAAATTTTAACTCTATATTTGTAAGTACAATTCAAGGAAAAAATATCAAGCCTTAGAATTTGGAAAGGTGGACTATCGAACGAGAAATTATTAAATTTTATTTTGACAAACTTGAAAAAGTAAAATACTTTCTTTAAGAATTAAATTTATATTACGTAAATTTAATAATTTCTTATTCTAATTTTTTATATTCATGCATTAATTGTTTTATAACAATGTTATACATCATACATTACAAATAAAAGGAAATGAATGCCATGATTTTTATGAAAAATGTTATGAATGGTGTTATAAATATTTTTACATGCATAAATGAATTTTTTTTATATGACACAAGTATTAAAAAAATTACATGTGACATTTGAGATTTTTTGTATGCATCATGAAATGAACTTTTTGTGGGAAGTGTTATACTTGTATGGATGTCTTGCATAGTATTATTTGATAAACTACATGTACACATTGTATTTACATATATCTTAGAGTTTGATCGTCTATGGATCTCGAAGTTTGACTGCACATGGGCCTCAGAGTTAGATCTCTTTTGTGTCTCAGAATGAATCACCCATATGATGAGGATGTTGACCAATACATGTGACATATGTATCTCAGAGTATGACTATACATAGAATCCAAGGTGAATCCATGTGCATATTGAAGATTGATTGTGCATGTGGTTATATATTTTAAAGTTGACCAATACATATAGAAGTTGAATATCATGCATATGGATTTTAAACTTAACATGGTGTATTTAATATTGTATGAGTATGCATTGGAATACCTAGAATGTATTATACTCTACCAAGTTTCAGAAGTAAAGAAGCGAAGATATATTGTATCTTATATAAAAAAATTCTTCCCAGTTATATCACATTACATTGATGATGTTACTACTATTCATTCATAAATTTTACTAATATACATCATGCATTATATTATTTATTTTGATATTATTTGGAGTAGATTCCTACTAAATTTGTCATAACTCATTCCATTTTTCCTACTTAATTTGTCATAACTCATTCCATTTTTCCTACTTACCTTTTAGATTAAGTTTTTATAAAATGACTTGCTGCTAACATTGAAAAAGAAGTAAAATACAAATTTATTTTTATATTGTTACTTTTATTCATGTAATTTTGGAGACATCAATGAGACATTATGTAAAATGATTTGTATGAAAATATTTTAATATATTTTTTGTAATGTATTGTTATTTCTTGAATTAAATAATTTTGATAAATATTGTATTTAAATAAGAATATCTTGAATTAAATAGAAATTTTATTAAAAATTATTTTTTAAGCTTTTTCAAAAATATATTTAGGACACCTATCATTTTTACCTGATGATTATTTCTTAGGTTATGATGGTTTGATATCAAAGCATGATTCTGATCTCTTAAAAAAATATTCACTCATGATTTTGAAATATTTTAAAATTATTTTGTTTGAGCATGGCTTAGGAAAGAATAGTGATTAAAAATGAGCTAAATAAGATACGAATGAAAATTAATAGGAGCGTAACTTGCTTCAAGCATTACGTAATAAGTTGATTACTCAGGACAGGGAAGCCAAGGAAAATGGTAGAGCTTACTATCTTAAATATTTTTAAAAGATGAGATTATCGATTTATGATGGTATTTCAAATCCTGATATTATGGAAGGATGGGTTCGAGAGATTAAAAAGAAGATGAACACTCTAAATGTTCCTGCATGTTTTAAAACTAAACTCATTACGTACAAATTAAATGAAAAGGTTGACTATTAATGGGACTCTATGAGTAAAGGAAGGGATATCAATGCAATCACATGGGAGGAGTTTGAGGAAACGTTCTATGAAATTTTTTTTTATGAGACTATCAAACAAACAAGGTGGTCAAATTTATGAACCTCAAGTAAGAAGACATGACAATCACCTAATATATAACTCATTTCAACCAATTGTCAAGATTTACGAAAAATATGATGATTTGAGAATCAGACAAGATTGATAAATTTTTCAAACCTATATTGCAACTGGTGTTATAGCTAATAGGGTTGAATAAGTCAATACGGAGCAATCAAATGTAGTTACATTGTCACAAAAGATTAAAGATAAAGGAAAAGAAAAGAAGAAATTTTAGAAAATAAAACTTGATGATCAACGTAATGAGTCATCTGAAAGTCCTCGATATATCATTCTTATACTTGTTACAATTGCAATCAATGTGTGTATCTCAAGCATATTTATTCTTAGCTCACAATAAGCTAATATAAAGGTGGATTGCAATTTAATTTTAACTCTAGGGCATCTAATACTTAAATAAATTTTTGTCGACAAAGTCAATAGTTTAGTTAACAACCATAGCAAAAATTCTAGCCATTAAGAGATTATTTCAAGAACAATATTTTAAATCTTACCTGCCTTTCAAATAATCATGTCAACAACCTTTAAATCCTACACAGACCTTACGACATCCACCATCTACTTGTGGCAAGGATAAAGGCAAGGGTGTTGCCTCTCAAGGACAAGGATCATAAGGTCAAGCTTTTGTGATATCTAACGGGTAATAGAAACTCTAGATCAATAATGTCATTGAAGGTATGATTTTACTATAGTACGAGTTCTCTTCGATACTTATGCTACCTATTCTTACATTTATTTAATCAGTGCCTAATTATTAAAACTCACTTATGAAGTTTGTATCATTTCATCCATCATATTTTAAAATATATTTGTTGATTAATTAAGAATAAATAATATTATTTTAATAATTTTTTATTAAAATATTATACTTTATTATCTCGTGATTAAAACGCGATAAAAAATGAGTTATTATCAAGAGTAAAATTAAAAATTTGTGTTGAATTATTTAATAAAAAATCATTAATAATAATATTAATGAATATATCTTTTTAAATCCAATTCTTCAATAATAAACTCATCATTATTCAATGTTATCATTTTTTTATGAATTTTTTTAATTCTAATTTACGAAGTCATTATTATTACTTAATATTTAATAATAATTATTAGTGATCTATAATATTTAATAATAATTACTGGTGATCTAAAAACATTAAAAGTTACATTTATCATAACATTTTTTAAGATTAAGAGATAAAAATCATCATTTTACAAAAATAATTATTAAATCATTAGAAAGCTATTATTTGCCAAAAATAATTGTTAAATAATTAAAAGTCTTAAATATTAAAGAATTGAATTATCTAATACAATAAAATTTTAAAAGAATAAATATATTTTATCATCTAAAAAAATATCTATCTTTAGTTTCGTAATATTATTTTAATAATTTTTCTATTAAAATATTATACGTTATTATCTCGTGATTAAAATGCGATAAAATACGAGTTATTACCAAATATAAAAGTAAAATTTTGTATTAAATTATTTAATAAAAAATCATTAATAATAATATTAATAAAAACATCTTTTTAGACCTAATTGTCCAATAGTAAACTCATCAATGATATTAATTTTCTATTAATTTTTTGAATTCTACTTTAAGAAGTCATTATTATTACGTAATATTTAATAATAACTATTAGTGATCTAAAAACATTAAAAATTTTATTTATCGTGACAATTTTTTTAAGATTCAGAGATAAAAATCATCGTGTTACAAAAACAATTATTAAATAATTAAAAGTCTTAATTTTAGAAGAGTACATCTCAAAAGAAAAATTTTTAGTTTCTTAATACTATTTTAATAATTTTTCTATTAAAATATTATATTTTATTGTCTCGTGATTAAAACGCGATAAAATACGAGTTATTATCAAGTGTAAAAGTAAAATTTTATATTAAATTATTAAATAAAAAATAATTAATAATAATATTAATGAAAACATCTTTTTAGATCTAACTGTCCAATAATAAACTCATCATTATTCAATGTTAACATTTTTCTATGAATTTTTTTATTCTACTTTACAAAGACATTATTATTACTTAATATTTAATAATAATTATTAGTGATCTAAAAACATTAAAAGTTACATTTATCGTAATAATTTTTTTTAAGATTCAGGGATAAAAAGCATCATGTTACAAAAATAATTATTAAATAATTAGAAAGCTAGTATTAGCCCAAAATAATTATTAAATAATTAAAAGTCTTAAATATTAAAAAATTGAATTATTCAATCCAATAAAAATTTAGAAGAGTAAATATATTTTATCATCTCAAAATAAAAATATCTATCTTTAGTTTCTTAATATTTTCAGCTATCATCCACGAGCTGGAGCTTTTGTAAGACTTCATTTCACTATTTTGAACGCATAGTAATGTATTTTTAGTATTCTTAGTATCCTATAATTTAAATCATTAGTTTTATTTGTGAAATTATTTTGATCAATATTTAAAAAACTATAGAAATTGAAGAATTTATCTTTAAGAAAATATTTTTTTAGAACCAATATAATTGTGTTGTATTGTTTTTAATTTTAATTGTTAGCATAAATATACATTGTATTATATTAAAATTGTTTGATATAATATTATTTTCATTATAAATATTAGTAAATTTATATTTATAGTATTTTAGCTTTTTATTACTTTTGGCATGGTTTTTTTATTATTATTTTTGTCTTTATAATATCAAAAATTACTATTTTTTTTAAATAACACTTAAAAAATATCTCATTGATATTCATTCCTTGTTTGGGTCTATTCTTTATTAGATATGTTCAATATATACAGCAAAATTTCAAGAGAAAATGGAGCAAAATTGGGAAAAAAAATGTCATGGGATTCTTTTGGATTGAGTAAAAGTATCTTTATACATCTAATTCTAACAATAAGTTTATTAATTATTTTATTTATAAAAAAAATATACTCATTAATCATTTTACTTATAAAAAATAAGTTATAAAAAAATTTATTCATAAAAAAATTTCAAACAAATATTATTGAGGATATTTTCATCAATTATCCCACCTTGTCAAACAAAAAAGGGTTACAAATAGAATTAAATTGGGATATTTTGATCATTTTGTATATTGAACATTAAAATAACAAGGATACTATAAATTTTTTAAAAGAAATTCAAAATTATTAAATGTTTTCTTTTTAACATTATTTTATAAGCAAAGAGATTAAATATCACACTTTTAAAATTAAAAAACTAAATAATACTTTTTATACAATTAAAAATGTTAAATTTCCTTCAATTTCACATCAACTAAGAGTTCGATAGTAATACTGCTTATAAAATTGACTAACACTTAACTCAATGAGATCTTATTGGGTTGAGTTAAGTCTGAATTTCTAACATGATATCAGAACAAGACTTGGCTTCGCTGACTTGGTTTTTGTCCTTAACAATCTCACTGTGACTTTGTGAAACCACTTTTATCCATGTGAAGGGGAGTTGTTAGGTTTACTTCGGTCTCACATCGACTAAGAGTTTAACAACAATATTATTTATAAGCTTAAACAACCCTTAAATCAATGAGATCTTATTAAGTTGAGTTAGGACTGAGTTTCTAACAAAAAAAAAATAACCAATTAATTCAAATATAACACCTTTTAATTCAAATTCGGTAACACTTGTATATTTTTCTTTCCAAGTCATTTTTTTTCTTTTAACAGGAATAATATTATATATTGTGTTTTTTTACTCCCATAAATTAGCCCAACCTATGAAACAATAAAAATGATCATTTTTCTTTTAACAAGAATAACACTCGTAAAAATGATCATTTTTACACCAAACTTGGTATTATACAGTTCAGCCCAAATATTAAATTAGCCCAACCTATGAAACTCCTGTTTGGCTGAGGGTACGACATCTACATTATTTACACCTTCAATTAGGATTCACTCTTTCTGGCATCTTTTCCAAACCCCTCATTATGAACCTGCAAAGTCAAAGTTTTATTAATCATTATACAATATTAATATATAATGTGTGACGTTTAGTTCAATATGCTCGATCTCTCTGTGTGACGTTTGTATTAACATAAAATTCTTTTCCATGCTAGCTCTTAGCGTATCCATCGGTATAGCTTTTAATAAAACTCAATTTGTCTGTTGCTCAGTCCACAAATAGTGTTTCTTGTTGCTCTTGTTAACAACTCTTTGGTCATATATTAAACTTTCCTCCTTTCCCTTTCTATAATTGCAAACAGGTCTTAGGTAGGTCTTAGGTAGGCCAACTGTACAATACCCAAGAAAAAATGATCATTTTTTTATGTTTTTATTATTTTTTTCTTGTTTTGATTTAATTTTTTCTTCAATTCTTTCTATTACTATTAGTTCAAGTTAAAACAGTTTCTATTTAATGTAATTGAAAAAAAAATGAAATGAAAAAGAAAAACGGTATTTATGGTTACTTTTTAATGATAATAGGCTAAATTGTAAAAAAAAAAAAAAAAAATAAAGAACACAGCAGTATTTTTCTCTTAAAAATGAAACCTCCGAACTGAATTAAATCATCCTAAGCTGAACGACCGACTATTTTGGCCTTGTAGCTTATCCATAAGATGAACTACGTAGGTAGGTTACCATATAATAATTTAAATAATATTAGTATATAAATAATAAAAATAAGAAACTAACCATATATAATGACTGCATATTATTCGAATGTCCTTCGTGCTAATTTTTTAGGAAGAAATCGGCTGCATAGGTAACGATCAGTAACTTTCCCGGAGAATAATCACACGCAAACACCTGAACTCAAACCAAAGACATCTCTTAAAAATACAACACCAGTGCAGATAATGATCACCATGCTTGGTTAGATCTTCAGCCTCTGATTTGTGTTAGTACATTGATTTTACACCATAACCAACAGTAAGAACAAAAAATCTTTGGTCATACAACTGTTAAAGATTCAAAATTCACCAAAGCTAAAGTGCTCAAAGAAAACTCATTGAATTTTAATCAGATGACTCTGAAGACTAGGTGATATTTTTCCATGAAAAACAAATTTTATGAAAGTAAAAATTAGTACTATATCAGCCAGAAGTCTACCCTTTTCTAACAGAATGTTTTTAAGAAGAATGCAATAATATAAGCATAAGAAGGAAGCAATAAATTATTTTCCAAACAATTCTTTAAAAAAATAAAAATCACAGGTTATAGGAATTCCTTCAAAAGATGGTAAAACCAAACATGATAATGAAGTACCAGTTACACTGTAGTCAATACTCAAGATCCATACCCTAATTATAATTTATCTAGAAAAACATGATAATCCAATAAACTTTTTATCAAAGCATTTGAAGTTTTGAAATTACTCATTTTCAGAAGTTGTAGTATCTATTTCACTTCAACTAAGCAACAAATATGTTTTCATTACACATCTCGGCACCTATATAAACCTAAGAAACTATTCTTCAACTTCATCCAAGATGCTTAAAATATGAATCCAAAGCATAATCACAAATATGCTTTAACAAATATAAGAAAGAATACCATACCGTTTAATGTGATCCAAAGAAGCATGATGGTGAGTTCTCAAAGGCCTCCATCTTATACATCCAAAGCAACCCCAATGTTCACTTTCTTCATGTAGACAAGTCCTAATATCATCCAAAAACAGGAAACCTAAAAACACTCTTCATCTTCGTGAAGGTAGTACGCAAAATACAAAGATGCTCATGCAAGAGTATTTCCAAGGTACTTTAGGCATCATGAATCAATTTGGACTTCATGTGCTAGTGTTGTAACATCTAGGATGTCCCAAAACAATAGATGGCAGAAAGTTTGCTGGGTCGATGGGATACGTTCATCCAAGGAAATCTGCCAATCTTGCTAGTGCTGAAGGCAAAGCTAAATTTCTGACTTTGAAGCAGCCATAGATTTCCAGATTAAGTCTTTGCTCTTTAGAGAGAAGAAATATTGAAAAAATAGACCAGAAACAATTTCTAAAAGGATTTAGAGGACAGTGGAATAAAGGGAACAATAACATTCATTATCTCCGAAGCAAATATAAAAAGAAAAAGAAGAGATTAAGGATTTCTTTCAAACAGAGCTATTCCACTTCTCAATTGTTAAGGATTCAATATTAATGTCTAGCAGTTTGTAAAGCATGATTGTACAATGATGGAAAGCCATTGCATTAGACATGATAATCTCAAGGAAAATGGAAGCCATCAAAGGAAAATAAACCACCATTAGCAAGTATCAAAAAGGTTACTACTTTCTTCGTTAACAAGTATCAACACAACAGATAGAGTAGTGATATCCTTGGGACCTATTCTTATCAAAAGAATAACCTTGGTCATGCTCTGTTATACATCTATTGTTCACTTAACTTAAAAAATATACAATCACAGAACAATAGGTGATTGCTGCAGCATTCTAGTAAAGTAAGCCGGAAGAAGAGAGCACTCATTTTTATAGTTTATTAGATAAAAATAAAGAGAATTTTGCTAATGCCACGGGAACTTTATGAACATGCTGAATTTCTTCTACAAGTTCCTTTGTTTTAGATGCTTTTTCACAAACTCGTCTTAATAAATAACTCTCTCACCTCAGTTGAAGTCCTAGCTTTTTATTAATATGTTTGACTTGACTGGAGGCAAAAACTCACAGATAATCCAAACTCTATCCAAATAATTTTCACAATGTTTATAAATGATAGACTTCTAATTTATATCATCACAATGATCTCGCCTATGATGGTAATCACATGACAACTAAGCAAAGTAGGTCCTAAATATCATGCATCATGAAGCAAAAAAAATTGAAAATTGAGCTGTGCAAGAACAATACACCAAACACATCTCTTCACATGTTCATAAGATTTATAGAACTAATGAAATTCTTCAATGAATTAAAACAATTATTATTATTATCATTATTTTTTCTTTGCTACAAGAATTAAAACAAACTTATTAACAGAACGTTACCGTACTTGGTTCAAATCAAGAGAAATAATAAGGGCCGAGAACCAATCTTCCAAGTTCAGAAAGGGTAAGCAAATGCTTCCACAATAATCATTCCTACAAGAAAACAAAGATAAATGTAAATCAGCAAATCAACCACTTTGTGAAACACTTTATGCCACAAAATATTCCAAACATAGGCTTATGAGTCAGGAATCAAATAAAATAATCTTATTCAATTATCTAAATATAAATTTACTATAATTAAAAATCTTGTAGTAGCAAAGGCCCAACCTATTATAACTTTCCTGATCATTCTTTACTCGGACATGGTCTTTCTTGATGACATCCATCAACCAGTGTCGTATAAGTTATTTCATCTAAAGCTAACCCTTTACAGGACATGTTGTTGCAGACTTCAAAAGCTTCCTCTATCTTCCCTTTTTTGCAAAACCCATTTGTCATGGCATTATAAGTGACAGTGTCAGGGACAATTCCCTTTTCTTCCATCTTATGTAGCAGCTTAGCAGCTTCTTCCATATTTCCCAATTTACAATATCCATCAATAATAACAGTGTATGTAATTTTATTAGGTTGTATGTTATAAGAAGACATTTCCTGCAAAACACCATGAACTTTGTCCATCTGACCTAGCTTAGAATAACCACAAATTAGTGCAGTATAACAAACAACATTAGGCAACAAGCCCTCCCTCCTCATTTCATCTAAAAGATCTTTTGCACCTTGTACATTTCCAATATTGCTCATTCCTTGTATTAGAGAAGAATATGTAGCACAAGTTGGTGTAATACCCTTGTTTCTCATGTCATCACAAAGTCTATATGCTGCCACCAAGTTCCCACTACGGCAATATGCACTAATTAGTATGTTATAAACCACAGAGTTTAGCACCAGTTTGTTAGCTACCAGCTCATTGAATAGGTTTTCAGCCTCTTTAATTCTGTCAGCTTTACAGTACCCATCTATCATCACGCCATATGTATATGTATTAGGAACCAGACCATTATTTTTCAACTCATCCAAGAGTGCAAGAGCATCATCTACTTTTCCCATATAGCAAAGCCCATGCATTAGCAAATTGTACGTGTAGCTATCTGGTTGAATACCTTTCTTAGACATCTCTTCCCTAAGTTTACAAGCTTCCTCCACTTTTCCTTCCTTGCAACAACCCATTATTAGAGTGTTATATGAGACCCGATCCAGTATCAAACCCCTACATAGCATTGCTTTGAGCATCCTTACAGTCACCTGCATGTTACCTGCTTTACAAAGACCATTAATTAAAGCATTTGAGGTCATAGTGTTTGCTGCAAACTCTTTCTCCCATAACTTATGCCAAAGTTCAATGGCCTTGGACTGCTTTCCATCTTTACATAGCCCGTCCACCAACATTGTAAGCAAACCATCAGCAGGCCTAAAATTCTTTTGTAGCATTTCCGTAGTGAACCTAAGTGCAGAATCAAACCTAGAGTTCACACACAACAAATGAATAATATCACAGCAAAGACCCTGATCGATGGATAATTTGGCCAACATCTCCTCTAAGATTTCCTCAGCATACTGGAATTGTTTAGCTTTGCAAAGACCATATAGCAAATATTTAAGAGTAATTGAATTAGGAGTTATCCCCTTGGAAACCATATCTTCCCGTAACTTGAGTGCCTCTTTAATACATCCAGTTCTACAAAATCCACCAATCAATGTGTTGTAAACAACCTCATTCGGGGCCAATCCCCTATTGGTCATCTCCTCCAAAACACAATTTGCCTCATCATGTTTCTCTGACTTCATCAGACCATTTATGAGCACACTATATGTTTTAAGATTTGGCTTCACATTTTTCTTAAGCATCTTATCTTTGAATCCAAACGCTTCATCTAATCTCCTATTCATGCATAGTCCGTGAATAATACTATTATAGGTAACAACATTTGGAGCAATCCCCAGCTCCTCCATTTTCAAAAACAAGCCAATGGCATCTTCAACCCTACCTCCCTTAAAAAACACATTTATTGCAGTGGTGAACAAGTAAACATCAGGAGCAACACCTTGAAACATTACTTCAAATACTTCGTAACATTTCTGAAGTTCATTTGCCTTCGCTAAAGAATTTAACAAAACATTACAAGTCTTCAGAGAAGGAAAAGTACTCCTACTTGCCAATGTCATAAACACATCAATAGCATAACCAAGTCCAGATTTTCTAAACTGAGTGCAATAAACATGTATCAATATATCGAATACTTGAACACCAATAGCCCGCTCTAACACAGGATTCACATTTAGCATGGAAATGGTAATTTCAATGTGCCGGTCCTTGGGATTGGAGTACAAAACGGGCATTTTCAGATCAATCAAACGAATCAAAAGCAATCTCGCAGGTGGTACAAGATCCGAAACAATGAGCAAACGAATAAGAAGACAGTATGATCTTACAGTAAATTGAAATTTGAAAGCTTCGGATGCAAAATAGAAAAAATTAAGAGTTGTTTTTGGGTTAACATGGGAGCTAATGGAGAAAAATAACCGATCAAAATCATGAGGGGATAAATGGGGTATGAATTCTTTACATTTAGAAGAATCTAAGGATGGTTTTGAGAGAACAGAAGAAACCCAAGTGACCAAACTCTGATTAGAAGGTTCCGATTGATTATGGAGTTGCAATGGCTGTGGATGATGCTCTTGAGGGTGTTGAGCAGTTAATGTCACACAGGTTAAGAGGCGTGTACTGGTAGAGAACAGAAGGACGGGATTCGAAATTTGGATCCTTCTCATGCCCATATAGAAGTGAAAATACAGTTTGGAAAATTGGGTTTTACTTGTAACAAAGGATTTTGAGGTAAGGTGGAGAAGATGCCATGATTTGAATTTTGATTGCTTTGGCTAAAGGTTCAGAAAGGGCCACGCCATTTGAAATAGAGAATATGAAATTGGGTGAGAGAGCCGAGTGTTTAAACCTATCACCTCTGAAGCTTCTGTGAGCCGTGAGGGTTTA